>CANSZD010000851.1:0-403019 GCA_947648045.1 Beta corolliflora
GATTGTATACACTTTTTAGGGTTTCTAGAGAGAAGTTAAAGAGAGAAACTTGTAGATCTTCATTGTTCTCCAAGACTCTACCTTTCTTCCATTAATCAAGTATTTACTTTCTTCTTCTTTTCTCTTTGTTTATGATTACCAATTTTAACTATTGTTCTCTAGTTTTTATTTGTTTTCAATTATGCTTGAGTAGTTATTCTATCTATTGTTAAGTTGAACCCTAGTATGAATTAATTCATGATTATTTCCTTTAAACTCCCAAATTAATTGTTGAATTGTTCTTGATTAATTATTGTGCATATTTTCATTTGTCGTTCAAATTAGGGATTGTTATTTGATAGGAACATTCTTGAAGAATCGGTTGCCGCTTTAGGTTTTGTACTTCGTGTTTCGAATAGGTTGGTAGTGGGCCGGGTTCAAAGCGAGTCCAACTTTATACGATTGAACTTTATGTGGGAATGAATTACAACTAATTGTAGCGGAAGGGTTAAAATGGGCAAATTGGTCATTTTACTTTGAACTTTAAATTTTTCCCTTTGATAGCTGTCTTTAATTCTTTTTATCTATTACCTAGTTATTAGGCCCGAGCTATGCCGGCAAGGAAAATTTTCATTTATTAATATTATACATTAAATTGATAATACTAAAATAAGAATTAGTCATTAGTACAAGATATTAGTATATAACTTTGAAGTCACGGGATTAAACCATGCTTTATGCAATTTCTAATTTTTTTCTTTGTATGTGGATTCCATGGAATAGAAAGCGCTTAGGGAGCGCCACGTGGCATCGTTCCTCTGTTAGAAGCATTTTTTAATATATTAGTATAGATCTTTATCCATGTCTCATATTATTGTCCTAAAAAAATGTCTCATATTATTAATTGTTAGCATGTGACTCGACTTTAATTTGTGTAATTAAATTGAAACTATGATTTGATTGAAAGTTACAATCATTGTAAATCATATGTAATGCATTATTATGCGGCAAGGTGCAAGATCCTTCCAATTAGTCAATCCATCATTTATAGTGTTTGGTTAGAGTCATAAAATTCCGGTTTGAAATGTAGCTTGGTTGACCTGATTGATTGTGACAATCATTGTTGTTTAATTTGGCACGATTACATTTTTTTTTTTGGGTGTAAATTTTGGCTCGATTAATCGTTATAGACTATTTTAGTCCTAATCTTATTCGTTTAGTCATTCTTTTGGGAATTTTGCTGTGACTTGGAACAACTTTATCAACTTGAATTTTAGCCTAACCTTATGCTGGTTGTCGTCTTGTTTGGTTGCATATCCTTCGCATATGATCGCATCAAAGACATGTTTGTAATTGCTAGATTATGAAGGATGTGGGATAATCTTGTATCACATACCTTGATTCCTTATGACTTTCTAAATTGTTGATTCCTTCATCAAGTGTTAGTACTTAGTACTCCAAGTAACTTACATACATGTGTTTTAGTTAGCTTTCATGTCACATCGTAACTCAACTTCTTGAAGACAAAAATAAAAGACACTTCACAATCCAAGTGTTTGTGTTGAAATTCACATGCCTATTTCTATTGCTCACTATGCCTCAAATTATAGAATCCATATGATTTCCAAAGGTCAAGGTTCAAACTTTACCTGAATTTTTGCACTATAGCATTCAATCTTGTAGTATTGATTCGATGCATATTTTCAACATCAACTTTTTACAATTCATTGTTTACTATGTAATTTTCAACCTAACAAAGAAAAAACAAAGAAACTACACATTAAACACAAGTGGTTTGTAAATATGTTGCGCGTACAAGACGCAATATATGCATACATTGCCCATCAAACCATAAGGAACAGCCTGCAAATATTGGAGGGGATTAAGATCAAAATCCTTCTCCTTAGTCCTTACCAATAATCCATAAGGGAACCACAATCCAATGCACAGACCAACATAATATCCATGGCCCGCCCCCAAAGGGAAATTTGTAATTCAAGTGCAGTATTGGAAAGATACCTCATGCAGAACAACAAACATTACAAAAGAAATTCCAACTTCATAGCAATCTATTTTGTTCCAAATACAAACTTATTACACGATCAAACACCACATATGCACCTGTATAGTTAAGTAAAAAAAAAAAAGAATGAAAAAGGGGTTAACAAACAACAGGAGCTCTGAGTTTATATTAACTTCGTAGCCTTCCCAGCAACCTGCTGGGCAATCCATCCCAATCCATCCTTACAACCCATCACCAGTAAGGGCCGAGCAAGCTTGGATATGCCAATCATGATTCTTTATGCTGTGGGAGGGAGAGAGCATCAGTAATCTCTGCTGGAGTCATGGCATCCCTTTAGATCCTGTTTATTTGCAAAGACCAGCACAACAGCTTGTTGAAGATCCTCATTTGGAAGCAATCTGAGAAGCTCATCTTTCATAATCGATATCCTGGCCCTATCCGTGCTGTCAATCACCACAATGACAGCATGTGTTCCGCGGTAATATGTGGTCCACGACGTCCTCAATCTATCTTGCCCACCCAGATCCCATACCTCGAATCGTATATTTTTGTAGACAAGCTCCTCAACATTGCTACCCACCGTAGGATGAGTAGTAACCACCTCTCCTAAGTGCAATTTATAAAGGGTGGTTGTCTTCCCAGCATTGTCCAGCCCAGACAATCACAATCTTATATTCCTTTGCTCCGGGAGAATGATTACAAGTTACGCAAAACAGATTATGCTGGTAAAGGTGTATATGGAGAAAGGCCCAGTGTTATCGGACATCTTGAAAATATGCTGCCAGTTATCATGGTGAAAAGTCCAAATACCAAAGTTTCCAGACGAGACTCACTATCTATCTAAAAGGGAAACATCATTAGTAGTATCAAGGTTCTCCATTATTCAGGCGTCTACTTATGAAGTTATGAGATCATAGCTGCCAGTGAGCTGCAACAGATGGAGAATTGCAAGATGATGAACCTCGATACCAAGAGGTCTTACTTTTATTTTCTATTATTGACTGGTAGGGCTCATGCCTTTTCTTTGACGCATATTTCACTTTTCAGGCCCACAACATAGACGTTATAGCTCAGCACTTGGCTAGAGGAAGAAGAGGTAGGACAGTAAGAGGATGTGAAGTAACTCCTCCCAAATGCTCCCAATGGGGCTCGAACCTTGCTAGGATAGAAAACCAAGAACCTCCGATTCTTAGCGAAGGGAGTAAAGGACACCAAGTTGGCTACAAGAGCTTCCAGCTGATACAGGAAGACGCTATTGCTCAAAGAGCTAAAGTAGCAACAGGAAAAACCGTTGCAGTGGATAGAAGATACACCGATATCATAACAACCAGGACTTGAGTCATACCAAGGGAGAATCCTCCAATTCAGCGAAAATGATCTAGACATATATTTATGCAAAATCAAGCAGCTCCTCCTTGGACATTGTTAATAATGATCGAAGGTGAAGCTAGCAACTAAACAAACTCCCGAAACCTTTTGTTAGAGACTGATCCAAGTATCCAATTGCTTCGAAAGGCAGAGAGCATAGGATCGACACCTCCTTAGTGTCGATTCAGCACTTCCAAAACCCTGAAGTAATATATCATTTGAGTATATGAATGTTTCCAGAACCAGATATGGAACAATGTTCAAGGCTGCAATTTAACAATTTAACTAAGATAGATATGGCAGAACTATGCATCACTATTAACATGTATTTGCCAGCTATTAAGCACCTAACTTTTAGGATACTAAAACTTTTTTTGAGTAGTTTGGATGAGAAAAAAAAAATATCCCATCATTGAATTCAACCCTGAGGCCTGAACACTACATGAGATTTTCATCTTAGCTGAACAGTAGGCAGCCGTAATTAAGCTCCATGATTCACACTCAGAACCTCCTTCACCTCCAGAACACCAAACCTTCTACAAACTCCACAAAAGCGTCACTTTGGCCAAATGAAAAAAATTCCTTCCACTGCACCTAATCAACAAGCATCTATAGCAGACCAACGCTAACCAAGTAACCAGCTCCAAGATAAACAAAAAAATGTTTCAAAAGGATGCCTTCAGCAGATGCATAGAGCTCCTAAGCACATCCAGCAAAATGCATCTAAAATGCATCACTGTGACTTGGAGGCAGTGGGTAATTTTTATAACCTTTATCTTACGCTCAAATACGATTATAACTTCCCTATAAAAATTGGAGACAACATATCCAGAAATGTGTGGCTTTTGGTCTAAGAAAACCCAAGCCATTCAAGACCACAGTAAAGTCCCACGGCAATGAGTCAAGGGGAATCCTAGATCTACCAGGCCATCGTAAGACTAGTGTTACCTAATTCGCTATATAATTCGCCTTTTGAATTCGCCAATTCGCCCAAAATGGGCCAAAAATGAACCAAAACCGACCATAATTCGCTTTTCTCAATTCGCAATTCGCGGGGGAATTAGGGAATTAGGTAACACGGCGTAAGAGACATCGCCAAGGGTAGAAGATTTTGGCAGACACTGAAGACAAACTCTGCACTTGACGACCCATTACCCATACTATCTAATAGTAGAAAGAGGCTTGGAATCTGCCCTCCCCCCACCTTTTTAAAGAATTTGTGATTGAAAGTTCATGCCTACTCGGATGTAAGAAATGCGTCAATGCAAGTTTAACACCAACTTATCTTAGCATGACTTCATCACCCAAAACTAAGCACTCTCTGCATAAAATAGAGAGTTATCAACTAATAGTCTAATAGCAATAAGCCCGTACAGCAATATGCAACTATGCACCATGATCACTATATTCATAATAATAATTACTAACTAGGATGCTTTAGCCTTCTCTTTCCTCCCTAATGATCACGCAAAATGAGTCCATTAATCAAAGCAATCCAAATTTCCTTTGTCAGCATATAGTACGGTGATCAATAACTAACGAAATTCGATGAGTCAATCTTTCCATCTCAATGACAAAGAATTAAATCAAATAGTAAAATAATTTACACACGCTCAACTCACCGTATAGAGGCAAAGAGTTGCAATTCAGAATCCAACTATTTTATCAAACATAAGTTTTAAATTTTACCACTCCATTACCAGCAAACATAGCTATCTTTTATCATGGCCATTGTCACAAAATGGTAAGAGCCCGTTTCGGTTATTAATGCTATGATGCTGGATAAAGAAATAATTAGCTTAAATTTTCTAACTTATCTGCTGAAACTGTAACTACTTTAGAGGTTCAAACACACTTTTCAGGTGTTTGAGATCAATGTGGGTGTAAAGTAAGAATTAGCACCTGAGTTAATTACCATAAAATTTGGATTTCTACACTTAATACAATCTTTACAACAGAGTTAAATATACATATTACATAGCACTGCTCAAAAATTTTTTTTTGTAAAATCAATATAGGAAAGTTAGTTTCTGCTTATAAACATTTTCCCGATATCATAGTTTAAATTAGCAAACTTCCAGATTTAGTTGATGATAAATACATAACTATAGAATCTGGCAATACAAATTCTGATTTTACTTATTTTCTTGAACTTGCCAGCGTAATTAAAAATTAAAAGAAAAAAAAAAAGAAATTGAATTCTGGCTCAAAGATTTGAAAGATCCAAATTTTTAATCTTAGAACTTATTTTAAAATTAATCGTAAACATACCTTCAAATATTATAAAGATCCAAGTTTCTGATCTCGTCGAAAAAGTTTGATTTCGCGCAATCGTTTTCTCTCACTCTCTAATCTGTTCCTGAAATTGGAAGAATGTAATTTGATGACAGCAATTCGAAATTGCGTGTGCTAATTCGTCAACTTTTTAGACGGAAAGCTGAGAATCGATGAATTTGGAGAGAGAAATGGAATTGGTATTAGGGTTAGAGACTTCATTTTCTTTTCTTGTCTTTATATTTTTATCATTCTCTCTTTTTCGTTAGTGATCAGCTTTTCCTTGCAGAATTTGCCGGTTCTTTTCGATTTTGTTTTGCACTTCTATAGGCTATACTAGCTCGTGTTTTTTTAAGGTAAAAATTCATTCTAGCAATATAAAGTCATACGACATCTATAATGAAGTTCATAAATTAAAAGATATACAAATCAAATTGAAATAAACGTAATTTAATATGCAAAACCACGATTGTTGAGCGATAAATAACTCTCCTGACATACCTTTCTTCATGATTACGATGCGACGCACTTTACGTTAGTCCAAGAATCGATTTTAGTTTTGATGTAGAGCTAGAGTTAATTCAACCGATGGTGTAGCGAAATACAAACCACCGTTGCAATCCCGCACAAAATCCTATCAACAACCAACCTTCAACAAGGCCAGGGTCCAAACCCCACTAACACATAATAAAACCCAAACTAATGCACCCTCGTGAAGCGGTGATTACAAAACCCGTAAAGGAGACTAAAGCCATCACAGATGGAACTATTGAATCTCGTGAAAAAACGAAAAAAGCAAGAAAATAAACTATAAAGTGCAAAAGGAGAGAAAGATGGGCTTACTGTGGACGAAACATCTGCTTCTCTGGAGGGTTTTATGTGAAGTGAGGGGAGAGAGAGAGGAAAGGAGGGGATAACGACTATTTTTTTATTCAATTATTTCGGCTATACTAGCTCGTAAACAAGTAGGATATTCTTTTTTAAAAGTTCTTTGGGCAATTCTTTTTTAGGGGTGAAAAGCGAGGGAGAAGGAGATTATATTAAACCTAGTCTTTATACGCACACTACGCGTGCGAAATCGTTATCAAAGTTAAATTAATTGCATAATTATATTTAGTAGTAATTGATAACAAAAATTATTTACAAAGTTTTATTAAAGAAAAATACATCCATATATAATTTATGTTTTTGCCTTTTATTTTTACTTTTTCAGTATAAATGTAAGCAGTTATTTTGTACATATTTTTCTTTTTCTTATTTTTTTTGTGTCTCCTACCCCTTTTCATATATAATAGAGAAAAATTTAGTTTACTACTAAAAAGCTAGAGAAAAAGAAGAAGAAAAGTAAAACTAAGAATAAAAATAACGAGAGAGGGAGAGAGAAAGAGTTTTTCAACAAAAAGTGATTCTTCGTCTAAATAATTCTAAGTAACCTAATATGAATAGGAGAGTAAGTTACAAGATAAGGAAAGTCGGATAATCATTAAATGGACGGAATTAACTAATTCGCACGTAAGGTAGTAGATTCCAGCAGAAACAATCCGAACTTTCGAAAGCATAACTCCTTAACTGTAAGTATCCTCGGAGCGTGCCACCTATCATTAGAAAGCTCTTTAAGTGTAGTTTCCAAATCAACTGGAATTATTCAATTCTATATACACATAAAAATTATGGTCGAAAGAGTATATGTGACTCCTTTTCCATATTTCTTCTAATGATTTTTCACTTTGTTTTCGCTCAATCTCGTATTATAAGATATCCATGACGATCCTTATGCAACGCACCTTCTTTCAAATGCTCTTAATCCTCAAGTTTGGCTAATCATATTCCAAATGCGTTCTCAATACCCGAAATTTATCAAAAACACAAAAACATACAAAATAGGAATAGAATAGCATAACTTAAGAAAATAATGCAATATGAACCTAAAAATGAATCTAAATCTTTATAGAACGCAACCTAAATTGCACCTAAAACTATATATCAATATGACACATCATTGACTCACTTAACAAGGGTGCATATCACGTGAATGCAATGATCATTCTAATAGAACTTCGATATTGTAAGATTATTGAGGAGAATATCTTAAGAGTGCTTTTTCCACACTTTATTCATTTTTTTTATTATTCAGGATTGGGCCTATGTCCATCTTTGTAGTTGTCATATACTTATTATGTACCATTAGTTATACCAAAAAGATTATTTATTTTGTCCTATATTTAGTGCCCTTGTTGCATTATTTCTTCATCCTTATATTCTCCCAAGGCCTGTAACATAATATTATTAATCGTTGCATCAATGTCCTCATTCCACCATTTTGTATTTTTGTGCACATGTGTCTTCCCTTTAAATATTTTATTACCTCATTGGCTACTTCAAAAGATATATGTCATCATCTCATTCGAGTTGATTCGCGGTTCTAAATAGGGGTGTGCATTGGTCCAGGATCGGACCGGAACCGGTTGGAACATTGGATCGGAACCTGATTTTTTTTTACCAGGACCATAAATTTTCCGGTCCGGTCCGGTTTTGAACCCCTTGGATCGGAATCTGCACTGTTAAAAAAAATTTATTTAGATTTATACATATTTATAAATTAGATATATTAAAATATAATAATTTTAACAACAATAATATTAAAGTTAGTAAATAATAGATTTTTTAGCTTTCTAACTTTATAACTTTGAATTTTTTTTTACCTTTAAACTATTTTTTTTTCTAAAAAAACAGACATTCCGATCCACCGGTTCGGACCGGAAATCCGAAATCCTAATTTTCGGCGGACCGGTCTGATCCAAATTCCGGTCCGGTCCTTTGCACCCCTAGTTGTAGACACATAATATTGTCTCCCTAATTTAGTACTCAATGATGAAACATACCGTCGTCCTAATTGGTCCGATCCAAAGGAGATAAATCTAAAAAGCTTAGCCCAAAATCGTTTAAGAAGCCAAGCCCATTTTTAAAAGCCCAATTAATTATTCATGATAATTAATTGTATTTTTAAACGCATTTTCGAAAATCCCAATTGATTATTCTTGATAATTAATTGTATTTTTAATAAATATTTTCTAAATTAAAAGATATTATGAAAATTTTGCTTTTTATCTTTTAGGTAATCGGATTCTGAATTCAAATGATGAAATGTAATAAAAGATTAAAGAATATTTTAGTTTCGGATAACAAATAAAAACTGGTAAGATTTGCGATTGCGCGACGAGCAAGTTGATGCACTGGTGCGCACGAGCGACATTGAGACAGTCAGCAAAAAGCCAGACACGCCAAGCCAGTGCGTGACGCACATGATGATGAGTGTTGCGCATCATGATGCTTGCAACACATCGAGCTTGAGCACCGCGCAACGCAAATCTTATCTCATTTGTTTATTTTCCTTATAAATAGGCCTCGTTGCATTTGGTTTCTGGACAAACTTACACAGGACTTTCATACGACGAATACCTCTATAATAGTATAATACTCCTCTAAAATATACACTCCAAATACACAACTTTCAACCTTCATTGAATCCAAGCTTCAAGATTGCTCTTCCTACGAATCGTTATTCAAGACCCAGACGACAAAGATATAATTCCTAAAGGTCCTGTTCAGAAAACAGGTCTTGTACCATTGGGATGGATTCTTTGGAAGCTGTCATCATTTCGACGGATTCTTTGGAAGTTGTCAAGCTTCTAAAAAATCCGAAAAGAGCGGATAAACATTTGAAGAACCTTATTTTGGATATTAAGGTTTTAGCTTCATCCCTTCCTCAGTTTTCTTGTGTTAAGGTTGCTAGAACGGAAGTCCAAGAGGCTCACAATCTAGCAGCTGCTATATAATCTTGTTCACTTGTTGTAAAAAAAAACGTGAAAGTCAAACGGCTACAAATAAATGCTACTACCTCTGCATTTTTTTATTTGCTACATTTGTTGTGCACGGTTTTCAAAGCATTATTTAACTCTTAATATCTCTTATTTTACTTAAGTAAAAATTATAAAAATTTGATATTATGAATCTACACGTCGAGACGGATCTAACAAGATCACACATGACTACATTTTTACTTATAAAATAATCAAAATAATCGGTCAAAGTAGTGGCTTCATTCCCAAGGCAACAAATGTAGCAAATAAAAAAAAGCGGAGGGAGTAGTATATTTTCGACAGATAAAGAGAATCACAACTTAAGAAACACAAAAATACATTACGATTTTTTAGGGGAAAATAAGATGTAGGACCCCGCGGAACTGAAATCTTTCCTAGATCAACCCAACCCGCTTGAGAGCAATTGTTGTCATTTAGAAACTAAGTGTTAACTAGATTGTGCAATAATCAACAATAATCAAGAAGAATTGAGAAATTGAAACAACAACCAAGTAATGCAAAGAGGAATGAAAACAAGAAAGAACACACCAAGATTAACGTGGGAAACCCGAGCTCCGGGAGAAAAACCCACAAACTTGCACTATGGAAACAATGGAGAATCAATGGTGAACATACAATCTCTCCCAAACTCACTCTCTCTCCTAAAATCCTAGAAAAGATGAGGCTCTAAGTTTGAACAATGAGATATGTGTGCTACCCTCTAAAACCAGAAAATAGGGTATTTATACTCATAGGACTAAACGCAATCCAAGGGTCACGATTAAATCTTAAATCGCGAAAAAAACACGAGAAGATTGGATTGCCCGGACGGGCCCGAAGAATCGCCCGCCCGGGCCGCAAGGGAGCCCGCCCCGGTGCAGGGTATGAGCTCACTTTCTGCCTTCGAGGCGTAACCGCTGCAATGCATGCCCCCGCCCGGGCTCATGACCAGCCCGCCCGGACCCAGTGGCCCGCCCGGGGCCTTGCTTGCTCGTCCGGGGAAGCTCGCCGCTTCCTTCCTGCCTTGCCTGGGTTCACGCCCGTCCGGCCCAACGCCCGGCACCAACCTCGCTTATCTTCTTCGAGCTTTGGCCTCCTTGCTTCAAGCATCTCCACCAAACCCAACAATCTCCCACCTGGAGATCGGTTTAGCAAGAGGACATCCTACCATAAATACCCGATGACCATCACCATCACCTCTCCATACATTGGCCATAGCCAAACCCGCTTCCCCTTCACCAAAGGAAACGACATCGAGGTTTCAACCAACCCCGATCCAAGATCTCTCCCAACCCATCACGGTCATGCTCCCACCTAGATGCAATCCCGAGCATCACCACCATGCTCCCACCTAGTTTAAGCATCCCCATGACAACACATCTCCTCTACACCAAGGAAATGACATTGAAGTTTGCACCAACTCCAATACAAAGAAATCAAAGTCAACACCGACTTTGATTCTCAACAACAACACCTCCAAATCATTGTAACATCCCTACACAAACCTACACACCCTCCTAACCCCGAAGGTCAGTTCATCTAAGAGACACAACAATTGGTATCAAGAGCTAAGGTTTTAACTTGGGGGAAAGTGATTTAGTGTTGTGTTGGTAAACTAGGATTTGTGGTTGAAAAATCAAAGTTTGGATTTTTTGGTGTAGAAAAATCAAAATTTGAATTTTTGGGTAAACTTAACAATGGAAGAAGGGAAATTGAGGATTGAGATGTTTGATGGTAAAGATTTCGGATTTTGGAAAATGCAAATGGAGGATCTTTTGTATCAAAAGAATCTTTACTTGCCTCTTGAGGGAAAGATACCAAGTGGTATGCTTGAGGATGAATGGAAAGTTCTTGATAGAAAATCACTTGGAGTTGTGAGATTGACATTAGCCCGGAGTGTGGCTTTCAATGTCAAGGATGCGAAAACAACGGCGGGTTTGATGGAAACTTTGTCAAGTATGTATGAGAAACCATCGGCTATCAACAAAGTATACTTGATGCGTCGTTTGTTTGACATTGAGATGGTTGATGGTAGTTCGGCCGCCGAACACATTAATGAGATCAATTCGGTTTTGGGTCAATTGTCTTCGGTGGATATCAAATTTGAGGATGAAGTGAAGGCATTGATTTTGTTGTCTTCTTTACCCTTGTCATGGGAAACTATGGTGACCGCCATTAGCAACTCCTCAGAAAGAGAAGTTGAAATATGATGATGTGAGGGACTTGATTTTGAGTGAGAGCATTCGAAGGAGAGAGTCCGGTGAATCATTGGGTGGTGCATATAGTAGTGAAAGTAGGGGAGAAGGAATCATCAAAGGGGAAATGCAAGTCATGGAAGATCGAAGTCAAGGGGGCATGGTAAACCGAATGGGGAGCTCATGTGGTGTGTTGGGGTTGTGGTGATGAAGGGCATTTGAAGAGAGATTGTCCAAAGAGAGTGAATGGGAAAGGGAAGAAGAAGGTTCAAGATAGTGATGAAGAAGATGATGCATCAACTAACTTGATTTCGGAGTACGATTCCGATGTTTTGATGGTAAGCATGGAAGAACCGGAAGAGTTGGTTGGGTGCTCGGGATCATGGGTCTTGGATTCGGGTTCTTCTCACCATTCCTCACCATGCAAGGAGTTGTTTGAACTTCAAATCGGAAAGCTTGGAGAAGTCTATCTTGCGGATGGCAAGGTAGTGCAAGTCATGGGGGCAAGGTGATGTGAGTTTGAAACTCACTCCACGGTGGCTCGTTGGAGTTGAAGGATGTCAAGTTCATCCCAAGGTTGAAGAAAAGCTTGATATCGGTGACCCAACTTGCTACATCGGGTCACAAGGTTGTGTTTGATGGTGGTTCTTGGAAGCTTGTCAAGGGAGCTATGGTCATAGCTCGGGGGACAAGATGTGGAACTCTTTACACCATGGGGAGCACAAGAAAGGGGCCCGGAATTGGGGTGGGAACTTCATGTAAGGTGTCGTTCGGTCGGAAACCTATCGATAGTGGGCCAAGGGATGAGAACCGTGGTGAAGCGGTATCCCTAGTGGCAAATTGACCGCAAACGCACAAGGTGAAAGGCGGCACACAAGCATGTTGTGCCGGAAATCCTAAGTGGAGCAAAGGGTGTTTTGTTCGGGTGGGAGCAATGTGAGTTTGCTCTTAGAACAATGAGAAGCTTCTTTGGCTTAGGTGATGATTACTTGTTGGGGTTGGATTAGACCTCAATGGTCTTCCTTGGTTGGAGAGAAAGTGGTTGATCTTCCTTGGTTGTAAAGGAAAGGGTCTTCATTTGGTTGATTCTTCTTGATTATTGTTGATTATTGCACATTCTAGTTAACACTTAGTTTCTAAATCACAACAATCATAAGACATATACAAATAGCCACCACGAATTACACGAGTTTATACAAAAAGTAATAATAAAGAGGCGGATCCTGTCAGTTGTTCAACGTTTTTCCCGCTTCACACATCATAAATCCACTCACCCATCTTTCAGGACCGATAAAATACTACTACAGTCTACACCTTCCCATTTAAGACCAACACCAAACACACCGCTACTAGTTTACTCCTCTCAAATCATTCCTCCTGCACTACTCTTTCTTTCTCACCTCAACAATGGAGTCAACTCTCTCACCTGCTTCTACTCTCCTAGCTCTTTCCAAAACCCTAAAATCATCATCATCATCTACCTACCCTTCCATTTCCTCTCTCCTCCATTGTCGACGCATCTCCACCTCAAATCCTCTATGGACTCGCTCCTTAACCAGCCGAGTTCTCACTCGCCGACTAGCTTCCGCCATTGATCTCTCCAAATCCGCTTCAATTCAAGGTTTCTGCTCGCCGATACGCTGCGTTTCGGCCTCGTTTTCGACTGGAGGCGGCGGAGGAGTTGGAGGAGAAAATGGTGGCGGAGGTGGCGGAGGTGGTGATGGATCGGAAGGAGTTCCGAAAGTTGCTGCTGCTGCTGCTGCGGATGATGTTTCATCGCTTTCGCCTGACGCTATTATACTTGATGTTACGGTAGTTTTTTTTTATTTTCTCTCTCCTCCATTTTTTACTAGATTGTGAAGTTGTAGTTAGTTTTTGATTCTCTCTCTCCATTTTTTACTAGATTGTGAAGTTGTACTTAGTTTCTGATTTTCTCTCTCCTCCATTTTTGATTAGAATGTGAAGTTGTAGTAGTTAGTTTTGATTTTCTCTCTCCTCCATTTTTGACTTAGATTGTGAAGTTGTAGTTAGTTTTTGATTCTCTCTTTCAGATTGTGAAGTTGTAAGTTTTTGATTTTCTCTCTCCTCCTTATTTGACTAGATTGTGAAGTTGTAGTTAGTTTTTGATTTTCTTTCTCCTCCATTTTTACTATATTGTGAAGTTGTAGTTGGTATTTGATTTTCTTTCTCCATTTCTGATTAGATTGTGAAGTTGTAGTTAGTTTTGATTTTCTTTCTCCTCCAATTTTGACTAGATTGTGGAGTTGTAGTTAGTTTTTGATTCATTGTTGCTGATTTATGTTAGGGGATGACCTGCGGAGGATGTGCTGCTAAAGTGAAGAAAATACTAGAAACTCAAGTGAGTATACTTTTTTTCTTTAATTTTTTGGTTGAATTTCATAAAGTATTACTTGTTACTTTATTTTGATTAGAATATTATATGAACTGTTTTGTATTTGGGAAGCATATTGTGACAGTTGCTTTGTTAGCTACTGAAGTATTGATCTAGAATGGAGATCAATTATAGAACCAGAAGAAGAATTGACTTTAGAGAGAGAGAGAGAGAATAGAATCAGAATATAGAAGAGAGAGAACTAGAGAGAGAAAGATAGGAATGAGAGATGTTTGATTAGTTTATTGAATGACTATCTTAGTATACAAAGAGCTATTTTTAGATTGTAACTAATCTCCAATTATACAACTAATAGAATAACAGAATTCAACTAATTCCTGTAATGCGTATTGTTAGTTTATCGCTATTTTATTTTGGCTGTGAGTTGTGATTGATGGAGTGATGCTTAGTTCTAGTCATCACTCAACTTTCACAAAGATCACAAGTGAAGAAATAAGGCATGAAAAACTGCCACAACCTTTGATTTGGTCGTAGAGTTTCTAAAGTTTTGTACTAAATCATATTGGTCTAAGGAGAAACAATTAGTCATAGAGGGTTCAACTGATCACTTTCCCATTATAGAACCAGAAGCGGTCTATGTGGCCAAAAAGAGAAAATTAACTAAAACATTTTTCATGAAATGTATTATGTCTAAGTCTAACCAAATGGATTATGAATATGTGATCTGGATTTTCCATTTGATTATAGCTTAGCACGCTCAAATTTGTTTTGTTTTAATCACTTTTCAAAGCAATTGTGGATGTTGATTATGGTATAATTTTTCATCACCTTTTATTGAAGAGCAGACTCAGGTGTCTTCTGCAAGTGTCAATCTTGCAACAGAGACTGCGATTGTCTGGCCTATATCCGAAGCCAAGGATGTGCCAAACTGGAAACAAGAGTTAGGGGAGATGCTTGCTAAACATTTGACCAATTGCGGTTTTGAGTCTAATCTTCGAGGTTGGTTACCTTTCATCTCAGAAACATCTTACTATGTGTATATAAAATATAAATTCACATTGCTCATTGTTGGTGTGGTTGATATGTTCCATGCTTTATTTTAGTTGTTTGTGTGGGCAAAAGTTTCTTTTGAAGAGTCAGGGGGTGTAGTGCTATCAACAGAACAAAATTGCTATAACTTGAAGTAATTAGAGGGCTACGTGGTTAAAAATATTAGACTAAAAATTGCGATGGAGTAATTTGACATTGTATTCTTTTGTCTCTTATCTATCATAGCCGTAGCATCTAATTAATAATTATGCCAGCTGTTGCTAAAACTAAATTAAACCGGCTTTATCCAGTCCAAACTCCAAATAATCATTCATGCTGAGTTTTTTTGGTTCTCGAACGAACCAAGTTAGTGCTGGTTATTAGGTAGGTTATATTGCTATGCATCATGTAGCAACTAGCAACCCTTCCTTGGATCCTGTATTCCTGTAATGCGGAGGAGGGAGTGCTGTGCTTATTTCAGGGATTAATGTTCTTCAAAAGTGGCTGTGGCCACACTTGTGCTTTATTTTCTTTTTGTATTATTTTCATACGCCAAAGATTGTTTTGTGCTCTACCTTTTATATCTTCTTTCTTTGTAAGAAACACCACCTATCCCTCCGTTAAAAATTTAATTAGAACTGGTTACAGTTTTTTTTTTCCTTGTGCACAAGTGTCTACTTCTTCTGCAATGGCTCTCCTTTGAAGGTCTTGTATCACATATGGACAACGCTGTCAAAATTTTCTTTTTGGTTCCTGATCCTGGTTGATCTGGTACTTCTACATGATTTTTGTTTGAAATTCTTGTAAAGCTGCAAAAAAAAAGAAGTATCTTACCTTTTCTCCTCAAAAGGAGCAAGTCTCATAAATTAGCTATAGAGACAGGAGTTGAAGTTGAATAATTTGGGATGAAATTTTCACTTGTGACTTTGGGAACATGGAGATATTGTAACTGATGTTAAACGTGTGAATTTTTTATCAGATTAGGCTATTTTGGGATAATATCATGTAAATATATGGTATTCTATGTTCTAGAATCTAGAATACCAAAATATAATTCTTATTTATGTTTAGTAATTGAGCCCTAGTAGCTCCAAATGCCAATACCTCAAGCTTTTCAACACCTCAACCTAACAGAAGAGTGTAATGTTTAGCTTTAATGATTCACTTCAACCTTGGTTCTTAATTGGCAGGTCAGGGGGACAAGGAAGGAGAAAGTCCATAAAATAGGAAAATACCAAAGATTCTTGTAAGGAGCTAGCATAAATGGTATGTAGTGACTGGTATATTGTTGTCGTTTTTAGAAATGAATGGGTAGGTTTGAAAGTCTTGAATGATATTTTTCTTTTGTGTCAATAGGTAAATGTTGCGGCTACTAGTGGTGCATTGGGTAGAGGGAGGCCAGTGTGTCAAGCGAGCACATTGAATTTGGATAATTGTTTCTGAACATCTTAGTTGTATTATTTTCTTCTAATTCTTGTAGCAAACTGAGGGATTCCATTGTCTGAGAAGTCCTATTGTATGATGCTCTGTAGAACAGTATGATACTGATCAGAATAAGCCGAGCTGCTGAGGCAACTGTATACCTTCGCCTTTCAGTAGATTTATATTTGAAACAGTTTGAGCATTCAGAAGAGGATATTTGACTTCTATACCTGTGACATTGATAGTTTTTAAGAGTATATCTCATTTACCTACTTATTGATTTTTGTTCTCCACTCTTTTGAGTACTTCAGCTCATTATAGAGATGTTAGATTTTTTTAAATACTTGGAGCTTCTTCAGTGGCTTTGACAAATGCTTCTCCTGTTAACCTTTTATATTTTAAAAATATATTTTCTGAAGTATATCTTATCACAAAGATGCTAAACAGGCTTCTGCCATACTTTGTGGGAAAGAAAGCTCCTTATATGATGAATTAATTATCATGAGTCAATTCTATTACTTATCTGCAGATCTTGGAAAGGAGAATGTATTTCAAATTTTTGAGAGGAAGATGGATCAAAAGCGAAGCAAACTAAGAGAAAGTGGCAAGTATCTTTCATTCCGCTATATACATACATCATTCTCTTGAGAAATCTTTCTCCGACAATTTAATTCTTGATATGCAATCACTAAGCAAAATGTTCATGCAGGTCGTGATCTTGCAGTATCGTGGGCTTTATGCACAGTGTGTATGTTTGGTCACCTGTCACATTTATTCTGGGCGAAGGCTTCATGGATCCATGTGTTTCACTCCACAGGCTTTCATTTATCTATGTCTCTATTTACGTTACTTGGACCTGGACGACAGCTAATTGTTGATGGTCTGAAGAGTTTCTTCAGAGGTGCCCCCAACATGAACACCTTAGTTGGCCTTGGGGCTTTATCATCATTTACTGTTAGCACATTGGCTACTTTAATCCCAAAACTGGTAAAACTTGAAAATCCGTTCTCTCGTCAATATAATTTTTTTGCACGAGCTCAGGCCACTTTTGATATAATTTTAGATCATACTGAGCCTTAGCATTATCTTTTTCGGTTCCAACATTGCAAGTGGGATAGGCCCCCTCATTGACTAAGCCTGGGCCATCAGTGGTTCGGTCTAGTACCTTTTCAACTCGCAGGCTTCTTAAGGAAGCCACCATATTAATTACTTTTCTAGATATAGCTGTGTACCTGTAGTTTCTTTAGACAAAATTCCCGTGGTTGCTTTCTCTTAACCATGCTATGCCTTGCATTTTTTATTTAGTGACTTCTGTTTCTTCCTTTCTTAGTGCTTTCCTTGAAAAAAAAAATTATTGTTAGCTTTTTTACATTTTGAAGGTAGAATCTGAAGATGGAAGTAGACTAAGTAGTAAAAGAAGACATATTGCACTGTCATTCTGATTTTCAAAAGATAAGACTCTTGAAGATGAATGATACAGCAGAGAAAGATAGAAGTGTTATTGCACAGTTGCACTTCTGTTTGATCTGTTAGCAATCATGAAGAATTTGATTTTTCCATATTGGGATATAAAATGAGTTGTATATTTGGTGAAGTTTTCTTATCAGTGCAACACAATTTGCTTACTTTGTGTATTCCTTACATCATCCATTTTTTTTTATAAATATCTATACTTCCTTTGTGTTTCTTTTGTAGTTGCAACATTTGCTTTTTCACATTCTCCAACATGCTTCTTTGACCATTAATATCTCTAATTGCGTGTAAGTAAAATTTATAAAAAGTTGATATTTCGAATATATGCATCGATACGAATCTAACAAGATTTATGTTTTGTTCTTATATAATGGTTAGATTTTGTAATCAAAGTTGGTTGATGAGCAGTGGTCAGATGTCAAATGGTACAACTAAAAAAATAGAATAATACTTCATATATATAAGGTTGGGTCCATGAGAACAATCCTTATACGAGAATATGAGAATACTTTGTTATAATCCTTTTTGACCCATATGTAATCCACTTTGGCTAAATAATAATCTTCTTTTTTCCTTGTGGGGTCAATCTCGCAAAAGGATCACATTTTCAGGAAAAAGGATCATCTTGTAATATCTTAAAATGAATTAGATTTTCACTAAAATTGATTTCACTTTTCTTGTGTTTTCATATAAGAAGTGTTCTTTAAATTGAGCATTATTTTTACATGCTTTCAAAGTTTTGTACGTGGCATTTATCTTCTAAAGATGCTGCGACTGACATCATGTTATTTATTTAGGGATGGAAGGCATTTTTTGAGGAACCAATTATGTTGATAGCCTTTGTTTTGTTGGGAAGAAATCTTGAACAAAGGGCTAAGATAAAAGCTACTAGTGATTTGACCAGCCTTTTGAGTATATTACCCTCAAAGGCTCGTCTCTTAGTCAATGTTGCTGAAGATACAGTTTCAACTGTTGAAGTTCCTTGTATCAATCTCTCAGTTGGGGACAAAATTGTGGTGCTGCCAGGGGTAAGTATTATACAGTTAATTCTGCATTACTTAAATGTCAACAGAAGGATCGTGATTAATAATCATTGTTATCACCATCGTCGCCTTTTTATCTTTCTCATTCTTCTTCCATGTATCGTGTCTTTTCTTTTCCAATCATATTAATGTTTGATTGTCATGCTCTTTGATGGTTGCATACTTGCATAGTGATTTTCAGTTCGTATCTGTAGACTAGATTGGCTTCGTGGTGGCGTTTGTTGTAATGATGGAATTAGTTTATAGTATAGAGCCTTGCAATTGACTTAGTATTCTGCAGCATCTTCTGACATGATTTGTCACTACTCAGGACCGTGTGCCAGCTGATGGAATTGTCAGGGCAGGCAGGAGTACAGTTGACGAATCAAGTTTTTCTGGGGAGCCTCTGCCGGTGACGAAACTGCCTGGGGTATGACTTCCATCCATAGTAGCATCAGAAAGTTCTCACATTTTCCCCTTTCCACCTCTTTTCTCTGTTTTAAGTTATTCGTTTTGCCGAACATCATCTATTCAAGATCTTTTTCTTTTGGCATGCTAATTCTAGGCCGACGTTTCCGCTGGAACTATAAACTTGAATGGAACGCTTACTATTGAAGTACAAAAGCCTGGAGGTGAAACTACAATGGGTAGCATTGTTCGACTAGTTGAGGAAGCACAAAGTAGGGAAGCTCCTGTCCAGCGTCTGGCAGACAAAGTGGCTGGGCAGTTCACTTATGGAGTAATGGCATTGTCTGCTGCTACATTTATGTTTTGGACCCTTTTTGGCTCTCGCATTTTGCCGTCTGTTTTATCAGGAGGAAGTTCAGTTTCACTTGCACTTCAGCTCTCTTGCAGTGTTCTAGTTGTGGCTTGTCCGTGTGCTCTTGGCCTTGCAACTCCCACCGCTGTGTTGGTAGGAACTTCACTTGGTGCAAAGAGGGGATTGCTCTTGCGAGGTGGAGATATATTGGAGAAATTTTCGGAGGCTAATGTTGTTGTGTTTGACAAGACTGGGACTTTGACCATTGGCAAACCTGTTGTGACAAAAGTTGTCACTCGTGGTAATGAGAGAAATCCACTGTCAGATAATGACTCAGTTTACTTGTCAGATGCTGAGGTATTAAAACTAGCTGCTAGTGTTGAATCAAATACAATCCATCCAGTTGGAAAAGCTATTGTGGAAGCTGCACATTCTATTGGTGTCCAGTCGTTCAAAGCTGCTGATGGTACCTACACGGAGGAGCCAGGATCTGGTGCAGTGGCTACCATTGGAAATAGAAGAGTTGCTGTTGGGACATTAGAGTGGCTTCAAAGGCAAGGGGTTGTAGACAATTCATTACAAGAGCTAGAAGAGAAGAACAATATTCAATCGGTTGTGTATGTTGGAGTAGATGGAAATCTTGCTGGACTTATCTACATAGAAGATCAGATAAGAGAAGATGCCAAGAACGTTGTTCAATCTTTATGTAACCAAGGTATAGATGTCTACATGTTATCTGGGGATAAAAGACAAACTGCTGAACACGTTGCCTCAGTTGTTGGTATCCCTAAGGACAAGGTTTTTTCTGGGGTTAAGCCACATCAAAAAGAAAAATTTATAAGTCAACTCCAGAATGATAAGAAGATTGTGGCAATGGTTGGAGATGGAATCAATGATGCTGCTGCCCTTGCATCAGCCCATGTCGGGGTTGCCATGGGAGGTGGTGTTGGAGCTGCGAGTGAGGTATCTTCTATTGTGCTTATGGGTAACAAGCTTACACAAGTACTTGATGCCTTGGAGCTCAGCAAACTGACCATGAAAACCGTAAAGCAAAATCTTTGGTGGGCATTTGGATACAATATTGTCGGACTCCCTATTGCTGCAGGATTGTTGCTTCCTGCTACTGGGGTGATGCTCACTCCTTCAATTGCTGGAGCCCTTATGAGTTTTAGCTCAATTGGAGTCATGACGAATTCATTGCTTCTCAGATTAAGATTTTCATCAAAGCAGATATATGGCTCTGAAATTTCTTCTACCACTGCAGAACAATCTGCTCTTGAAGTTCTAGTGGATCCAAATGAGAAGTCAGAAACTCCTTACTCTAATTCTAGATTGAAAAACGCATCATGATCAAGGTGAAGGAAGTTGGTTGCATATATCTTGTCAAAATAGATACTGAGCTTGAAAGACAATCCTCAACCATGTTGGTTTATCATCGAAGGGAGGCTACCCTAATCCTAATGCCATGTCGATAACGCCTTGCTGTCATCAACCCTTGGAGTTGTTTTTGATCTTTGAGGAGCTGATGGCCTGACAATCTTTCGCCTGCAGTGAAGAAAAGGTAATGCAATTACATGCAGTGGGATTTGATAACGGCTGTGCCCTTTCGTTTATCTCTTTGATATTTCGACTTAAGACCAACGTCTGAGGATTTTAGTTTATACTCTTCTTTTGCCGCAATTCGGCTAAAAGAATTACCACAATCTATTGAGTCAGCGAGCAGAGTGATCATATATTTGTAACGGTGAATCGTAGATACTTCTCATGGAGTTTGCTGTAAATTTTGACAATTGGCCCAAGAAAATGAATAAGATGCTCCAAGCAATAAAGTTCCTTCTTCAATCTTATTCTTTTTAATAGCCTTTTAGTGTTGTTGTGGTCTTGTGGATCGTACAATTAGCATTGCATGCTTTCCGTTTGAAAAATCTGCGGTATTTCTAGACGAATAGCTCAAGCTAGCTCAAATCCTGTGTACAACCAAAGCAGTGCGATCCTATTCTTATCTGTTTGTTTTTCTTTCTAGATTGTCGATATTTACAAAATTATGAAAACTGTTGTGAGAAATGTATAGAGAAAGAAGCTACTGGTAGAAATATATCAGAAGAGTGTATTGTATCTGAATTGAGCGAACTCACTTATTACATTAACGGTATTTATAGGCAAAACTTTCACTGTGTATACCTACGTAAATTCAACAATTGCAGCGGCTGGGAGAAAACTTTCCCAACATGCATTAACTGCATGTCAGGTGAAACTGTAGACTTTACTATGCTTAACAGTGGAATTGTCAATTCCACTGTTATCTCAACACTCCCCATTGAATGTCCACCGATAACTCATAATAGACGTTGTCTCATTAAGAACCTTGTTAGGAAAAACCCTGTGGGAAAGATCCATAACTAGGGAAAAGAGTACAACTATTATGTATCCTTATATGCTTAAAATTAACTGCCTCATTAAAAACCTTGTCAGGAAAAAACCGGTGGGATAAAAACCTGATCGAAGGGAAAAAGAGTGCAGCGCATATAATACTCCTCCTGAATCTAGCATATATCACGATGATGACGCATTCTAATTTTTCGGATTAATTCTTCAAATTTCTTCGCCGGAAGGGATTTGGTGAATAAATCTGCAAGATTCTCACATGATTGGATTTGTTGGATGTTTATCGTCCCTTCCTTTTGGAGGTCATGAGTGAAGAAGAGCTTTGGTGATAAATGTTTAGTTATGTCTCCTTTGATGTACCCTTCGCTTACTTGGGTGATACATGCAGTATTGTCTTCGTAGATGATAGTTGGATTTGTTGTTATTGTTTTCATTCCACATTCTTCTTGGATATTCTTGATCATTGACCTTAGTCATACACATTCCCTTCCAGCTTCATAAAGAGTAATTAGTTCTGCATGATTTGATGATGTGGCCGTCAAAGTCTGCTTCGTGGATTTCCAAGATGTTGCAGTACCTCCATAAGTGAATAGATACCCGGATTGAGACTTAGTTTTTTGTGGATCTGATAGGTTCCCAACATCTGCATATCCAATAAGTGACGCATTTGGTTTCAACTGGTAGAATAATCTAAGATCTTGTGTTCCTCGAAGATAACGTAATAAGTGTTTGACTCCATTCCAATGTCTCTTTGTTGGTGCATTGTTGTATCTAGCTAACAAGTTTACTGAAAAAGCTATGTCAGGCCGAGTATTGTTAGCCAAGTACATTAAGGCACCAATCGCACTTGGTATTTCAGGACCAAGCTAAGAATTTCTTCGGTTTCTTCTCGTGGTCTGAATGAATCATCTTTCACATTCAGGGAACGTACTATCATTGGAGAACTTATTGGGTGGGCTTTGTCCATGCAAAAACGTTTCAGAATTTTTTTTGTGTAGTTTGATTGATGGACAAAAATCCCATTTCTCAAATGTTCCATTTGCAAGCCAAGGCAAAATTTTGTCCTCCCGAGATCTTCCATCTCAAATTCTTTCATCAAGTACTTTGCAGTCAC
The DNA here is from genome assembly GCA_947648045.1 of Beta corolliflora. Classification (NCBI taxonomy): domain Eukaryota; kingdom Viridiplantae; phylum Streptophyta; class Magnoliopsida; order Caryophyllales; family Amaranthaceae; genus Beta; species Beta corolliflora. The sequence goes on from CANSZD010000851.1 coordinate 23,258, forward strand.
TTCGAGTTCTCTAGGAGTTCCAATAATATTCAAATCATCGACATAGACAACAATGATGGTGAATCCTGATTTAGATCGCTTAATGAAAACACAGGGACTGATTTGATTATTTTTGAATCCTTCTTTCAATAGGTATTCACTAAGACGATTATGCCACATTCTTCCAGATTGTTTTAACCCATAGAGTTACTTTTTCAATTTTATTGAAAACATCTCTTTGGGCATGTGATTTTCTAGCAGTTTTAGTCCATTAGGGACTTTCATATAAATATCTGTGTCAAGTGACCCATGTAAGTATGCAGTAACTACATCCATTAACCTCATTTGCAATCCTTTCGAAACTGATAAGCTTATCAGAAATCTTAGTGTAGTTGCATCAACTACTGGAGAATATGTCTCATCATAATCAATTCTTGGCATTTGCGAGAAGCCTTGGGCTACTAGCCTTGCCTTATATCTAGTAACTTCATTTTTCTCATTTCGTTTTCTCACGAATACCCATTTGTACCCAACTGGTTTTATACCTTTTGGTATTTGGGTTATTTGTCCGAATACCTCACGTTTTTCAAGTGATTTCAATTCTGCTTGAATTGCTTCTTTCCATCTTGGTCAATCTTTTGCGGCGACATTCATCTATTATATTTGGTTCTATATCATTTTCATCGTATGTCATTTCAACCGCTATGGAGTAAGCAAAGATTTCATTCAAGACAACATCTTTTCGATTCCACTGTTTCTTTGTAGAAACATAATTAATTGAAGTTCATTGTTGTCTATGCTTTCATGTTTCTTTTCTTCTGGAACATGCTTATCTTCATTTTTGTTTTCATCATGAATTTCATCATGCTCCGTTGGATGATTTATATTAATTTCGTTCATTGTTTCACCTTGCTTTTTCATTTTTCTCGGTTTTGAGTCTTTAGAACTGGGTGATCTACCACGTTTTCGACGTGCTATTGACTCATTTTCAATGGCCTTATTGTCACTAGGAATTTCAATCTGTGCCGGGGCATTCTCAGCAGGTACATGTGACTTTGTCACTTTCTTAGTATCTGTGAATGCATCTGGCAATTGGTTTGCAATACTTTACAAATGAACAATTTTCTTGACTTCTTGTTCACATGAATTTGTTATCGGGTCCAGAAACGACATTTGCGATGCGTTCCATGTAATTTCTGTTTTTATATTTTGTGGGTCCTTTCTCTCTCCCTAAGGATGGGAATACTGACTCATTAAAATGACAGTCAGCAAATCGAGCCGTAAATAAATCGCTAGTTGTTGGCTCTAAATATTTGATAATTGATGGAGATTCAAATCCAACATATATTCCCATCCTTCTTTGTGGACCCATTTTAGTACGTTGGGGCGGAGCAATAGGTACATGTACAGCGCACCCAAAAAATTTCAAATGTGAGACATTCGGTTCTCGACCTGATACTAATTGTAACAGTGAGAATTTGTGATAGGCTGTCGGCCTTAATCTTATCAATGTTGTTGCATGTAATATAGCATGACCCCAAGCAGAAGAGGGCAATTTTGATCTCATTTTTAATGGTCTTGCAATTAATTGTAGTCTCTTGATTAATGATTCAGCCAGACCATTTTGTGTATGTACATGAGGTACATGGTGCTCTACAACAATCCCAATAGATATGCAATAGTCATTAAAAGTTTGGGATGTAAATTCCCCAGCATTGTCTAATCTTATTCTCTTTATTGTATGATCTGAGAATTGAGTTCTTAATCGATTTTTTGAGCCAGAAGTTTTGCATATGCAACATTTCTACTTGACAAAAGGCTCACATGTGACCATCGAGTAGAGGTATCAATTAATACCATGAAATAGCGGATGGTCCGCATGCAGGGTGAATAGACCCACAAATATCTCCTTGTATTCTTTTTAAAAACATTGGAGATTCAGTGGCAATCTTATTTATAGATGGTTTGATTATCAATTTGCCAAGTGAGCATGCAGAGCATGATAATTCATTTGACCGAGGAATTTTGACATTCTTTATAGAGTGTCCAATTGAATTTTCAATGATTCTATGCATCATTCCTGTGCCAGGATGGCCAAATCGGTTATGCCATAGAGTAAATGAATTTCTGTTATCTAACTTCTGGTTAGATATCATATTAATTTCAATCGGACGTATATCTATGCGATATAGTCCTGAGGAAATTGCTGGCAACTTTTCATAGATGTATTTCTTGCTGCATTTTTCTGCCGTGAGGCAATTGAATTCCTCTTTGTTCACTGTCATCGTTTCCAAATGGTAACCATTCTGACGTACATCTTTGAAACTTATGAGGTTTCTTCGAGATTTACTCGAATATAATGCGTCATTGATTATCAATTTTGTCCCATTTGGAAATATAATGCAGGCTTTCCCAGAACCTTCAATTAACTTGGCTGTCCCAGAGATTGTGCTAACATTTGCTTGAAATATTATAAGTTTTGAAAAATACTCTTTATTTTTCAATATGGTGTGTGTTGTCCCACTGTCGAGAAGACATTGTTCTTTGGTTCCAACTTCTGGTAAATTCATATCTTCATAAATAATAAATATGATGATCAGTATAAGAAAAATACATATTTTATTAATAATCAAGGAGGGAATACATGAAAATGAATATTGAAGCAATTAAAATAAACTAAGCATATTAATGCATTGTTATCTAAACAAAGTTGTTTTCTGCTTCAGCATCATCCATACAAAAATCTGAAACATCACGGCTGGGCATGGATGTAGTAGCTTCATTAACAAAGTTTGCTTCTGCATTTTTCCCTTTGTTCTTTATTGAAGCCTGATATAGGTCACCAAATGTTTGGCAGTACGACATGTGCGACCCGAGTGCCCAGTCATGCCACATCTGTGGCAAGTGTCATTTCCTTTATAGGACGTCTGCCTCTGATTTCTAGATGATTGTCCCCAATTTTTATCAGAATTTTAAAAATTATTATTTCTTGGGGAAAATCGGCCTCTGCCACGTCCACGCCCTCGGCCACGGTAATTACCACGTCCTATCCCACGACCGTTGTAATTACCGCGTCCACCCCTATGTATAACATTTGCTTATGGTGGATCAGAGCTTTCTATTGCATTTATCTCATGGGTGGCTGAAGACCCCGTAGGTCTAAGATTATGATTTTTCAGCAGAAGATCATTATTTTGTTCAGCCACAAATAGTACTGAGATTAGCTCAGAGTACTTTTTGAAAGCTCTGAACCTGTATTGTTCTGCCAATATTATATTAGTGGCGTGGAAAGTGGAGAGCGTTTTATTTATCATTTGCTCTTCTGTGATGGGATGATCACAATATCTCAACAATGATACAATTCTAAACAATGTTGAATTGTAATCACTGACTGTTTTAAAATCCTGGAACCTCAGATTGGTCGAGTCATAATGTGCCTTTGGGAGGAGCACATTTTTGTGATGCCCATATCTTTCATTTAGGCTATCCCATAGTTCTTTTGGATCCTCCACAAGTATATATTCAGTTTTTAAACTTTCATGTAAATGATGTCTGGGGAAGACTAAGGCTTTTGCCTTTTCTTGTCCAGTCGCAATTTTAACTGATGTGGCTGATGTAGTTGCATCCCCTTGTTGGGTTTTCACACCTTTAATTATATGTTCCAGTCCTTGGGCCTTTAAATTCATTTGGGCGTTCACCGTCCATTCTAAAAACTTTTCCCCACAACCCCTGCACACCCCCCTCCCATGCACATCCCCCTTGCTCCACGACCCCCCCACCCCTTACACACGGCCCTACACACCACCCACATGCACCGACCGCCCGTGCTGCACACCCCTGCCATGCTCGTTTACCGTTAGAGCCACTTACCCATATCTTTCTGGAAGGCAAATTTTCCCCTACTTGTATTTAAAGACCTTATTGTTGTTTCTCATGTCTTAATATTGTTGAACGCTTTGCAGATCTATTTATGTCGAGGTTATTTTTGGGAGCCAGGAAGGCAATTTGCAGCTTTGGAATGTTGAAGAAAAATCTATAGGATTTTATGGGATGGAATGCATCCATTTCTTGTTGTATCCCGTCTTCATAATGTAACTCGGTCAATATTTTCTTTATATTTGTATGAATAACATGAATTGCAATGAAAATTAATACTTGTATATATATGTAACTGTTTTTGGATCATTTAGGACTAAAAAATGCAAAAAAAAAAAAAAAAATTTTGGGTCACACGAGTTTCGGTGGGTTGCGGTCAGGGCAAAACCGCATCCCTTGGTGACTTAAGGGCTGCGGTTGAGGGCCAAAACCGCAACCCTTAACTCGCCAAGGGCTGCGGCTTTTCCCCTTAACCGCAGCCCTTAATCCACCAAGGGCTGCGGTTTTGCTCTGACCGCAACCCTTAATGCGCTAAAACCGCAGCCCTTCCTAAATGCCAAGGGCTGCTAGTCCAATGGCTGCTGTCAAAAAACGCAGCTCTTGGGCCCGTTTTGACCGCCGCCCTTGGGCTTTTTTCCTCTAGTGTATGTTAAATTGTCTTTTCACTAGATCTCCTATTTTTGACTACAAACATGTAAATATTTAAAAGGATTTTTTGACTTTAACCACCTTATATGTTTATTTTTTTAAATAACCACCTTATATGACCTAAATCCTTTTAAATACCTACCAATTAACAGATTATGGCAAGGAAATCATCCTCAAAAAGGGTTTAAGAACGATTTCATCACATCCACCTTTATTCACCAGAATGTATATAAGGTTTAAACCCTTATTTAAGACCGATCTCTTGGACGAAATCTGTCAATTGGTATGTATTTAAAGAGATTTAGGTCATATAAGGTGGTTATTTAAAAAAATGAACTTATAAGATGGTTATCTTAAATATTGTGATTTTAAAAGGTGGTAAAAATCAAAAAATCCTATTTGAAATTAGTAAATGATAATATATTATATATATTATCTCCCCCTGATTTATACCATTATATACATAAACAGTACAAACAAAAAAAAAACAAAAAATACTAAAATAGCGTACAATATTAATGAAGCAAAAAATGCCAAAAATGAAAAAAAAAACGGGTGAAAGAAAAAAAAGCTTACTAAAATTGCACTTAAAGACCAATAATAATGATATTCATGTGCATTTTTTTTTTCGTCGTTCTTCCGGGGAGATAAAATTTTTTTTTGTCTCCTATTTGTGTATTAGGAGATATATCATTAATGCCATAAGAAGGAAAATGAAACAGGCTATAAGTAATAAGTATAGCCTTATTATCCTACAATCCTCCTCAAAAGAAGAAGATGAGGGTGGAGGACGGTTGTCGTCGGCGTAGAACATGGTGGCCGAAAGGTTGAGGAAGAAGAGAAAAAAAAATTGTGAGTTTAAAAAAAAAATTGGAAAAAGATAAGGGATGTGTGGTGAAAAATGGGAATGGATAATCCGCTTTTATAGAGGTTTATCCCTAACTGTGCAGTTCATCTACAGTTAAAAATATACAATGCAATAAAATTTTAAGATTGGCAAATATATATTAGAGCATGTTGGTAAAATGGTAATATAATATATGTAACTACAAATGCGAAAAAAATAGAAGATTAGAGACAATAATATATAATAGTGTTCTGAATGCTTGTTCCCTGCATACATATAACATTATTGCACATATAAGAGATAATATTTTTATCACTTCACTAGGCCGTCCATATAGGCGGCAAGTTCAAAAAAAAAAAATTAACCCGTCCATATAGGCGGTTCAAGAGCAAAAGAAATAACATAAAATAAATGTCCTTTCCCTCCATGAAGGTGGCTTTATTATCAAATTACTTATTTTCTGGGTTAGTGGCATGGTGACGTTTACTACTAGTTCCTTCCTGTTCATCCCTATTTCTTTTATTACTTGGTGGAGGTTGCACTAGTACAGAATTCACGATTTGCGTCTGATTATTTGCGTCGCACGAGAGAGAAACTGACGCAAATGATGTATGTGCGTCGGATCTTACAGGACATCCGACGCAAATAGCCTAGCAAAATGTATACATGTCTTTTTTGCGTCGCACGTATACCTGCCAACGACGCAAATGGTGACGCTATGTGCGTCGCATTAAGATCCCATGTGACGCAAATGGATGTCCGCAAAATGCAAATCTTGATCGCGTCGGACCATAGACTCATCCGACGCAGATGCTACTCTTAGTAATTTTTATATCCTGCCCTGGGCCAGTATTTAAACGCTCTCTCATAGTCATCTGCGTCGGATCCAACCTCCCATCCAACGCAGATGACTCTTATTTTTTTTTTTGTATCCTGCCCAGTTGGGCCAATTCCCACAATCTCTCTCACTCGCACTTCTCTCTCTCTCTCATGCGAATTCTGGTGCCCTAACTAACGACGCCTCTCCGGCATTACCTATCGCCGTCGACTTCTCCGGCATTACCTATCGTCGTCGACTTCTCCGGCATTACCTATCGCCGGCTCATCCATCTGGTGCCCTTTCATCTCGCGGGGGTAATAACGACAGCGACTCCTTGGGCTTTCTCGCCGCCGCTAGATTCCGGCTAATCCTTGATGCCGCCAACTTCGCCGGCGACTCCTTGGGCTATCTCGCCGCCGCTACATTCCGGTTTACTCCGGTTCACTCCTCTTTCTCTCACTCACTCTCTCTCTCTCTCTCTCTCTCTCTCTCTTGCACTCCTCTTTTTCTCCCACCGTTGTTGTACGTCGCGCCGCCGCTGCACTCCGTCGCCCCGCCTCTGCACTCGGTCTCGCCGCACCGCCGCTGCTTTCCGTCTCCCTGTCTCCGGCAATGTAAGTCTTTTTTTTTTCAATTTTCTGTCTCAATTTCTGTCTTTTTTTTTTAGCAATTTCTGTTTTTTTTTTTTTTGAATTTTTGTCTTATTTTTTCTAGATCTTAATCAAGGAGTTTGTGATTGTATTAGTAGAGTGATTGTAGTTTGTAGTTTAAGATTGAATTTTAAGATTGAATTTAGGATGTTTGTAGTTTAAGATTGAATTTTAAGATCTTAATATTCACAAGTCATTCTTGTTTTTTACCATTGATCTTAACAATTCTACTTTAATCTTAATGTTGTTTCTTAATATCTAATTTGGTAATGTCTCTTAATATTAGATAGTTGATGTTTATGAGTTATGACTTAATCACTATTTAATTTGTGGGTTGGTTAATGCCCTAATGCAGTTGCCACATTCCATCTTCTACTTGTCGGCTTGTCGGTGCTCCAAAGCTCACCTCGTTGTGCTTGTCTTCGCTGCTCCTTGAGAGCAGAGGTATATATTATAGCTTTTGCTTTATGTTTATTTGTTTTATTTGTCCCTATAATGTTGAATTATGTGATTGGGAAAGTATATGTGAATTGTATGGTTATGTGATTGGGAAAGTATATGTTGAATTATGACCAAACCTATATGGACATACCTTTATGCGGTAGGGTGGGAAATCTAAGGAATGGATTGGTATTTGCTGTTTAATTGCAATGTGTGCATCATTGGCCTAGATACCCGTTCGAGGCTTACTCATTAGGAGTAAGTCTTGAATACTCCCCGGTTTGGGACTGTCTTTGAGTTTCTTATCTCACTTAGGATGTGAATGAATGTTTGGTTTTCGATTCTAAGAAAGATCTAGCTCATTTCCCTAAGCGTTCTCTGGGTACATATGTTGATAGTTTACCTACTATCTTCATCGTGTACTTGGAGAACTGTAGGGAAGTGCTGCCGGATTTTTCTTAGAATTGAAAACCAAATGTTCATTCACTAGTGAGATGAGAAACTCAAGGATGGGTTAGGTTGGAGTGATAAGGACCCAAATGTTCACGACTGCATTTGATAAGACAGTTTGAATGATGTGATCGATTGTGTTCTTGTTTGATGTCTCTAGTGTATAAATATGGATCGAAACTGGATGTATGGTAATCGGATTTCGGCGACATTTCTACAAGGGATTGATGAATTTATCAGGGTTGCGTTAGAACATCAATCGCAGAATGGGTCAAAGTTAGTCTTGTGTCCTTGTTGTGATTGCAATAACTCTAGGGGGTATCGTGATGTGGATCAAATTAAGGATCATTTGATTCGTCGTGGGTTTAAGAGTAACTATAGTAGGTGGACATGGCATGAATAGTTTTATGTTCAGGGTATGAGCTCCACTAGCTTGTGTGATGATTTGCATGTTGATCACATTGATGATGAGGTTGAGGTTGATATCGAAAAAGGAGAGGATGATAATGAGAATGATAGGGTAGTTGATGAGAATGATAGGGTAGATGAGATGTTGCACAATTTGGAGGATGAAGGAACCGATCGTCCGCATATGTATGATAGTATTCTAAGTGCAGCGGACAAACCTATGTATCCGGGGTGTAAGAATTTCACTAAACTTTCTGGTATCCTCACATTGTTCAATATGAAATCGAAGTATAGTTGGACAGATAAAAGTCTCAGTGAGTTGTTCACTTTTTTACAAGAATTGCTACCTGAAGGGAATGAAATTCCTAACTCTACCTATGAGGTAAAGAAATTGTTGTGTCCATTAGGTATGGAATATGAGAAGATACATGCATGTCCAAATGATTGTGTGCTGTATCGAAATGAGTACAAGGATTTGGGTGAGTGTCCAAGGTGTGGAGAATCTCGGTACAAGATAAAAGAGGATGATGAGGGAGTGAGAAAGAAAGAAAATCCGGCGAAGGTTCTTTGGTATCTTCCAATCATTCCGAGATTTAGGCGTTTGTTTTCGGATGAAAATAATGCTAAACTATTAAGGTGGCATGTGGACAAGAGGAAGAAAGATGGGATGCTTAGACATCCGGCCGATTCTCCGCAATGGAGAAATATCGACCGAAAGTTCGCAGGTTTTGGTAAAGAACCTCGAAATCTTAGGCTTGGACTTTGTACAGATGGGATGAACCCTTTTGGCACACTAGGTACCCAACATAGCACTTGGCCGGTTCTACTGACCATTTATAATTCGTTTGGCAATAGCGGATAATTCGGGACCGATCATTGTAGCTGAGGGTACCGTACAACCACAAATGGAGTCATCATCACATCCTACGGCCGTGAAAGTGAGTGTTGATGATTTTTATTCGGACTACGCAGAAGCTCTAGTTCCACTACCTACTCCATACATCGTGAAACTCAGTCAAGCCGAGGGTTCATTCATAGAATGGCCGAAAGAGTTGGTATTTTTAGTCTCAGATAATCAGGTAACTTATGTTTAATATTTTGATTTATATACTAAGAAATGTAAATATATATACTAAGAAATTTTGATTTATATATACTAAGTAATCTTTATTTTGTATACTAAGTAATCTTGATTTATATATGAAATAATCTATATACATATATAATATGAATTAAAAAGAAGTCGAATTGGATTAGGAACATATACCTAAAGAAGGTGCGATGAAGAAGAAGAAGAAAAAAAAAAAGTTGGTAGTGATCCTTGCACCGATGAGTCTGCACATAGGCACGTAGATCCTTTTATTGACTTGACATTGGATGATATGGATGATAATATCAAGGAGATGCACCAAATATTTTGCGACAAACCCTCAGATGAGCCTTTTCATATGCAAGTTCCAAAGGGTACCGTCTTCGACTTTGATAGAGATCATATGATCATTCTCTCGCGACAAGATGTTTTTCAACTTCTCACGGGAGCATGGATTAATGTCATTTTGCAAGTATTTATGATGTGAGATTTTTCAAACTCTAAACTAATTAACATTGATATTTATTTTTATTATTTCTCCTAACTATAAGTGTTTGGATACTAGGTACTTGGCAGAGCAGTCTGAGGAGCATGGAGATAATAATATTGGTTTCATGTGTCCAAGTATGATTTCAGCGACCATGATACGCAATCAATTAGATGCCGTGATCAACTACATGGCAAGTTCAATTAAAGCGAATCAATATATGCGTTACATCCTATGTCCGTATATTGAAAAGTATGTTAGTTAAACTAATCTTTACTTTGTTTTATCTTTATGAACTTGTGGTTATATATATAAACATCACATTTTGCTTCATGCCTTAGGGATCATTGGATTCTTCTTGTCATTTGTCTATCTAAGAGAACGGTATATATATTTGATTCGATCAAGAGAGATAGATCCTTAGCTATCAAGATACCATTGAATACGTAAGTTCATAGTTGTTATACATGTTAATAAGTTTACATGCATTTTATGATATTTTAAATAATTTATAAATGTTTATACTAATTAATTGTTATAAAATCTCTATACTTAGTGCATATACAAAATACACGCGCCTTGAAGGATCCAATAAAGGAACTAAATTGTCTTGGACATATATGCGGGTAAAACTCTTATGGTTTTGTATTTGATACTTTATAATTCTATTTAGGATTTTTTTTCGATTCTAATACATATCTTAAATTTGGTGTAGTGTGCTCAACAATCGGGAGGAGTGGAATGCGGCTATTTCGTGATGAGATACATGTTTCTAATCATCCGCTTCTACTATGAATCAAAGAATTTGTATGAGGTATATGTTTGTTGTAAATTCGTTATTTATACTTATAGAATTTTAAAGTATACTATACTTATAGAATTAACTTAAAGTAACTAATTTAATATATTTCTAGGCTTTCCCGTCAAGTCTTGAGCCATACTCCATATATGAGATCAACGACCTCATCAAAGAACTTTTTGCGGAATACTTTGTACGGGTCGTTAAAGCAGCAAACTAAGCTTGATGGTTAGTGTATGTATTTGTAGGTTAGAATAATATTTTGTTGCTTGAACCTTGTTGGTTGATTGATTGCAACATTGGTTGCTTAATTGAGATGTACTTGAAACAGGTTTTGGTTATATATATGCAAAATTTTCCCAACGATTTCTTGGGTTGTCCAAATTACAAAGGAGACTCGCCGAATTTTTCGCTCATAATTATTAACATAATGTTTGTTTAGTTTTGAAAATAAAAAAAAAAAACTGAAAAAAAAAACAAAAAAAAAAAGCTGAAAAAAAAACAAAAAAAACATATATCTGCGTCGCATGCAGTGCTATATGCGACGCAGATGACAAGCCATCTGCGTCGCATATAGCACCGCATGCGACGCAGATGGTATGTGCGCAATGTGCCTGACCAGCGGGAGCCCATCGAAGCACCATCTGCGTCGCATGCGGTGCTATATGCGACGCAGATGACAAGCCATCTACGTCGCATATAGCACTGCATGCGACGCAGATGGTGCTTGCTGGACTGCTGTGGGATGCATGGTGGATGGGCATGTGCGTCGCACGTTTGTTGGGTTCGACGCAAATATTCGATTAACCGCGTCGTGTCTTATCCGACGCAGATGGCTGTCTTCCCATCTGCGACGAGACCTGTGCCGTCGGATCGAGGTCCGACGCAAATGGGGGTCCCAGGTCCGACGTAAATTGTCATTTCTGTACTAGTGTTGATTTTCAGTTGGTTGTATAGGAGGGTTATTATTGGTGTTGGGAACAGGGGTTTATGGGTTTTCTCCGGTATGGGTATTTGTACCGTCGTTAAGGTTACTGGGTACAAATAATAACCCCTGTTCCCAACACCAATAATATTTGTACCTTTAATTTTTACCTTGAAACATAATAGATGTAAAGATTTTAAAGATACCTTTAATTTTTTTTCGGTACCTTAACTCGTGCTGATAACGTGTTGTGAGAAATATATAGAGAGAGAAGATATTGGTAGAAATATATCAGAAGAATGTATTGTATCTGAATTGAGCGAACTCACTTATTACATTGACGGTATTTATAGGCAAAACTTTCACTGTGTATACCTACGTAAATTCAACAATTGCAGCGGCTGGGAGAAAACTTTCCCAACATGCATTAAGTGCATGTCAGGTAAAACTGTGGACTTCACTATGCTTACCAGTGGAATTCACAATTCCATTGTCATCTCAACAAAAACAAGTTAATTTCCCGTTTTAAGTTTTCATAGTAAACATGATGATTTGGTTCATGATAAAGCCTATATACCATATCAATTTTATAATTGTAATATTGTTAGCCATTCATATTTGGTTTTTCCACTCGATAATAGTGCAGTACGACTAGGGATGGCAATTGGGCGGGGCGGGTGCGGAGGATGGTACCTCCACACCCGCACCCGCATAAAATTCTCATCCCTATCCCCACCCCACCACCCATTACGGGGGGAAATTCCAGACCCATCCCCGCCCCCACTAGGTACGTATTTAAACCCATCCCCGCCCCACCACCCGCATGGGTACCCGGACCCGCGTCGTACCCACTTCATCCCCGCCCCACCACCCGCGTCATACCCACATATTTATATTTTGCAAGATAAAATTATTAATAATATAAGTATATAAATAGAATTTTAATAATAAATATGCGGGGCGGGCGGGTATAGCATAAAATCCACACCCGCTCCACCACCCATTGCGGGTACGATTTTAATCCCCATCCCCGCCCCATCCCCGCCAAACCTAGACCCATCCCCGCCCCCACTTGGGTGGGGATGGGGCGGGTCTCCTATTTGACCCGCCCCACTGCCATCCCTAAGTACGACCCAAGTTTGTTCTTCCATTTGGGATGGTTCTTGTTATGGCCTATTCTGATTAATAGTGCACTGTGATCTGTTCTTCTATTGGAATGGTTCTTGTTATCAAGAGATGTTGCCGATCTAAATTAAGGATAGGTTGAGAGAACCTAATCAAGTATTCCCTTAAATATACTTGCACCTCTGTTGAGACTTGGGAGTAGTTGAGTTTGTAACGCTTCCAGTAACTTGTTTCAAGCAGAAATATGAACATAAAAAGAGCGCTGGAATCCCTTTCTCTAGTGGCTCCATGCCAAATTGAGAAAGAGCATTTATTGGAGATACAATTATGTTAGTAAAGCACATACTCATTCGAGTGAGAAAGTGTTGGTGACTAACAATTTGAGTCTTTTAGAAGGCTTAGACATATCATTTGGTAGATATATCTCTTTCAATTGGTACTAAAAATTCTCACCTTGAGTACCAATTGGTACAGATAATTGGAAGGATTTTTTTTGTTCTTTTTGGTACTAATCTGAAGAGATGTTAATGCCAACTAAAAAGTGTGAGTTTTTTGGAGACTCGGACGATTGGTCGCCAAGACAAGCTATTTAAGTACAATCTACCCTCTATCTTCCTCTGTAGCGGGGATTATCACTCGTAACTAAAAAGTAGACTTTAGCATGGCTCATAACTTCGACCTTGAAACACCTATTGTCTTGAGTCTTGACAAGGAAGCTCTAGCTCTCCACCTTAGCATTCGACTTGCCATTCAGGAAGGAAAATAGAAGGTGGCTACCTATCATAATCAACGTGGTAAAGGATCCTAGTCCACTCCATGGTAGATTGCAAACATAATTTAAGGAAATTCAACTTCTTCTCTCTTTTGACAACTCGAAGATTCAACATATTCTCAAAGATAATAAGGATAAATCATGATAATCAATCAAGGATATCAATCAAGGATAGTGATCTTGTAATATATCTTAGTTATAGTATCTCTTTATTTATGTATTGATTAGATGTCAATCTCCTATAGTTACGCTAGGCAATATTCTTTAGTTAGTTAAGTTTGCTTTTCCTTCTCTTTTAGTGTAGTTGATGTACAGTATATATTGGTTAGCTTGTTTAATAAAATATTCATTAAGCCTTTTCAACACTTATATGGTATCAAGAGCTTAGATCAATTTTTTTTCTTCTCTCTAAATCATCCTCTCATAATGGGCAGCAATGGCAACACCATACCCAACTCCTACGAGCCCTCCAAACCCTTTGTTCTCATCAACCTCTCCAATGTCATTAAACTAACCCCTACCAATTATATCTCCTGGAAATCCCAAGTCCAAGCCATTCTTTTTGGCCATGATCTTCTGCACTTCGTCGACGGCACCCACTCATGCCCACCCAAAACAATCACCACAAACTCTGAAACCACCACCAACCCAGCTTATCAAACTTGGCAACGCCAAGACAAGCTTATTTTCGGCAGTCTTCTCGGCACTCTCTCTCCCACCATTGTTTCTCTTGTTTCTCATGCCACCACTACCCACGCTGCCTGGACCACCCTTAGCTTGCTACTACCTATGCCAACCCTTCCCGAGGTCATCTCCTCCAAATCAAAGACCGCTTGGACACTCTCACCAAGGATAATCAATCTATCATGGACTACATGCACTCCATCAAAGCATGTACCGATGAACTCTCCATCATGGGTAAACCCATGGATAATGAAGACATTATAGCAAAAATTCTCAAAGGCCTCGACTACGAATCTTACAAACCCATTATTGATCCCGTCCGTGCTCGTGACTCTCCAATCACTTTTGAGGCTCTTCATGAAAAGCTTATCCAACATGAAATTCTTCTCAAAAATCAATCTCAACCATCTTCCTTTCCTGCTAGTGTTCATGTTGCCACTCATCGTCAAAACCGTGGCTATCCTCGCAACACCAACACGTCTAGTTTCACCTCCCCAAACAACACCAACACCAACCGTACCCCAAAACCCTTTTTAGGTAAGTGTCAATGGTGTCGTATTGTCGGTCATGTAGTCTCTCAATGCCCCACATTCAAACAGCTTTTCCCTCACATAGTTTTTCCAAATCCTCCCCGTACTACTATGACTCCTCAAGCTCCTCAAGCTAATGTCGCCACCCTTGCCACCCCCTCTTCACATTCCTGGCTCATGGATAGTGGTGCTACACACCATGTCACCAATGATTTATCCAACCTAGCTTTACATGCCCCTTATGACGGTTCCGACGATCTCATTATTGGCGATGGCTCCACTCTACCTATCTCTCATATTGGTTCTTTCTCTCTCTCTACTTCTCATAAAAAATTTAAATTTTCTAATGTTCTATTTGTGCCATCCATCTCACGTAACATCTTATCTATTTCTCAATTTTGTATTGAAAATAATGCCCTTGTTGAATTCTTACCCACTTCTTTCTGTATTAAGGATCGCTCGACGGGTCTCACTCTCCTCCAAGGGCCAACTAAAGGAGGCATCTATGAATGGAATCCATCCCCTCCTCTCGTTCACTCCAGCATCGTTGTTCCTCATAATAATTGGCATCATCGTTTGGGCCATCCCTCTCTCAACATTACTAAAACACTATGTAGTCAAGTCCCTCTAAACATTTCTTTTCCTACTCATCATAATTGTAATTCCTGCAGTATTAATAAAAGTCACAAACTCCCCTTCTCCCAATCTTCCCTTACTTCTAGCGCTCCCCTAGAATTAATCTTTTCGGATGTTTGGACTGCTCCTATTATTTCCTATGATAATTTCAAATATTATGTCATTTTCGTTGATCATTTTACTAAGTACATTTGGTTCTACCCTCTCAAGCGAAAATCAGACACCTCCACCACTTTTCAACGCTTCCGTGCTCTAGTTGAAAAATTCTTTAATCGTCCTATTATACAATTATTTTCCGACAATGGCGGAGAATATTTAAAACTTACTCCTAATCTCCTCAACAATGGTATCTCTCATCTCACCTCTCCACCCCATACTCCCGAACATAATGGGTATGCTGAGAGACGACATCGCCACATTGTTGAAATCGGCCTCACCCTTTTGTCTCATGCCAATCTCCCTCTTACCTTCTGGCCTCATGCCTTTACCACCGCTACATATCTTATCAACCGTCTTCCTACTCCTACTCTTCACAACTTATCTCCTTACCTAAAACTCTTTAATACTACTCCTAATTACACTAAACTTCGCAGTTTTGGTTGTCTTTGTTATCCGTGGTTACGACCCTACAACACCCACAAAATGCAACCTAAATCCACTCCTTGTATATTTGTTGGTTATTCTTCCACTCAAAGTGCCTATTATTGTCTCGATCCTACAACTAACAAAATTTATACATCTCGACATGTTAAATTTGTTGAGTCTCAATTCCCTTACTCTACTCTATGCTCATCACCATCTTCTTCTGTCTTATCTCCTCAAGACTGGTGCACTCTTTCTTTACCCATTATTTGTGGCACTAATGAAGTCAACTCCCCTAGTAATAGTGCACCTCATGCAACCCACAATATTACTAACACTCCTCACGTCCCTCCCTCACCCCCACCTAATCCAGATGAAACTCCCTCCCCCCCCACTTAATTTAACAGAAACCCCTCATATTCCTACCATGCATCCTACCCCACATTCCCATGATAACTCATCATCCCCCACCTTGACATCTTCTACGTACCCTGAATCATCAGCCTCCCCATCATCTCTCTCACCACCCTCACCTCCACCCACACGCACCATTATAACTCGCCTCACCAACAACATCATAAAACCCAACCCCAAATACCTTAACCATGTCTCTCTCTCTCCTCCCCATGCACCTACAACTGCCACTAAAGCTCTCAAAGACCCCATATGGCGTGACGCCATGCAACTTGAGGTTGATGCTCTTACCCGTAACAATACCTGGCAACTTGTACCATCTCATGCCTCTCAAAATGTTGTTGGATGCAAATGGGTCTTTCGCGTCAAATACAATTCGGATGGTACCGTCGAACGATGTAAAGCTCGACTTGTTGCCAAGGGATTTCACCAACGCCCTGACATTGACTATTCAGAGACTTTTAGCCCCGTCATAAGACCTACTACAGTTCGCCTTATTTTATCAATAGCCGTTTGTCGTGGTTGGTCGCTCCGTCAACTCGACATTAATAACGCTTTTCTTCAAGGAACTCTCACCGAGCATGTTTATATGTCTCAACCAACAGGTTTTATTGACCAAGAGCATCCTACCCATGTTTGTAAACTCAACAAAGCTATTTACGGCCTCAAACAAGCACCACTGCACCACGAGCTTGGTATACCGAGCTTAAAAATTTTCTTCTTTCATCGGGTTTTCACAACTCCATTGCTGATCCTTCTCTCTTTTTGTATCAACAAGGCACGGTCATTATCTATCTTCTAGTCTACGTTGATGACATTATCATCACCGGTCCTTCTCACAGTCATCTCACTCACTTCATCAAGACTTTAGCTGCTCGTTTTTCTCTCAAAGACCTTGGTCCTCTCTCCTATTTTCTAGGTGTTGAAGTCGTCCCTAATACCCCTGGCTTGTTTCTTAGTCAAACTAAATACATTCATGACCTACTAGCTAAATATAATATGCATGACTCTAAACCTGTATCCACTCCCTTAGCTCCCTACCCTTCCCTCACTTACTCCACAAACCCACCTATTTCTAACCATAAAGATTATCGAGCCATTCTTGGTAGTCTACAGTACCTATCCTTTACCCGCCCCGACGTTGCCTACGCTGTCAACAAATTGTCCCAATATATGCATTGTCCTTCTAATGATCATTGGCTTGCTCTCAAAAGGTTACTCCGATATCTAAATGGTACTTCTCACTATGGTCTTCAACTTCACCGCCAATCTCCGTTACGTCTACATGCCTTCACAGATGCAGATTGGGCTGGTGACAAAGATAACTATATTTCTACTACTGGTTACCTAGTCTATCTTGGTCGCAACCCAGTTTCATGGAGCTCCAAGAAACAACGAGCTTTAGCCCGTTCCTCTACAGAAGCAGAATTTCGAGCTGTTGCAGATACAACCGCCGAAGTCCTTTGGCTTCGTTCTTTACTCGTTCTTTACTCATTGAGCTTGGTATTACATTACCAGATAAACCTGCTATCTACTGTGACAATCTTGGTGCCACTCACTACTCTACTAATCCTATTTTCCACTCTCGCATGAAGCATCTTGCATTGGCTTTTCATTTTGTTCGAGAACAGGTACAGCTTGGCACCATTCGAGTTCAACATATTTCCGGCGACGATCAGCTTGCAGATGCACTCACCAAACCATTATCCAAATCTCGTTTCTACGTATTACTTGCCAAGATTGGACTTTCCCAAAGGACCTCCATTTTTCGTGGGTGTAAATCATGATAATCAATCAAGGATAGTGATCTTGTAATATATCTTAGTTATAGTATCTCTTTATTTATGTATTGATTAGATGTCAATCTCCTATAGTTACGCTAGGCAATATTCTTTAGTTAGTTAAGTTTGCTTTTCCTTCTCTTTTAGTGTAGTTGATGTACAGTATATATTGGTTAGCTTGTTTAATAAAATATTCATTAAGCCTTTTCAACACTTATAAAAGAAACCAATAGAGCGGCAATTTAAGGGGCTAATGTTGGGCACCTTGTTGACTTGTCCCTTGGCGTTGATCTTTGCCCTAATTGTAGTTTGGACTTTGGAGTTTGTTCCAATATCTATGAGATTTTTATCCTATTAAGTTAATGATGCATTAAAAGTTAGTCAAGATTCAGGAGGAGGATATCCTAATATTTTCTCTTTTCTTCTTTCCTTGACTTATTTTAAAAAAATATATAATTTGAATAACAAATTCTAATAAAGAATAACCCCTAAGCAGGAAACACTTTTCCACGTGCAGCCTTTAAAGTAGCTTTTGCAAACTTTTATGTGCCTGTACTTATCCCCTCAAAAAAAAAAAGGTGCCTACTTATACAAGCCATCAAAATAACAAGAAAATTAAACAAACAAACAAGCAGATCAACTTGACACAAACAAAAATGTGACTTGGAAATAATCGGTGTCCATAAATGGATGTTATGACTTATGATTAGTAATCACTCTTCCAGGATTCAAGAAGTTCGCAAGGATTTACATGCCTGTAGCCCTGACGCCCTGTACTAATACGTAATAGAGTTAAAGAATGAAACAGAACTACTCAAAATGTAACGATCTAATTAATGATAACCAATAGGAGCTGGTGCTTCTTTCAGTTTTTTGCCCTGGAAATGGACATCCTGCAAGGTCACATAATAACACTACATCAGTTCGATATCAAAGGTTTAGTCATATGGTAACAGCAAACTGTCATAGTTGATCAAATGGCAGATGCCTATGCATATAGTGATATTGTTACTTTTCTCTCTCATCTCATAAGGTCTCCTTAGGGTTCATTAAACTTTTTGACCGAGAGATTATCATTATATTATGGAATATATTTATTTGCAATCGTGTCATTTCTCATTTTTATGGGTCCATTATTAAATCCCATTGATCAGGAGAAAAGAAACAATTATTTAAGGAACTTACGGAAGCAAAGTGGTTGACATCACGATGATGAGCTTCATCAGCACGGATCACAGTTATAACATCCTTCAGAGTGGCATCCTTTGGCAGCCTCCAGTAGTCGATAGCAATTGCAGGAGCAGGTACATTTTCGATCGCGCCACTGTCTATGTCCTTAAGATACTCTGTGTATGAATAAATTGCCTCTTCTTCCAAGTAACCAACCACTCTGTGTGCCAACTTAGGGGAAAGCAGATAAAGCACAAAATAGCAGTTAAAGAAAACTCCCTGCACAGCCAGAACCAATAGTCTCTCGTACCATTTCGGCTGCACAAGCTCCACCAATGTCATTAGGTGCATCCTCTCATTCTCAGCTTCTTCCAGCAATGCTTTGATCCACCCACCACTCTGCTCGAACCTACGGAGTGACCTTAAATGGAGCAGTAGCCCGCCAACCATTCCAGGAACAGCAGCCACTGTTTCAAGCATCATTGCACGGCAACCATAGCGCCTCTGCAATTTTTAATTTAACCAAAAAAAGAGAAACTGAGAGAACAGTGAAGACTATAACTGGAGAAAATGTAACAATTGTAGCATGCATTTCTTGAAGGCAGAAATCTGCTCATATTTGAACAACAAAGCATACTTGTTTCAAGTTCATATTTTTAATTCCGTGTTAACCTAAAGGACATGCAGATCTTCCTTCAAAAATTGACATGAAATGAATTAGTGCCAATACCAAGTATGTTAATTACCCAATTGGAGCAGCGTTCGTGGGGAAGAACAGACAAAACATTCAAAAAGAAAACAATCAATAAGGTCACAAACTCCCTCAAGCAAACAGGCTTCAGACTTCATCTGATCCGTCTCACTCAGCTCTTTACCATTACTTATTACAACACTAACTCCTTTCGTAGGTGGAAAGATCTCGAAGTAAATATTCTCCTTCCCTCCACTCCACCTCCGTTTTCTATTCTTCAATTCCTTTCCCTTCCCTTCAAATACGTTATTCAAACACATAGTTAGTTGCTGAAATGGAACAAATATGCTTCTAGAATAGCAAAGCCAAATGGAAAAGTTATTAGGCAAAATGTGAGAAGAATATCTTCAACTGCTCCTCTATAGTAAGATTAAAGAGAGCACCTCATCAAATTTTGACCAATAGGCATTCACACAGAATAATTACAATATACAAACCAACCTTCAATCAGAAATACAGACTTAACATAAATGAATTAATGATTACCTAATGATCCTACACAAATCTCTCTCCAATATTCTAATGAGATTGGTGTTCAATTCCCCTAGGGGCACTTTGGGGGAGGAGATCCCCTAATCCCCTTATCCTTTCCCTCCCCCACTCCCAAAGTATCTAGTCCGCTAACCCGGGTCAGAAGACCCCTTCATCTTACCTACCTAAAAAATATATCGCAAAATCTTGCCCTATCTGAGTTCCAATCCCTCTTCCCTTACTTTAAAGGTTTGAAATTGAGCGAAGCATTGCTACATTACATGACATAAACATCCAGAATAAAAACCTGTATACATTACCTTAAAGAAGATATCAGTTGGGATCCTTAAGAGTTTCACTGTCCTAAAGGCAACTTTGTCCACAAATGTCTTTGGTACGTGATGTTTGCTCAGATCAATTGACAAATCTGCCTCGTAAGTCTCCCATGGCTGCACAGAGAAGTTTGAATCCATTAATTCAACAACTTGCATATCGCGACATTTTCACATATTTATAAGACATCAACACATTAGAAGAAATTCAATCATCAAAAAAATAGCATGTAAGATAACTTGACATCTGCACCAACTAAACAACAATCAAGGGTTTATTAACAAAATCCAGTAAATCACAGCAAGGCATAACGAATATCCAAAGAACAGAGTTAACCCGCTACAAACATAAACTTTTGCCTCTCTACCTTTGTTTATCACTCTCCCTCTCCTACTCATCAACTTCTTTTTGTTGGGCGAGGGGAGCTCGGTAAAGAGTTACAAAAGACATTGATGTACACGAGATTTGCGCTAAAGCCTTGAGTACCACCTCCCAAAACTTTATCAATTAAGCTAGTTGCGCTATTTGGCAGCTCAGCATTCAACATACTAATAAATGTTATAAACACATCCAATCTACTACTAATCCTAGAAATAGGATACCAAAACATTTGATCATCATTCTAATAACACCTCAACTACAACAATCCGTAACATAAATCATGAACTTATACTCTCTTTTCTTTTCTTTCTTTTGAGCAAATTAAACAACAATACACTATAATTATGTATCCACAAATTAATCAACTCAGTAAAATCATCCACACCAAAAAGAAAAAAAAAATAGCACGTTTCTACAGGTCCAAATTTCCATCTAAGATTCATCATACAAACAAGTTTTTTGCATAAATATTTGAAAAAATGAACAAATAATTATAAAAAAAAAAAAAAAAAAAAAAAAGTAAAATCATCCACACCAAAAAAAGAGAACAGATTATAACACTAGCACGTTTCTACAGGTTCAAATTTCCCTAAGATTCATCATACAAACAAGTTTTTTGCATGATCATTTGAAAAAATGAACAAATAGTTACTAAAAAAAAATTAAAAAAAATTCAAGCAATTCAACAGTATTACCATAAAACAGTTCCAATTCCATTTACTACCATCCTCTTTCATAATTTCAGGCCTAGAAACCGCCCAATAGCTAGACGTCATAGGCACACCATCCTTCATCTTCTTCAACTCCTTCTTTTCTCTCTCCTCCGACGGCGGCGAAGATGACGTCATATTCCGGCGCCATTCCGTCACACCAAACCTCCACGTGTGGAACTCCGGCGAAATTCCGCCATTTCCGGCAAGAATCCGACGTCCGCCATTAACGGAGGAGTTCGAAGCTCTGATCATCATCATCAACGACGAGTTTGTTACCAGACGATTCATCTTTTCTTCCTCGGTGAGTTGACTCAGTAAGTATGATCTATGATGATTGTTTTTTTGACTTTTTTAAAAAAAAATATTTGCAGAAATGTTATGGTTTTATAAGTAGTTAAATTAGAGGCGGAAGGGTAGAATGGGAATAAAATTTGGAGGTGAGAAGAGAATGATGACAGCGTGGCAGTTGGAGTGAGAAAAAGTTGTAGTAAAAAGACTAAATTACCCCTTGCTTCTGCTCCAAGAATACTTGGAAATGAGGCAAATATTGTACGGTCTTTTTTAGCTGTCACTATTCTTCAGGGAACCACGTGTCAACTTTACAGATTTTTTGCGCTTTTTAGAACTTTTTTTACTTTTTGATTGAAAAGAAGGGAAATGCGGGCCAAAAAGCCCATTAAGAAATGGTCCAAGGAAAAAAGGCCCATTTAGATGAGTTTATCCACAGTAGAGTATATTGTACGGCTATCCAATGTTTGACTTCAAGGTCAATAATGGATTTTTTTGTAGTAGTAGTAGACTAGTAGTAGTCAACACTCAACAATGAAACCTCACAAAGGAAGTTGGGGGGATTGTTCACGATAGGTTGATATTATTGCAAACATTGTCCTGTACTCTTGATTGGTTGTCATTTGTCATAAATTGACTTATAAATTATGGTCTATGTGGTTATTTTGCTGTTTGTATATTAGAGTGCAAAAGAGATAAATAAATGTATGTGATAATTTAAAGAAGACAATTCAACGAATTTAGTTAGATGATTTAGATCAAGGTAATGTTTTATTGGTCAAAAAATTGAGTTGACTTATGAGTTTTTTATATTTTATTTTAAGAGGAAAGTTTGTGAAGGTGTGAACATAAAGCTAAAGATATATTGAATAATTATTGAAGATTCAAATTATGATAATAGTGATTATCTTGGATAATATGGTAGTAGTGATGCACAAATTAAAAGTACTGAGCTATGTACTCCCAAACACAAAACTTTATTATTTTATTCATTTATTTTAAGTGAGCCCTGCTATGGGCATTGAAAAAAGATTGAGATTGCATCTTCGGAGGTCATGGCTCTATGTACTATAAGATGTAGGGGTAAACGGATTTGGTTAAGGTCATAACGGGTTGGGTTTAAAAAGACCCCTTTTTTTTTGGTTTGGGCCGGTTCGAAGTAGGGTGGAGACCAAAAAAATTACGGAAAACCACGAGGGGACTAAAAAAAAGTAAAAAAAAAGGGGAGGGTTAAGGGGGGGGGAGTTGGAAAAGGGAAAATAAAGAAATAAATTAAAAAAAAAAAAAAAAAAAAAAAAAAAAAAAAAAAAAAAAAAAAAAAAAAAAAAAAAAAAAAAAAAAAAAAAAAAAAAAAATAATAATAAAAAAAATTTATTAAAAAAATTAAAATAAAATTAATAAAAAAAAAAAAAATATAAAAATTTTTATTGAATAATGTTTTTTTTTTTTTAATAAGGTTTTTAAAATATTTTTTTAATTATATTTTTAGTTGTTTTGTTTTTGTTTGGGGGGTTTTTTGTGGGATAAGATGTATCATATACCTTCGCCAACGATGTACCATACACTTTCTTCCAGTGATGTGCTGCTATAAACTGATATTTCCATTTTTAATATTGTTAAGGGGCTTATACTATTAACCCAAACCTTGATTTTTGATTGGATCTTAAACAACTTATATTAACTGAAATAGAATATGCATCCATGTGTGAATTTAGTCTTATGATTGCGTAATTGAACTTTTATTGTGATAATTAAGTTTTAATATATGTAGTACCACACTGCTAAGTGAAGAGAACCGTTTTAAATATAAGTCTGCTTCTTTTGGGGTTGGGTGATGCCTCAAGTCAATTTTGTGATAAGAGTATATACACGAAATCTGACCTACTAATCGTCATTTCATCTAGCACGGAGCAAAAAGAAAGATCCCCATCCCAGCCCTCCAACCACCTACCTACT
The DNA here is from genome assembly GCA_947648045.1 of Beta corolliflora. Classification (NCBI taxonomy): domain Eukaryota; kingdom Viridiplantae; phylum Streptophyta; class Magnoliopsida; order Caryophyllales; family Amaranthaceae; genus Beta; species Beta corolliflora. Next base: position 47,265 of record CANSZD010000851.1, read on the forward strand.
TGTGCTCCTAGCTAAGGGTGTTTACAAATATCCAATTCGATCTGTTTTTTTGGTGTTTGGATATTTCGGATCGGATATCCGAAAATTTGCATACCATGACTTTTCATTCTCGGATATTCGAAAATATCTGAACTTGTGGAAATTTTCGGATATCCTGTCCAGAAATATCCGGTGTCATAACTAGATATGCAAAAAAATATGGTGATCCGATGCGATCCAAAAACATTTTTTCCGACCTTCTCATTGAAAATTTTAAAATTTATAGTTATCGGCTATCTGGCCTGGAAGTTTGGAAATCCGAAATTGTCAGGTCGGTCTGAGCCGAATAATCCGAAATGAACACGCCTACTCGTAGCTCGATCGAAGGTGAAAAGTTTCACCTGACAGAAAAAACAAAAGTTGATTATATCAAGTGATATGTAAATTGCCCAATAGCACTTCATTCAAAGATTGTTATTTATCAAAAATTGCCCAATAGCACTTCATTCAAAGATTGTTAATAATGACGCTTTTTTATTTCCAAATGGTGATACTAGTTCAATACTATAAGATTGAAGTAACATGTGACCAAAATCTAATAGCAGAAAGATAATATTTGGAATTATTTTGTGAAATTTTATGATAGAATTGGATAGTAGAATCGCCGGATCGTAAAATCTAAAGGTGATCAAATTAACCCGGCCCGGTTCGAATATTTCACGGGTTGGGACAAGACGAAAATGACTTTTTAGCCTAGATTTTGGCCCGAAAGCCCACGATTTTTGGCCTGAAATAGTGGGCTTTGGCCACAAAAATATGGTCCGAATTTTGACCCGACCTGACCAATGGATAATTTTCTTTAGGGATGGCCTGACCCATGACCACCTCTTGTAAAATTGTGTTATGATCCTATCATGTGAATTTTAGTAGTTGGGTAGGATCAAAAGATCGTATTAAATTAAGATTCTATGTAGGATCGGGATTGAAAAGGTAATTCCGGATCGTAAAATCGTAGGATCGTAAGATCCGGATCGTGATTTTAACAACAATGATATGTAGTACTTTAGTGTAAAACATGTTAGATAACTATGGATCAGATGGTAGGTTACGAATATCGCTCAGCTTTGAGGTCACGAGTTCAAGACTTGTAATGATAATATTCTTTCCTGGTTAAATATGACCTATAAAGCCATGGATTAACATAAATGTAGACTTATTAAATGAAGGAATGTTACACATGACGAATATACTTTTATAACATCTTTTAATATATATACAAAAATCTTGCCTGTTTCTTCAAAATTGTGAGCGAGTTGCATTATTATATAACATATTCGCCATATAAAATCTCATGCACAATGTTGTTCATTCACCACATTTATAGCTTATTTGCAACCCCACATAATTATAGTCACAAGACTCATAAGCCATAACTCATAATAAACCAATTCAAAGACCTATCAATAATTCAACCATATTTTTTTACCGTAACTGGCATCATCTACTCACACGTCTCAATCACACCCTCTTTCTCAACCCCATAACCTTAGAATTACCCCAGAAGTTTCCCTAACATTGATTGAAAAACAAAAGTAGCGAAAGATTTTAGTCTTTTACAATAACAATACCAAATAAAAAAGTATGCATTCCAGCAAGCCTAAAATCGCGTTAGCAGTACTATATACACTTCTACAATTCTATTTCATTTACTTTTAGTCTTTTACTATCTTGATTTCCGCTCACGTGCTAAAAGCTGACTCAACAACTCATCAGCTACTCCATCTATAAATATCAAGCCATGGTTTTCACCTTCTTCTTTTTTTCCCCTCTCTCATTTTTTATTTTCTTGAACACTGTATACTCTAAAAAATCCCCTTTCCCATTTGCGAGCTTTACGTTTTCGGATCGCCTTCTCTCTCTCTCTCCTCAACCTACCAACATTCTTCTTCATCTTTGTGGTTCACTTCAATCGCACTCGTGGCTTCGGATCGAAGCTTCACTTTCTCTCTCCTCTTCTCTGTTCAGTTTTCATGGCGGATAGAGGATCTCTTAATCCTGGAATTCGTCTAGGTGTGAACTCGATTCGCTCACTTTTTCGTTGTTTGAGTTTTAATTTATGTGTTGTTGATGATTTTATGATTTTTGATTTTAGACTTGTTTTAGCTGATTTTTGTGCTTCATTTTGATGTGCGAAGATATGCATGCTGATTTTTGTGATTAATTTATTGATTTAGTTGGATTTTTTAGTTAATTGTTGTTTAGTGAATGAAAATCGAGTGTTTTGCTGGTGAATTTGATTTTGTGAGTTTTATCTATGTGTTGTTGATAATCTTGTTGAGTTCTTGAGAATCTGATTTTAAGAATTGTTTTAGTTGATTTTTGTGCTTCATTTTGATGTGCGAAGAATATGCATGCTGAATTTTGTGATTAATTTATTGATTTAGTTGGATTTTTAGTTAATTGTTGTTTAGTGAATGAAAATCGAGTGTTTTTTGGTGGTGAATTTGATTTTGTGAGTTTTATTTTTAGATTATGAGCTCATTGTGGTGTTTTGCATGTTGTTTGTGTTCAGCGACTGTCTAATTGATGATGCTCAAATTAAATTGAGATTTAGACTTACTTTTGTGGTAGTAAAATCGGAATTTACGGACTGTTTCGTTTCGAAACCAAGTTTTTTAGGTTTTTTGAGGCGTGAATTGGTGTGCTATAGGTGTTCTTGGTCAAGACTGTTTCGTTTCAAAACCAAGTTTTTTAGTTATTCTTTTTAGTTTTTTTGAGGCCTGAATTGGTGTGCTATAGGTGTTCTTGGTCAAGAGTCAACACTGAATATTCTGCTAATAAATTTGAGTTTTCCAGCCATGAAAACTATATATATCTTCTTATTTCGTTAGTTCATGTGTTTATTGGTGATTTTTGATTGTTGCTGGTTTCCTATGTTCAGTAGCTGTGTAGTCAGTACTTTGTGGCCTTGTTTTACATCAATTCCGTGCAACTTTTATCTATTGCTAAGTGATTTAGCCACTTCTCACTAGTTATGTTGATTAATGGGCTGATGCTGAAGTTCTTTCTTGTTGAGTATCAACATATTCCGATTTACATGTTTATGGAGCTAACCTTTTTATGCTGGTGATGCACACCCAACCTGTTTACTAGATTATTTTTTTCCCCTCATTTTATGAAGACAAAACAATTTGATAGTAGAGGGTTGAACCCAAAGGTTTCCTGTGTATCTCCATATGTGTAGTTGTCATTTGAAAATTTCAAGTGACACAGCGTGCTCGGGTTATGTAGAATTGGAACCGACATAGTTATGTTACTGATAATTTTTGCTTTAATTTGTTTTTTCAGTAATAATTTCATCGTATTGCAGATTTTTTTTCAGAAATTTTTCTCCCTTGATGCAGGAATTATTATTCTTTTAGTCCTGATTTTTGCTTTATGTCAACCAAGTAGTGTACAGGCATTTGAGTGATTTGTTTTCCTAGTTACAACCAAACAAGCATTTTATATATATTTTTGTTCTTCTTGTTGTGTTTTGTGTGTGCGTGCTCATTGGAGAGGGGGGGGGGTGACTTTAATTGCCAGATTATCTAGCTATGACCTGTGGATACAATTGTTTGAACCATTTTTTCGACAACTAAGGATATTGATATAGCCATATAGAAAAAAATGGTAAGTTCTCTTTGGTGGCTTTTGTTTGTTCAAACTTTCAAGATCTATTGTCTTAGTAGTATGAGAAGATGTCAGAACTCCAAAATTGTGAATATATGATATGCAAGTATCCTGTAACTTCAGAAAAATTTACACTTAATGATTTCTCTAGCTCAAACTATATAAGCAAGTTCCAGGGAAAGATACTATCATCAAGATTCTTTATCTTAAACTCTTCAAAACCTATATATATATATATATATATACACACACACATATATATATACACACACACATATATATATACATGTATATATATATATGACTATGTATATATATATATATATATATATATATATATATATATATATATATATATATATATATATATATATATATATATATATATATATATATATATATATATATATATATATCTTTAATTATGCATACTTAAAAATTATAGGAATTTAATATTTGTAATTTACACATCTAAACAAATCTAATAAGATCTCACTTGACTATATTATTACTAAGGACAAACCGGACAAGTTAAGTTGGTGAATAGTTTTACTGTTGAAGCGTAGCAACTAAAAAAATACGGAGGAAGTATATATAGGATCCAATGAAAACAAAGATTAAGTTGAAAACTGAACACCAGACTTTTTGCTCATTTTACAAATTTTTGTTAATTATAGTTTTTTGCGCATTTTAAGAAAATTTTGCTCATTTTTCAAATTTTTGTTTATTTTATCTTTTTGGCTTATTTAATGTTTTTGCTCATTTTACAAATTTTTTTCTCATTTTATATTGCTGTTTTTACTTTTTAGCATACGGAATAGTTTCCACGTGATTCTAGTATATATATATATATATATATACATATATATACATATATATATACATATATACACATATATATATACATATATACACATATATATATACATATATACACATATATATATACATATATACCGGAACAAAAAGCTTTTTCTATCTATTTAGGTATCCCGGTGGTGAACCAAAGCCGAGCTTTGGCCCTCGTCCAGGCTGCTATGGTGTGGGAGCCAGCTCGAGTGAAGTAGAAAGAAAATGTCGGAACTTACGGCAACATGCCTTTAACCATACCGGCTCGGGAGCTTTAGCGGCGCATCGGCTCGACACCCGAACGCGTCGTTCCCTTTCGGTCCCATCTCGTCGCTGTGGCATCCTTTCTTAACTTCCACGCTCCTTCAGATTCACCTAGTCGTAAGAATCTGTCCCTGCGTAACAAATCCCTCCCCCGGTTCTCTATCGAGAATCCACGTGTGCCCAGAGGCAGCGACAGATGGGACCGAAAGGGAACGACGCGTTCGGGTGTCAGACCGATGCGCCGCTAAAGCTCCTGAGCTGGTATGGTTAAAGGCATGTTGCCAGAAGTTCCAGACATTTTCTTGCTACTTCACTCGGATACATGCGCCTTCCTAATGAAAGGAACTTCACCGGCTCATTCGGGGGAAAATTATGATGGGGCGGTTCGTAAGCTACTGGACAAGGATGGGAAGTTACTCCCGCGAAACGATAAGCATGACATCCTTTCTTAACTTCCACGCTCCAGGCCAATCCATCGGGGAACCTGGTATTCAACTAACAATAAGAACTTTTCATACGCGCGGAGTATTTAGCGGAACATGTACGATCCCCTAGAACACTTCTTATATAAGAACTGTGGAATTATATTCCATTTTAGTGAAAATATAATCCTTCTTGAAGATATTACATGACAATACTTTTTCCTCAAAATATTATCCTACCTGACGATTGGCCCCGCAAGGAAAAAATGGTTATAATTTAGCCAAAATGGACTAATATTGGTTAAAAAATGATTACAACGAAGTGTTTTCATGTTCTCATGGAAACCCAACCCCCCCCTCTTTATATATACTAACTATATATTAAATGTTGTGTCATGGATGTTAATTTTTGAGATATTAAACCACACTTTTTGCTCCAATATGGCTTATATGGGTGCCAATCTTTGAACATTTTGATCTCCAAATACTTCCGCCATCCCCAAATTATTGTAACACTTGCTATTGGCACGGAGATATAGAAAGGAGTTGGAAGTGGGGTATTGTTTAATATTTATGTTATACTGCCTCCATTCCTAAATAATAGTTACACTTTGACTTTTGATACTATTCACAAAATTCAATTGGATTATCATTTGTGATTTGTGGGTAAGGAAATATATAGTCATGTGGGGTCTTGCTTGTTTCGTCTTGATATGTTCTTTTAGAATATCAACTTTTTATTATTTTTTACAAATACAAAGTTAGAGTTATTAGTAATCAAAGTTTTGCATCGGCATGCGTAAAAAGTGTAAGTGTAACTATTATTTAGGAACGGAGGCAGTATTAAGGAGAGAGAAAAGTTGTTTAGCGTATATGGTCCCATGTGTGGATACTCTTTTTCTTCCATGTATAGAAGTTTTGCATTAATTAAAGTACTAAAAAAGGCAGGTTTTGCAATAATTTTGGAGCGGAGGAAGTATTTTCTAAATTTGTGTGGTGGATTTCAATTTTCTTGGCTCCTTGTTTTTGTAGTTTATCCTCATCAATTTTAATAGCATGGTTTATTCTAGCCGCAAAAGAGGCTCTTACCTAGGCTAATAAAGTGGCTGATTCTGTTGGAGCTCCCATCTGAAACTTGATGAGATCCTACAACTTCACAATAAATGAGACGTAGAAAGTTTAATAGCCACTTCTGTCTGGTGCATCATAATATCAAGTCAAAGCATAGTGATTCTTGTGCCTCCGTGAGAAATGGATAGAGCTTAGTTTATCCTGTGTTTGGGGGATGGCTTGAGGTTTGTTGTCTGTTTACTGACTACTCATCATTTGCAGATATTCAGCAACTACAATTAGAAGCTCAGCATCGATGGTTGCGGCCAGCTGAAATTTGTGAAATTCTAAGAAACCATCAAAAATTTCAAATTTCTTCAGAACCTCCAAACCGGCCCTCAAGTAAGATTATATGATTTTTCTTACAAGTTGTCACTCGTTGATGATTTTACCTTGATATGTTAGTTAGGGTACACGCATATTTTGTGTATCTGTTTCTTTTGATGCAGTTACACATAGTGCAAGATGGCATTGCTGTAGAGTATCTTATTATTGATTAGGATTTTGTAACCCAAAACCACCGCTAAGGGCTTGTTCAATATCTTTTTTGTTTTCAGTTTTTAGAAAATCAAAAACAAAATATGGAAATTAGAGAAAGTAGTTTTCAGTTCTCTGTTATCAGTTTTTCAAATTTGACAATTTTAGTTAAAGGAGTTATGCTTTATTGTTGAATTACATCAAATTGACTGGTTTGTCAGGAGATGCCAAATCGTCGGTTTCTCATATAATGTCTTTTATACTTTTCTTTACTACCACTTTATAGGATAATGCTCTGGAGTCTTCTTACCAAACTCAACTTCTATTAAATTTTTTGATCAAGAATTGATAGCCAAACAGGCATACACTCTTCATGAGACTAACTATGTCTTGATGTGAACATTTTGTTTCTTAGGTGGGTCGCTCTTTCTTTTTGATCGGAAGGTTTTGAGATACTTCAGGAAGGATGGCCATAATTGGCGGAAGAAAAAGGACGGAAAGACAGTGAAGGAAGCTCATGAGAAGCTAAAGGTAGGATGAACATTAAATATTTCCGTTTTCTCCCCCTCATGACGAGCTTTCTCTAAGGATCATTTTAATTAGTTTATGTGGTATAAAACAAGCAGTGCTTTTTTTTTCACGCAATTAGAAAAGAAATGAGAATGAATTATAGAGAATTACAGAAGAAAGTTACCGAACTTGAGATAATGGTTTTGGAGGCTTTATCTTCCAGTCTTAGATTACTTTCTTCAGCCCATAATAAAGTTTGGTTTGAAGTAATGCATGCTTTTTGTTAGGGAAAATGTTCAGAGTAGGAGAAAAGTGTTCTATACACATGGGTAGTTGAGTATACTTTGCATCCGTGTTAGAAGTAAAGGGAAGATTCATTTTGGATCGAGAGAGTAATGAAAACAATGTTTATTTATTTTATTTTTATTTTTTCTGATAAGGAGGGAGTAATGGACTTTAGGAATGTATAATAATAAATGTTCTATTAGAAGATCTCATGCTTTATGCAATCATAGGTTGGAAGTGTTGATGTGTTGCACTGCTACTATGCCCATGGTGAAGACAATGAATATTTTCAGAGGCGCAGCTATTGGTTGCTAGAAGAGTATGTATTATCAATTTGAATTACTTTTTTTTAAAAGATATTTGTACTAAATACTGCAATATCGTGAGAACTAATGCATTAAAGTTAGGTACATTTCTGAATTCTTTACTAAGCCCCACATAATGCTGCAGGGAGTTCATGCATATTGTGTTTGTGCATTACTTGGAGGTGAAGGTATGTTTTTGTCCATCTTTCGTTTAGATTGATGCAATATCAAGGCTTTGCTATATAATCTCCCTATATTCTGTTGCTATAATCACTAATGTTACTTTGTTGAGGCAAAGTCCCCTTTTTCCTTCTGTGGTGTCGCTTCTCATCGGTCACCAGTCTTATTAAGAAGCAATCTGGGATTAATGAAGCCTGAGTATAAGATGATAAATTATAGTCAGATAATTTGTACTCTGTATTATCTTTCTGTTCACTTTTTTAGTAAAATGTTCTGCAGCTGCTACTCTATCTTGTGAATGTCATCATCCTTTTTGGTATTGTCCTTGAGATGCTACTTGGCCCTTGTCCTTACTGTGTTCTACCCCCTGAACCGATTCAAATTGTCTCCCTTATAATATTCTCTTTAATTATGTGCTTTCAGTTTTGAAAGTGTTCTGTAAGAAGTGTAAGAGAATCACATAAATGGAAACACATTTTGTTAATTTTCTGATGCATGCCATCTCGGCTTTGAGCATTCCTGCCACAAGATTGGCTGATAGATCACCTGTTGTAGACTTGTCACTTCACTTTCTATTATTATGTTTTCGCAGCTGGTAAGGACACTTTGCATGTTGACTTCCTCTGATTCCGTAGTGGATGAAGTTAAAGTGCCTTTATATTAGTTTAAAACAAGCTAAGAAGCTTTTCTGATGTGGGAAGCTGTATGTTCTTGACTGTGTTACCTTTTCAGATGTAAAACTTCTCTGAGATTTTTCTTCAGATCTGTATACAAGTAAAGACGGGCCTAATTTATTTGTCGATTGGTAGCTTTGAGATCCTTCCGCTCTACTGCTCTTTTATCTTATTAATAAAATACTTCCTTTTTTTTATACTTGCAATTTTGCATCATGTAGTATGGGCGCAATTATTTAGGGAAGGGGAGGGATAGATAGAGATGAGAAGGGGACTCCATGTGCTAGGTTGGAGATAGAGAGAATATATTGCCACTTTAGGAAATGATGCAATATGCAATTTCCATATTAAGGAAGTGATGCTAGTATAGAAAAATGTAAGTAGTTTTTTCCAGGAAGAGGATAAGGGAAACTTTGAAACATCTCTTTGCAAGAAAGTTCCCGAGCATATGCTCTTCACACCTTCTCTTCTCTGTTCTTTCTTTGCCCATTGCCCTTCTCTGTATCATCTGCAATTTTGACCTTCTTGAAGCTATTGTTCCTGACTAATGAATTCAGATTCGTATCAATTTTGGATAAGTTTTTGCATCAAAATTTGGATCAAGTTTGCTGGGTCTTTCTACCACTTTACTGTTTCTAGAAAATTGTAAATTATGCGATCATATGGACAACATTCCTTTGTGCCTAATTGTTTGTTACTGGCCATCTTTTCCCAACAATTTCATTTATTTTTCAATAAAACAGGGTAATAGGAGCAGCATTAGAGATACCGAACCTGTACTTTCCAATTCCCAGATTAGTAACTCTCGGTCAAGCAGTGTTTCAAACAGTTATAATGAAGCTTTTACGGGAAATATGGGATCGCCAAGTGCAGTTAGCTCTCTGACTTCCTCTTATGAAGATATTGAATCTGGTAGTTTCCTTCCCCTTGCTTTGTGAATCTCATTCTGCCAATTTGTGCTATTCTTTATACCCAAACTGTGTTTGAGCACTATGCCTTTCATTTCTCTTCACTCAAGTATTCCCTAGTTCCCCTTTTGTCTTCATTCTTTTCGCCTCAAATTGTTGATTGGTTTATTCAGATTATTTTCTATCTGATATATCAAGCTTGAGTGCTGTTTGTTGGTGTAGAGGATAATCACCAAGCGATCTCAAAGTATCCTTCACCTCTTAACTTCCCACACGTGGAAGACAGTTTTGAAAAGAACAATGTGGGAGCCCTCATGAGTTCTAACTTTCTGCCTAATTACTCTGGTATGTTGTAGCATCTTATCTGTATACTTTGCAAAGCTGCTTTGTTGATTTATATAAGGCTGTTAAGCTCTTTCCGCTGTGTATTGTTTCCAGACGGATATAAAGGGGGCCAGCTTCCAGGTCCTGGATTGGATTATGTTCCACTTGTTCAACAAGGAGCTGGGACTAATGATTATAATCAATTCAGAACACTTGATTTGGCGTCATGGGAAGAAGTCTTTCAACAGTGTACTAGAAGCTCAGGAGATTTACCAGCTAATCCATCAATCGCTGGGGCTCCTCTTCTTGGAAGCACTGAAAATTTCAATGAGAGTTTCAGCCAGCTTCTGGATGCTGGTTTTGGCGTCGATTCTGTGTCAGGGGGTTCTTTAACCCCGTACTTGCAGGTGATTATACTCTTTAGTTCATTGCTAGTGCAGGAAGTCATGAACAATTTTGCATCTTGAGGCATAATAGGCTGCAATATATAAGGACTAAATTAAAATAAGAATGTAGAATGCAGCTATACCAAGATCTTTAGCATGTCATGAGTAGAATATTTTATCTGATATAATATACATCTCAAGACCCTTAGTAGTCATCCTATGCATGACGTGCTTATCACAGCTTGTTGCTAATAGAGGAATCATTTCATCTTCCAGTAGTTGTTTGGGTTTGCCGTTTGTATCAACTTATAGTTCAGAGTGATGACTCTTTTTGAACTATCTTCTACTAGATGAATTGAAAAGTTACCTTACTCTTAGTTTAGAATGAAAAATTTCTTAATTTTAGAAATGAGTTCTCTGCTATTTTGATCTTCAACTACTTGTGAGAATAGCATCGGATATATGCTTTGTAAAAGTGCTGGTTCTCATTTCATAGTGGACATCTTCTTGTATCTTTTTTCATATCCTTTATTCTTGTATATTTTTGCATAACATATTTTCGGATCCTAATATGCATCCTAATATGCATATGCTCAATGTTTGTCAGAGTAACAACCCATTAGAACCTTCTAGCTTGGAATATCAAGACAATGCAAACGTATCTGTTACTGCAAAGAAGCCGGTGTTAGGTAATATTAGGGGAGAGGAGGGTCTGCAAAAAGTTGACAGTTTCTCTAAATGGATGACCAAGGAACTAGGTGGGGTAGATGACTTGCATTTGAAGTCGTCTTCTAATCTGTCATGGCAGAATATTGAAAGTGCTACTGCTGTTGATGATCACTCAATAGAACTAGAGAACTACTCCATGAGTCCCTCCATTGGCCAAGATCAGCTCTTTGACATCAAAGACTTCTCACCAAGTTGTGCTTCTACAGATGGTGAAACAAAGGTAATTTTTATATCTACAGTGAAGAATTCAATGTTTCTGACGTTCTGTTATGCTGCAAATTCATACTGATTAATTAAGATAGAAGTGCAGTATGTTGCTCGTCATTAACTTTTTTTTTTTTGGCATCAAATGGCAGGTTGTGATCACTGGAAAATTTTTGGTGAGTCCCTCAGAGGTTTTTAAGTATAATTGGTCATGCATGTTTGGAGAAGTGGAGGTGCCTGCTGAAGTTCTTGGAAATGGTGTTCTGTGTTGCTATGCGCCATGGCACAGCGCTGGACGAGTCCCTTTTTATGTAACCTGTTCTAATAGGTTTGCCTGTAGTCAAGTGCGAGAATTTGAATATCTTGTAGAGAGTCAAAATGCCAACAGTGTAAATGTGTGTGGAAACGGTATGACAGAGAAGCAGCTTTGCCTCCAACTTCAGAAGCTACTAGCTCTGAAATCTCCTGGCCATTTCGATTCTACTTCTGAGAATATTAGGAAGAAGGAGCAGATTTTTAGAAAGATACTTCTGTTAATGGAAGATGAGCTCTGTCTGGGGGGTTGATCAACACTTGAAAGAAAAAGTGGTGTCTTGGCTATTTGACAAGGTAAGTGAAGATGGTAAAGGACCAAATATACTTGATGAAGAGGGGCAAGGGTTTCTACATCTAGCTGCAGCTCTTGGTTTAGATTGGATTATCCCCCCTACCATAGCCGCTGGTGTTAGTGTGAATTTCCGGGACATAAATGGATGGACGGCACTCCACTGGGCTGCTTTCTATGGAAGGTAAAGCTTTTACTATGTATAATAAAACTTGCGTGTAGGCTTTTTATCCTTTCAAATACGTTTTTGGTTATTTTATCAGATTACCCTTGTACTGGCTATACTAAAATACTTATTTTACCTTTTCTCCGTTGTGTCTGCATATTATTGTTTTCTAGAGAGAAGACTGTTGCTCTTCTGGTTGCACTGGAAGCTGCGTCAGGAGCGTTAACAGATCCTTCACCAGAATTTCCTTTGGGTAGAACTGCTGCAGACTTGGCTTCAGCTAATGGATACAAAGGAATATCTGGTTTCCTTGCAGAGCATTCCTTGACTGTTCATCTTGAGACACTTACAATGACCGACCGAAAGTTAGATAGTTCAGTGGAAGACTCTATGAGCAAAGCTGTACAAACAATGAGAGAGAAGGTGGCAACTCCGGATGATGAAGGTGATGGGTCAGATTTGTCACTAAAGGATTCCTTAGCAGCTGTTCGTAATGCAACTCAAGCTGCGGGTCGTATTCATCAAGTTTTCAGGATGCAGTCATTCCAGAGGAAGCAAGTCAGTAAGGGTGCTGGTGATGATGAGTCTTTGCTGAGTGATGAACAGCTTCTTTCACTTGTATCATCTAAGATTCAGAGGCCTGGGCGTCCTGATGAGCAATCCCATTCTGCTGCTGTACATATTCAGAAAAAATATCGTGGTTGGAAGAAGAGGAAAGAATTTTTGATTATTCGAGAAAGAGTTGTTAAAATCCAGGTACATGAACTTGTTTCTTCTCGAATATTCTGGAGTATCTCTTTTCATATTTCTTTAAGAAATGTGTTATTGTGAATCTGTCAGGTGCAGCTGGTGATGCTATCATCATGGAATTAAAACTCTCCCGTTCCGTTACAGAACGGCCGTTCTGTAACGGATTTTGGATTTGCCGTTCCGCGAAATCCCGTTACGGAACGCCATAATAAAAATCACATACTTCTCGCCGTGTTGTCCGTTCAACGCGAACTCGCCCGCGTTAGAACGTTTTTATTCCCGTTACATCCGTTCTTTTCAAACATTGGCCAAAAATATTTGATGATTTAATTATATAGTTGATGAAACATGATATTCTGATAGATTTGGTTATATTATGTTGTAATAATGCTTAATAACTAAAGCAATGCAAATAAGGTTAGAACGTATTAATGTGAATCTTTTTAAAAAATTCACGCCGCGTTGGCCGCGAAACGTTCTATTCCCCCGTTACAAGCCGTTCCCGCGACAACGCGACCGTTCCCGCGAACGCGACCGCGACCGCGTTTTTTTTCCCTGGCTATCATTGCTCTTAGACTTTATATTAATTGCAACTCCATTTTTTGACCTACGGTTTACTTGTGAAATTAATTATAAAAATGATAGTTGCTTTAAGTGAAATTTAGAATAGTATGAATTATTATATCAAACGTATATCTAATATATATTTATTATTCAAGGCCCATGTAAGAGGTCATCAGGTGAGAAAACGATACAAAACAGTTGTCTGGTCTGTGGGAATATTGGAGAAAGTGATTCTACGGTGGAGACGGAAAGGAACTGGACTGCGTGGGTTTCGTCCTGATGCCCTGAATAAAGCATCTAGCACACATGTGGCACCAGTTGTGCAGAAGAAGCCTTCTGAAGAAGATGATTACGATTACCTGAAGGAAGGAAGGAAACAAACTGAAGAACGGCTGCAAAAGGCCCTTGTAAGGGTGAAATCTATGGTTCAATATCCTGAGGGAAGAGCACAATATCGGAGGCTTCTGACTGCTGTAGAAGGTTTTCAAAAGAATCAGGTATTCATATGCTCACTTTCCCTTTTTTTTTCCCCTCTAGCCTTACTGATTGTAACGATGATAGTTGTTAGAAATGCATCAGACAAGATCTGAAATCAAAAAATATTAATAACTAGACGGGGAATATGAGACTATTGGCCAAGTCTACAAGTCATATTCTCTGGTGCTAAAGCTTGACCAACAGACCAAGTCAACTTCTTCGTCATCTTTCCAGTTTCCATATCAGTCTTCATGTGCACATGCCTATTATAAGACCTCCTAGAAGTTGGTCTTAGCTTTACCAGTTCCGACTTTAATTCTGACCTTTCCACCAGTGGTGCTGTGACTATGATTTATTTTTAGCTGCCTGATTCACAATGTGTTGTTTTTATAAAAGCATCTTTCAACCTTCTAATCGTCGGTATTCATAATCAGTCTTTGTCGCTTCCTGTATTGTGGGTTTGTAAGGGGTGGGGGCTAATAATGATAAGGCCTGTATGTAGCTTAATGAAGCGCAAGCAAGCGACTATGAAGTTCGTGGTTGGTGTCTTGTACACTTTTTTTTGGTTTGCCCTTAATTCCTTTCACAAGGGTGGAAATCTGATGTTACTTTGATGATTAGGATAGCCTGGGCCTGCATGATCTGTTACCTCTAAACTGAAGGCTGTCAGGAAACAACAAAAAGCATTCAGCATATGAGCTTTTCGTGTTGGGTTACTGTAGGAGTGACTGAAGCTTCCCCCTTTTTTTTTATCGAACGCTTCAGACCATTTGCTTTTTCCCTGACATTCTCCTACCACTTTGCAGCAGCATGTGCATGACAACGTCATAAGCAGCTCAGAAATTGTACCAGTTGAAGGCGAAGATGACATGATTGATGTTGAAAGCTTATTCGATGATGACAACTTCATGGCTATAGCATTTGAATGACTTGCTTTTCCTTTTTCGTTCTAATTTGTGCAACTTGTACATAAAGTGAACTATTTGCACCTTAATTGGACGAAAGGTAATAGTTTCCCATGTAAATAATAATATAGCATTAGTTAGGAGACTGGTTAGAAGACTGATGTGTAGAAGGCAGGCATGTTGCAGTTTGACACCACAGGTTAGATGTAGAAGTCATTTGTTCCAAGATTGAGATTGTTAGATATTTGCATGATTCTGTCATCGCTGTGTCATGCCGATCAGAGAAGATATAGGTTTGAAAGTAGGCTGTGGTGTCAGATTTATTAATGCCACCACTTCGCCATGTTCGTATTATTCTGTGTAGCTGAGTTCGTTAGAATGATCATATGTGAGGAACAATAATCCCTGAATTCTCCTGTTATTCCTTCCTATGATGTTTTATCATGTCGAATGAGGCATTTCTAATCAAAGTGAACAAAAGGCTTCTTGATGCAAGCCTAATCATCTTGAACTCACTGACGCCAATGGGGGTAGACGCTGTAGGTTAATTGAGTTAAAAATGCTCGCTTATAATCTATCTTTAAGTAATATTGAAGCGGGGCCAACTAGGGAGGTCAACGTGTAGGATTTGGACCGGATCCTCTAGGATCCAGATTCGGATCCATTTTTCAAGCACGGATCCAGATCCGATCCGGATCCGTTGCGTAATAAAATTGAGGATCCAGATCCAAAACAGATCATAACTTATTTTCTTCAAACGACCTTAATTTTCACAATAATTAAAGATTTTAAAGAACAAAACGTCGGCGATGGCGGCGGCTGCTCGTGGCTCGGCTTCGACTGCTCATGGCTTCGACTAATTCAACTGCTCGTGGAGTCATGGGCTCGTGGCTCGGTTGTTGGCTCGCGTGGCCGGAAGAAGTGAAGAGAGAGAAGGGAGGGGAGTGAAGAGAGAGACATGAGGGAGTAACGGCTTGGTCTTGAGGGAATTAGGTTTCAGGTATTTTAGGGATTATTTTAAATAACTTTAAAAAACGGGTAAACGGATCCAGGGTAATAATTTAGGCCCGATTCGGATCCGTTTTTAAAAATTAGGATCCAGGATCTGGATCAACTGATCCGAATAGGGTCTATTATCCGTTGACATCCTTAGGACCAACCCGTACGGTCACAAATTAGTTTCAACCTTTTAAATTGAACTAATTATTAATGGGAGTTGCATATACCACCTCATCGAGATAGACAAATTTGTCGATCTTAGTGGCATTTGCGTATATAACAATATAACATGCAAACAATATTCAGTCAAAGTGGCCAAATATCTAATTGTGTTGTTTTTAATTAAAGGGAAATCACAACCATTTAGGACTCTATATGTGATATGATATTATTTAGGATTATTATTCCTAGTTTGTATTGGAGTAGGACTTTGTCCTTTAGGTTGTATAAATATATTTTGATGATGTATGAGAAGGGTGACACAACTTGACCAAACTTAACAGGGTATCAGAGCCAGAGATTAAAAACTATCAATTTTTTCTCTCCCAAAAAAGGGGAAAAACTAACACCATCAAAATCGAACCAAGCTTCGATCTTCCTTGATGATCGAACACCATTTACTCCCCTATTCGAACCTATTCTCGCGGCCCTCGTCGCGTAGTCATGACATAAAACAGTGAAACTAACACCCCTAAACCAGACCCGGTTTATTTTTTGGGATCTAATTATAATCTCGGAAATATGATTACCCTGATTCAATTGAAAGATGATAACTTTCATGAATGGTCACGTGCGGTTTGCACGTCCTAGAATGCAAAACGAAAGCTTGGATTCATTGATGGTACTATTCTTAAACTTACCTTCACGGAACGTCTTGCATATTAGAGTACTATTCACTCTACGCTTGTTTCGTGGCTTCTCAATACTATTTCTCCGACCCTTCGTTCGTTGGTGTCTTTCTTTGAGGATGCTCATGATTTATGGATGCACCTCAAGGAACGATTTTGTGTCTCTAACAGCATGCAAATATGTCCATTAAAATCGCAGATTAGTGATTGCAAGCAAAAGTCGAGGAAATCCTTGGCCGACTACTATGGCCGCTTGCAACGTTTGTGGGATGAACTTGCATCACAGGAGGTTGTCTCGTCATGGTCGACGAGTGGCTTGAATTGTCGGTGGCTGGATTTTTCGAGCAACTTCGAGTTCGGGATAGCTTCATCGTTTTTCGATTAGCATTGATGATATGTATGGCCCGATTCGCTCAACTCTTCTAGCGCATGACCACGTTGCCTAAGGTCACTCGCGCCTACCAATACGTCACCCAAGAGGAACGCTTGCGTGGCCCCACGCCTCTTATTTGCCGGTTCCGAGTGATACTTTGGCTTTTGAGATTGAATCTCGTCCTAAAGATCGAACCTTGAATAATGGTTTGCGTTGTACTCATTGTAACCGTGAAGGGCATGAGCAACCGGTTGTTTTCAGCTTATTGGGTACCCCGAGTGGTGGCATGGATTATGTGTTAGATTGGTAAGGAGAACTGTCCCACTGGACCAAAACCTCACACAGGCTAAGCCAATGCAACTACAAGGTAAGGCCCTTTAGAAGTGGAGGAGAAGGTAAGGGAATCCTATCCCAAAGTCTTTCAGTGAGGATTGATCCACGCAACCTAAAGGTTGTGAGATACAAACCTTACCAACAAACATGTACTATATGTCCCGATTAAGAGTATACATTGACGGAGTACATTGACCACAACTCGGAGTATACATATCCTCACTAATAGACACTACTGGTACAAAAACTAATATCATGAAAGATCTTGTACAATTCATTTTCATATTTTTTTTTCCCAAAATATCAATTTTTCAGAATTTCTGCTAATACATAATTCAAGATAGTAATAGCCAAACATTTGCATCGGAAACTGTAAATTACAACATCCAGGAGGAACAAAAAGATACAGAGGGTACAGTTTAACTTTCTAAAAACTAGGCAAATCATAAACATCCTTCCCCAACTCAAGTGTGAGACCCACTGTTAAATCGTCATCATCCTGATAAGGCGTTATAGGAAATGCGTCAAAGGATTGTTTGCAGTGTCTCTCTAAAGATTATAGCAATAAAACAAAACTATTAAAGAACCACTAGCAGTTTCTTCAGCTTTTAGCAAAATACAAGACTTAGAGTTATGAGCTAATGAAAAAAAGATAGCCCAATCGATCAATGGGCAGAGGGAAGTCCAAAGATGACGTGCTGAAGAGTATATAACCCGACTTGCAATAACTAGCAGCCCATAAGTTAGTGTACATCTTTCTCCACTGTCATTTACAGTTAGATTTATTGTCATCCCCATTGGAAAACCAAAGAGAACGTAAAAGGGGGTAAAAAAACCAATTACTGCATCCTCTGTACAACATTCTGAGGTTTTTGAGCTCAAGTCACACAATACACACGACAGATCACAGGAGTAGAGAGGATCAAAATTCTGGTCAATTTGTGTCACTTGTAAGCCTTTCATAGAACAAGATATACCCGTGCTCTGAGTTGCTAGAATACTCCTGAGCCGATCCAAAGAAGGTCTGAACGGCAGACTCATCTATTATATCGACATTCTCGTCGTCGAAAAACAACCAGTGATTGTGGCTTTTCACAAGGCTGACGTAGTGACCATGATTTGGTCCAGTACCGACGTGTACAACAACAGCAAATAAGGAGTATTCAGAGTCTGCATCCTCCATTGTATTGGTTAATTTTAGCTCCAATGGGAACACTACTCGATAAGAGAGCTTCTTGTACCGGCCAAGATTCTCAATGTATTTGAAGCGTTTTAGGTGAATCACGAGGATGTGAGGTGGCTTTTTAATCTTCATTCTCTTCTGAGCTTCTTGCAAACTGCATAAAATGAGATAGGTTCTTTATTTGCAAATGTAACAAGCCGAACAAGGCTTCATTCTCTTGTTCTTATTGTTTCAGATCTCAATACCCTTTTTCATTCAACTCAAAGCAAAGCAATGAGAGGAGTAAGACAATACCTACCTACAGCATTTGTCACAAAAGAATTTATCCTCGGCATTTAGAGTTTCAGTGGAGCTGAAGTTCTTAAGGCAACTAGTAATGGAGCTGTTCTGTTCGATATCAAGGCTTAAATCAAAAAATGTCTCGTCTCTTGCTGTAACGGTCTCACACCTCAGGCACTTTGTTTCATTTGTCAATATTCCCTGCATTTGTGTCTCACCATCAGCAACCATGAACTAATTTCCAAATAATTTAGAGCATGCAATATTCTGCTGCAGTAGCAAATCAACATTAGAGTACGACAATAGTATGACATATCAAAATCAAAAGCTTCAAGGAAACGAGTACTTGTTACTGTCACTCATTGTATTTGGTCTTTTCAAGGCCTTAATAATGATACAACAACCAGTAATTTCTGATGATCTGAGGTCTGGAGAAGCCAAGATGTATAATTGTAAATAACCCTACCCCTGATTCGTCAACGAGTTTTAGAGACACTGTTTTCAGAGAAAAGAGTAAAAAAAAATCCACGTAATAATATTTACTCAACCTTAAGAAACACATAAAGCTCTTTCAGGGTTTGTAGTCCTTGGGAGCATATGGCTCAATTTAGTAAGACACAATCCCAAGTTCAATGCTCATGCATGCACCAAGCATTAAAAATATTAATGGCTCGTCCAGAGCTCTTAGGCTTCTTCCAACAGAAGCTTTATTCCAAGAGCCTTTTTTCTGAATCTTGGTATTTAATTGATTCTTCAGTAACCCATAAGATTTAGCACCCTAAGGGTGTTCCTGACAAAACTCCTAGCCAGTTCTAATCTGAGTCCATGCTATATACCCCCACAGAAAACATGTATGAGTAATGGATCAAAGCTACTAAAGGAAAGAGAAAGAAAACTTAAAAAACACTTGTAACTTATATGTAGTCTGGACCTGGAAATTTTTATGAACCCAAGTAACTAGAGGTTCCTTCAGTACACCATTCGCTAGGCCATTTCTTGGTCCATTTGCAACCTTTTCAGAAGATGAATTTTCTGATTTGTCTTTTGCAGCAGAAGATTCTTTCTCAAGTATGTCAACAAGTTCATTCAACAAGAAGTTCAGAAATTCATGAGCATCCTGTATAAGGCAAACAGAACAAATTAACATATAAGAGGCAATGGATTTCAACAGGCTGATTGACAGAAAATTAAAGGCACTAAAGTCTCAGAAAATACTAATATAAGGTAGCTTTTCTGCATGAAATAAGCAACATGGCTAATTGACCATGACATAGCTACTTCACCTACATGGGGACTGCTTTGTCAAACTGAGACAGTCAATTGAAACAAGTGTATACATATAATAGGCAACAGAGTGACTTTTAGGTCAAACTGACAGGCATTACCAAATGAAGTTCTTACTCAAGATACCAACACAAATAAAACAGGCCTAAGGGGCCTTTCCAGCAAAGGAATAGTTAAACCTGATTATAACAGATTGCTCTTTAGATCAATTTATCAAACAGCTAGGCTTAACCAAGGTTTTATTCTTTTAATATCACCTCCAAAAGGATAAGTTTTAAGAAAGTAAATTTGGATGAGTTCAAATATCTAAATAAGCGCCAGTAGGTTCGCATAAGTTCATTACTTGCTTACTGGGATACCAAGTTCAATTCACAACAAAAATAAGCTCACGTATGTTTTAGAGGAAGAGGCAAAACATGATGAACTTGAATTAAGGACAGCTTATCAAAATATTAATGAAGCACTCAAACTTTTATTTGAAAAAGGATACCAATTTATGTGGAGAATTTCTACAAATAACAAGGAGTTGGGCCAACTATTCACTCAAATGGCATTGAGCATGTTTACCACCTCTTCCCTAGAAACAAGTGGGTAGATAAGGGATTTCAGGTGATTACATATTCAAGATGCTAAACCACACAAAATCAGGCCCAAGAAGTTTACGCTAAGGTGATAAGTTAAAGCCTATAGTACTTGCAAAGCAACTGTGATGCTAAACAACATACCTGATGCATGTAACCGCGGAAAAGCTCATTTTCTTTCCTCACTCTCTGTACAAAGCGTTTGGGAGCAATTACACCCGTTTTTTTCTTTGCGGAACTTATCTGCATAAAGAAACCAAAAGTTAATCAGACAATGTCCGACATATGTCATTTCCCAAATCTGTCACGTCACTAGATATCTCTTTGAGTTTTGGTAAGGGGTGTTACACGCATGACAAATCAGAGGGATCACAGAAACTACATGTTCTATCATAAACCAATTCATATGACTTAAAAATTGCACGATTTCTTCCAAAAAGATGAAAACATAAAAGAGGAAAAAGTGTAGAAGATCTTCATCAAACTTCATCTCATCTTGAAGTTCTAGCAACATCCTGTGTAGTGGGCACAAAATCAATCAAAAGTAGCCAGGCAATGCTGCAAAATTATTCCTCAGTGCGGCATATACGCCACACCCACTGGCAGGATTCGCAGTGCATGTAGTTATGTGACAACTACAAGTTAAGCCCTGCTAACTTGCTTAATGGTATGCTTGCCCAGAGCTCACCATATTTCCTCACAAGAATTTGGCATAGCAAGGCTCATGATTGATACTAAAGGCTTAACTAAAGATGTCAGCAAAATACTGTATACATGCTCATCCTTGCTCACCAACTCTCCACAAGATGGGTACAGAGTTGAGTAAATGACTGCCAAAGTCCAACAAATCCAGATTGCTTTCATACAGGAAACTCAATCTTGGCCCTGCCCAAGAGTCCAAACTCAACGATTTCTCGAAAAAATTCCAAGTCAATATTCAAGCAATATACGTGACTTTTCCTCGCATGTCATAGCTCCCTCATTCCCAGCTCTCACTCAACAATCCTCACTCCTCGACACCTCGTGCTGTCGTGCGACTTAACAGAGGATATGTAGAACTTAAATAGAATTAAGATTATATTAATAATCAGCACAATATACAGTTTATCCAAGTAATTGCAAGATATGAGATGAAGTGTGGTAACTTGGTGAGAAAGAAAATCCGCAAAAATTTGGAACTCATTGAAAGCAGGAATCTGGTTATAAAAAGTCTTTTCTTCACAATATTTTCATAACATCTCATTTCTTTTCTCTTAACAACTGACAAAGTTGAAACTGATGTAGAGGAAAGCAAAGCACTCAGAAGCACATTACCAACATCAAAATAGCATGACAACCAAAACAAATAAGTAGAGGTTTAAGCATAAGGAAGAGCAAAAGAAACAAAGAAAGAGACAGAAAAAAAAACCTATACTTTTGCAATGTGATAATCCAGCTCAGAAGTTAACTGCTAATATCAGAACAAAATTCCCAAGCAAAATTTATTGAAGCCTTTCTTAGTCTGTGGACTTTAACTCTATACCACTTGGCCACACAAATATAAAACAAGTATAGTTGAACATGATAATAATCTGCACCTGTGTGAATAGATCGGCCAAACATGTGAGCAAATTTTCCTCAGGATCAGCAGGATTTTTGTTCTTCTCATAGTACTCTAGTAATTTCTCACGAAATGGGACACAGAAATAGAGAGCCTGCACAAAAAAAAAAAAGAGTAAATTAGGCCAAGAATCAACTAGAAGTAGTACCGAATAGTAGAATGTCGATGCTGTTGCCTAAAGAAAAACATGCTCTCAGCTTCTCACACACTTCACATCATAAATGAGCTTTAATAACAGATATCAAGAGACCTCTTAACACTGCCCAAACTAGAGAAAGCCCGTAGGTAAGAGGAAACTGATAAGTTGTTGCTAGTTACAAGTCTTGAAACTGAGGAAATTTGCAAGCTTATTTATATATAAGGAACAAGAATAACACTAATATCACAAGTTGTCATAGATTTAAACTCAAGATAAACAATAGCACAAAACCTTACATAGAAATAGATAGAAAACGAGAGAAAAGCCAAGCATCACATTGACCATTATCGAAAACTATTAAATGCTTATGTGACCGAAGATTATCTCCATAATATTTTCTCCTACATGGAATCCTCTACTATTCCCATCAGCACCTAATCTTCAAATTTACATCACTAGCATCAACAACATCCATTACATCCATGTTCAATACATAGGACACCTCTCTTCTTCATTCCCCATGGCTCTGGACATCCCTCTAACAAGGGCCCTATCCCTGCTGGAGGAGAATAGCTAATCAGTGTAAGTGTGACCGAGATACTAACAGACGAAGGTAGAAAAGTATATCAAGAGAAGATAAGGGAACTTAGACAGAGTTCACTCACACTTTCAAAATCATCTCTCACCTTCCCACCCATGTTTCAGTCAAATACAGCAAAAATGCCAAAGCTTTAATACCAATAGAATCGGGTTGGTCACATGAAACAAGATTATACCTTTGATGGTCCACATAAATCCTTTGCCTCATTGCCTTCTGTAACGTCTTATATGCTTCTCCAAACCCAATTTCTTCATATCGTTCTTAATGCCCTTCATCCAGGTCATTTTTGGCTTCCCTCGACTTTTTTTCTAAGTTCTCCATGATCCCCGGTCTCAACTACCCTTACTGGTGCAAATTCTAGTCGACGTCTCAAATACCCAAACCAACATATAACCGGTTATCTCTTATCTTATCCTTAATATCCAAAACTCCAACTATATTCTAAATACCTTCACAGATAACAAAAATGGCTTGATAGAACCAACACCCATAGCCACTTCACAAAGTTTTATAAGGCTTTCTATAAGCTTGTAAAACATTCTGCAGGTTTTTCTGCCTTTCAAGTTTCAAATGATAATTTTAGACGATTTGGGATAAAGTTTGTACATATAACTCTCCCCAGACCCCTATACCAATGGGGTTCATATTGGTTTGCTGTTGTTGTTTTATGTGAAAGTAACATGGAGCAGGTCCAACCAAACAACAATTAACAGCTGCCTCAATGATCTGAGACGTACATGTACCCTCCAACATAAAGTAAACTTCAACAAGTTGTTTCTCCATCCAGCTTGACCCCTAGGACCCTACCACCATCAACTACATCCATGGTATCACAATCTCTACCTTGCTCTCATTGCTGTATCCGTCCATGTAAAACAATTCAAGTTGATTGCAGTTCTCACACTCTAAAGAAGTGAAAATTTAACGGTAAACTTAACGTTCAATTAACAGAGGGGTACAATTAGAACAAATAAAAAGTTCAGTGGTACAACTTAGAAGAAAAAAAACATTAGCGATAAACGTAGAAACATAGGGGTACCCTATAGAAAGACCCTTTTTTTTTAACAACTCAAAGGAAGGCTTTACTAGCGGAAACACAGGGGTACCCTGTAGAAAGACCCTTTTAAAAAAAACTCAAAGGAACGTTCTACTACTAGAAAAGCTACTTATAGCCATGAATCTTTTACAAGTGATCTACTCCATGATTATGCATATACTTAGTTCCTGTAGATATAGTGCATTAATGCCCAAAAATGTCTACTTTACATCCACAAAATATGGTTTTTAGATTTTCTTCTTCAAACAAAAAGCGGCATAATAAAATGTCAAACTGCTGCTATGGAGCTACAAAGTAATTCCCAGTCATAAAACAAGAATTGCAGAGGACATCACCCTCCATCTGGAACTAACATCTCGAAAATGAAGACATCAGCAAACTATGAAGGGTCTCTGACAGTCTGAAACTTCACAACCAACCAGAACAACTTACAAGAAAATACCTCACACGTCACATCATCTGGAAACTACTACACTGAATTTTGGTTCATAATTTCTTCTACAACAGAGCAGTGCTCAACATATAGTTATACCACTAATTTTTACCCCAAAGCCTCAAATTTGTAAAATTCCATTTCCAAGAAAAAAATGGATTCCCCAGTGTTCAAACTCAGAAACAAGATTAATCACCTGGCTCTTGTTCCCTAATGACAATGAGACAACTTTTAATCTTTTCTCTAACTCACAAAAACAGTTTTTCCCTCTTCTACAAAACCTTCCTCAGCTTCTACTCCATTCTTCTTTCCTCAACCCTAACAAAAAATTTCAGAAATAGCAAAAGAGACCCTCCAAAGGGGACAAAGAGGAGCCAATTGCAATACACCAGGCAAATGAAATGCCGTCCTCTATCAACAACACGCACCACAACACATCACAATGACAGCTTACCAGCTATTTGTACCCAAATTTTCCATAATTTCACCGTTACCAAGCTCGAAACAGCCAATCATTCAATCTCTTTTCTTTCCTGATGCATCTATCGAGGCTCATCCAACAAACGCTTCGTCTCTCAACATCTACCCTTCCTTTTCTATTACCCTCACAAGAAGGAATCCTTTCCCCGTCCTAAAAATAACATAAAAAAACAATCTCAAAACTTTCTACCATGCAATTCTATAGAAGATCACTTTATTCTGCAACAAAAAGAAAAAAATTGCACTTAATTGAAAATCACGAACAATATTCAAGACAAAAAGAATAAATCAATCAAGTATATATACATCTCCAAAAATTACCTAAAACTGACAAATTTAATTCTCACACCATAAATATAAGATTCAACAAAACTAATTTACACACAAAATTCGAACATCCTATATGAGTTTGAACAATTATCCGCAAACAACGATAAACTGAAACCCTAATTGCAACTTTTTCCGAAAAAAAAAATGAAAAAAAAAACCTGCAAAACGCTGTTACAGTAGCAAGTATTCCCGAAATTCTCAAGACCAAAATATCTCTCTCCTTCAGGAAAATGATCACCGAGGGCTTTCTCCAATTTGGAACCAGCTGCCCCCATTATTGTTCTTCGTTCCCTCAAGATTTTCTCCTTCAAAATTCCTCGAATTTTCTCCAATTTTTTTCTCTCTCCAATATCGACTTTTAGGAAAAAGGAAAAATTCAACGGAAAATTGAACTAATCAAGTAAATTTACATCAGGAAAAAGAAAATTTTGAGGATGATGATGAAAAGTTGCAGAGTGTTTAGGTAAAGGATAGAATTTAGGAGAGAGAAAATAAGAAAAAGATGATGATGATGATGATGGATAATTAGGATAAAAACAAGGAGAAATACGAAGGAAGAAATGAGAATGACGAATGAACGAGAGTTAATCTTTTGGGTATGTTTTTTGACGAGAGGTTGAAGAAGTAGTACAACACCGCAATTTGGCTCAGAATAGTTTTCGGTGTTTTCTCTCTCCTCTTTGCCTCGTTGACTGAGTGCTACCGCTGTTACCTATTTTTGGATAATTATGGTCCTTTGTGGGAAAGATAAGAAAGTGGTAGGAAGTCGGATTTTTCACCAAGATCTCTCGAGTAATTTTTATTGGAAAAATTAATAGGAACGATCTAAATATGGGTGTTCGTTATTTTCAATCCAACTAATAATTATTTCGAGCGGTCCAACTATACTTCATTCTTACCGAAATTGGGCCTCAAGAGTAATTAACCCGCTACAAAAGGTAAAATGCGTTTTTTTCTCTTTTTTTTTCGCCATAACCTTTTTTTCTTCTTTCTCCTCCACCTCTTTTTCACTCCTCCCCCCCACCATGTCCTTCTCTCTCCTGTACCCTCCCTCCTTACTGGTTTTAGGTTTCCTTCCTCTTCTTCCTCTCCTCTTCTCACTCCTTCCCTCCTTCCTCCCCTCCCTACCACTCCATCCTCCTCCCCTGGCATCAGCCCCCACCCCCGAATCCCCATACCCCGTTGTTGCCCCCAATTTTCTCTCTTTTCTTTCTCTCTCCCCCGTGCACAATTATTTCTCGATTTCCTTCTCTCGATCTCTCAAATTCTCGTTGCCTTCTCTCGATCTCTCAAATTCTCGTTGCCTTCTCTCGATCTCTTCCATCTTTCTTTGTTTATTTTGGCGAATTCTAGTGATTTTGAATGATGAGGTGGTTGGATTATTCAATTCAAGCAAGGAGCATCGGGGTGGTTTTTAGGGGGAGGAAACTTCGTAGGTGGTTTTTAGGAGGAGGAAATTTCGTGGGTGGTAAGGTAAGGGGAGGGGAGGGGATTTCGAGGGTGGCGGGGGAGGGGGGAGTGGTGGTCGGGGAGGCGGTGGCAGGGGAGAGGGATGGGATTTTTGGGGGTGGCGGGGGGAGGGGGGTGGGAGGGGGGGGGGGTGGTAGCCCGGGGGGGGGGGGAATATGATTTCGGGGTGGGCGGGGAGGGGGTGGAAGGGGGAGGGTGGCGGGGATGGTGAATGGGATTTCGGGGTGGCTGGGGAGGGGGTGGAATGGGAGGGGGATGAGATTTCGGGGTGGGGGAGGGGGGGGGGGTGGGGAGGGGGGGTGGCGAGAGGGGTGGGGAGAGGAGGAATGAGATAGGAGAGAGAAAAAGGAAGAAAGAAATCGACTTATGATTTTTTTAAAAAAAATTAACGTGTTAAAAGCAGTAATCGGTCATTTTGGGACCAACTTTGGCAAAAATAATGCATAGTTGGGATCACTCGTAAATAATCTTTAGTTGAACCGAAAATGGCGGAACTCCCATAGTTGGTACTGTTCCTATCTATCAATTTTTCTTTTTTTATTTTGTCACAAACAACATGAGTGTGGGAGTTTAGAGCATGTAATTTATTTTTTTTTCATTTAAACATCCTTAACTTTTCAAAATCCACTATATATCTTCTAATTTTCATAAATTTTATCATATGTCCTTGGTGTTTGATGATTATCAAATTTTTTTAGTCATTAACCCCTTATTTTATTAGTATATTTTAATCTCTAAGTGAGTCATTTACCTAAATAGACTACCATTAAAACACCATATATGATAAAAAAAAATAGGAGAGAGAGTTATGGAAAGAGAGAGAGAGAGAGAAGGGGTTATGGAGGGTGTTTAAATGATTGTGAATAAAGGTAAATGAGTCTAATAAGAGCTAACTAGTATTTGGGCTCGGGCTTTGCCCAGGTGATACTTTTTCTAAATTTGATATGCATTTTTTTTCCATTCGCATTAAAATGTAATAAAAAATCCAACATTTAAAATGTTCAAATATAATAATGTTGACATTTAAAACATGATCAAAAGTTGGTTGAGATGATAATTGTGCTATATTTATAGCAAAATGTCACGGGTTCAAATCTCGTTGCAAGCCAATTTACTTTTGTTAGTTGACATAACATATGTACACATTGGACAATTCTAGTGGGGTAAGAGAGGTGCCACGTGGCGTGTATACGTTGTTTGACACTCCTTTTAATATATTAGTATAAATAGATTGAGATTTACTAACAAATTTAGAGAACGATGACAAAAAAACTAGCGTAATTAGTCATTAACGACATATGGTAAATTTTGTCAGAGACAACCTTTTAAATACAACTTTTTGCGAAAGACAACCTTTTAAAATTTTTTGGGCAACTTCAGACCTTAATGAATTTTTTTTTTGTCAAAAACAACCTTGACCACAATTCCGGCGTTGACCATACTAAATGAATCACGTGCCCCTCACGTGATTTCATTTGTCCCAAATTCGGGTGTAGCGAGAGGGGAAGGTGACGCTTGGACGACGTGATGTTGGTGGGATCCGGCGGGGGTGCAACGACGGAGACAAAGAGGGGTGGTGCTTTTCAACACTTACTTCGAGGATAGAGAGATTGCAGGGAGAGAGAGTGCGTGAGTGCAAACGAAGGAGAATATAGGAGTTGCGGGCGAAAGGGAGGTCAGGCGAGGCTTGCGGAAGGGTGGTGATCAGGTGCGTCAGTGGCTGGGGAACGACGGCAAGCAATGGGGCGCGGTCTTGCAGTGGTTCGCATTACTTCATAAGGTGGCAGGCGGTGGTGGTGCTGTGGGCAGGAGCCCGAAACAGGCGGTGGTGGTACTTCATAAGGTGGTGCCGTGGTGGTGAGATGATTAGAGGGGACAAAGGGAGGGAAATGGGGGGAAATGAGGGGCACGTGATTCATTTACTAAGGTCAACACCGGAATCCGGTGAGTCAACGCCGGATTTCTGGTCAAGGTTGTTTTTGACAAAAAAAAAATTCATTAAGGTCTGAAGTTGCCCAAAAAATTTTAAAAGGTTTTCTTTCGCAAAAAGTTGTATTTAAAAGGCTGTGTCGGACAAAAAACTCAAGAAATTAAGTAGTATATGGTGAATTTTAAAAGGTTGGAGGTTATTTAGTAAAAAAAGAAAATACTTAGGAGAACTTGATGAAATTTTTGTGAAAAAAAAAATGTTTCCTAGATTTTTGGTGTTTCTTCAACAAAATTATAAGTGATCTTTCTTTCAGCAATGAAACTTGATATAAAAAAAAAACAAGAAGCAAACTTTTTTTATATATTGTTCCTTATATATGATTTCAAATGATCTTTTAGAATCTATTATGTATACGACATAGTCAACTATCCGTCTCCCAGGGTTGATTGAAACTATAACTAACCTTCAAATCATTTTGGAGCTAATTTTGGAATTTCTAAAGTCGATCAACTTTTTTTTTGTATGAGACTTTCTCAAGAGCATCAGATACATGAGGATGACTCTCAGGTTGTTAGGTATTTCTACATTGCCTTGATATAGTTTTTACGGCCTATATCATATATTTCGAGTTAAACCTCCAAATAGCACTAAAGATCTCCAGATGCTTGTTCTAAGGCATGGAGGTGATTTCAAATGACCTTCATGGTTCTAGGATGCATCTCAAAGGGTTTATTTTCCGAACTCTAAGAATGTTCAAAACTGCAATTATCAAGGGCTTATTTCGAACTTTTTTGCGGCTGACAATAATTTTGTTCCGGATCTTCTCGAGCGTCTTATGATGCCGTGAGATTACTCCTAGGTGAATTAGAGCTTTTACATTGCCCTAATAGACCTTCCACAAATTGTGTTGTATATAACCCTTACAACCTCGAAATAGCTACGAACGTCACCATACTCCCGCTCTAAGACTTGGAAATTGATTTCAAGTAACCTCCCATAACCCTATGATGCATGCCACGACGTTTGTTACCCAACCTCAAGAAGTTCCAAACCGTGATCTATAACCTTCAAAACTGGCCATCTTTTTTGTTCAGGATCATTCCAAGAAGCCTCACAGAAGAGCTTGGTTGTAATTATCATGGTGATAAGAATGATAAGATTAGGACATTATGTATAATTTTATACAGAATTAGGCCCTGATCTTTGGACTTATTTTCAGTTCAGTTCAGTTCCACTCCGTTCCGTTCAGTTCAGTTCCACTCCGTTCAGTTCAGTTCAATTCAATTACTCTCTGCATTTCAGTTTCTCTCAATTCAATTCAATTCAATTCAGATTATCTCAATGCACAAGAACGGGGTCTTTAACCCCTTTGTATTCTTTTAGATTTTCCAAATAAGTATAGAAGTATTGTTATACAATTACAAAATTGCCACCACCAATTCATCAATCACACTGAATAATGAGTACGTTTCTAATTGTAGAATTTTCCCTTTCTTAACATTGTCGTTGTCTCCGACCATTTCAGCAGCATCAGTATATTTTCTGACCGGCGATTTTCCAGTAGTAGCCATCAATTGATATGCTTCTCAAGTAATTTTCTCTCTCCTACTATCAGATCTTCTATATTTATCAATTTATGTATAATATGTGAATTCATTTGAATATATGGATTTACGATTTGCACGAACTTTAGATTTATGATGCGAATTTAGCTTAATAATCTTCGAATTAGGTTACTGCTATCGAATATTGCGCGCAATGATGCCTTGTTAAACATGAATCTGAGGATCAAAAATCGAAATTAATAAAATCATTATTTGCGATTTGAGACTAGAAATGTTAGCTGATTATTTATGGAAATTTCAACTTTTCATCATCTTGCAAGATTCTTATTTGATTGGAAAAATTGATGAGTTTATATGCGTTTGCCGAAAGTTGTCGATGTGATGAGGTGTTTAATGAAGTACTAGTTTTTAAGTCGCATTAGCCCGGTACTTATATATTTCATTTATTAGTATTTTCTTTGAAATTATAACACCAAATATTACTTGATTTAGTGGTTAAGAGATTAAGACTTGAGGTCGTAGGATCAAATCTTATACCATGCATAATCTTTTTTTAATTGTATGTGAAGTACATGAAGTCAAAATCTACAGGGATAGCGCCACGTGGCACGATTCTTGTTGAGGAACGCCTTTTAATATATTAGTATAGATTTAGATGTTTACTAGATAGAAATATGAGAGAGAGTATGTTTGATTACTCAGGTGCTTCATTTTTCGATTTATTTTGTTATTCGATGGGTTTTTATGAATATCGGTTTATTGCGGAGCTATTGCGAAGCTTGGAATTTTAGGGTTCCAATATAAATGAGTAGATGGCTCTTGTTTTCAGCTGAGTGACTCTGTAGTTTGTTGTCCCTTTATGTGTATCTTTATGGTTGTTGAATAGGGATTTTGTGATGGTCTATATGAATTGTCATCCTTTTCGGAAGGTAGTAAGTTATACGCCCTTTCGAAAAAATAACAAGATTAATAAAATGATGGTATACGGTAATCCTTCTTGTGTGGTTTGTCTTGCTGATGTATTGTTTCCTCTTATCCTGATGTAGTTTCTTTCCCGTTTTCATTTTGTTTGTTGGTTGTTCTTAGGCCCATGGTGGACATTAACGCTTTCTCAAGCTCTTACTAGTGTAAGAGAAGTTGCAAGCTAACTATCGAAAAGGACAGCAGGGATGTTTTCTCTTATGTATGGGTTCTGGAACTACATGTTTAGCAAGACGGAATTCCATGTTCTTATTCTCGGTATTGACAAGGCTGGAAAAACGGTAGTTATTTTCCCATAAGACTAGAATTTGTAGGCTTCTTTTTTTCGATGTATGGATTTGAATGACCATAATAAATGCTTATGAGATAGTGTTTGATTGATGATCACAATAGTATTTCTTGCGTGCTTCTTTTGTGGAAATATGCTAGATGTAGTGTTGATCATCTCCAAGTGCTGAGTATCTTGTTGAGCTACTGGTTTACTACAGATTCAAGGCTCGAAACTTGTGCCTGTTACCAAACTCTATCTGCCCTTGATTTGAGACCGGATCCTTTCTGCCTTTATACAATTATTTCTCCCCCTAAAGAGCAGAAAACTGGGCCTCTTGATCCATCCCAAGTTGGACGTGAGTTAGAGTGGTGTTGATGGGAGGGTAATACAGAATAGCAAAGGCCCTAACACAAATACCCTGCCAACTGTAAAAGGCATAACATGGGATTGAACCACAAGATTATGGTTGAAGGTATAGGATAAGTGATTGAGCTTCCACTTGATTGCCAATCTTATATAAGTTTTTGAGGATGTTCATTGTGTTACTTTATCAGCTATTGAATTCTCTATTATTTTGTTTCATTAATTCATTTATTATTACTTTGTCATGTTTCCAACTAATCTTTATTGATTCAAAAGTTGATAAAATTGACAACAATATCTTGCAGACTTTACTGGAAAAGTTGAAAGAACTATACTTAAACTTGGAAGGCCTTCCGCCCGACCGAATTGTTCCAACTGTGGGGCTCAATATTGGTCGTATTGAAGTTGGAAACACCAAACTTGTGTTCTGGGACTTGGGTGGCCAGGTGTGTAGATCAGCTCTTGTTAAAAACTGCACTAGACGATTCATTTAAAGTGTCGTTTAATTATCTGTTCACTATCCTGTCGGGACTTTCTATGAGGTATTGTTTTGTACAAGTAGTCATGTAGCACCATATATCGCTATAACATCCTCTTGTATATTCATGTTGAATTATGTATCTAGTGAGCATATTTTCTTCTCAAGTTCTTCTGGTTCCCCATGAACATTGAAATGAGGTTTCTCTGCAGGCACTTCTTTATGAGTTATGACACACACATATGCATTTGAACTCGGAAGCTAAAAGTGATGATGTGCTGGAGTCAATTTCTAACTTATGGGTTCTCTAACATTTTAGTTCTAATTGAGTTTATGCTTTTAAGTCTTCACCTGTATCTGGCCATTTTAGTTACTGGATGCAAGTTAGCTAAATGGGTACAGGGATCGGAAGTGCTTTTTCACTATCTTTCTCCTTATCATCCCCCCCCCTTCTATATGAGATCAGCTTAACTCCTAGTATTTCAATAGGTTTCTTCTGCTATATGAAGAAGTCATATTTTAAGGGAGTTTATGTGGAAAAGAGATATGAGATGCAAGTACCTTTCTATGTACTTTGGTGATGAGCCTCATAATCAGTTAGTCATCTATGTAGCACCTTATCATAGTGTACATGATTCTTCATTTTGCTCATGTAACTTTGATATTCATTAAATATTCTCAAAGAAGGCCTTGAGGAGCCTATAAGCCTAATTTTAGGTCGTACTGTTAATTGAACAATCGTTTGTTATGGCAGCCTGGCCTTCGTTCAATATGGGAGAAATATTATGAAGAAGCCCATGCTGTCATTTATGTTCTCGATGCAAATGCTCCATCTCGTTTCGAAGATTCAAAATCTGCCCTAGGTACGCTGCTTTTGTATTGGGTTCAGTTCTAGATTGGTTCGAATTTCAGAATAACGTATTGCCCGTTGACGAATTAACTATCTTGCAGAAAAGGTTCTCCGGCACCAGGATTTGCAAGGTGCTCCCCTTCTGATACTAGCTAACAAGCAGGTGCATATGGACTTTGTTTCCTCTCTTAAATTATTTGCGTGAGGGGAGCTGAATTTTTATTTTGAGGAAAATATATGAAAAATTTGTTGGTTTCACGCATTTAACCATTTACCCTTTTGCCTGGTCTTCATTAAATGTCGCACATATTCTTTTTGACCATTAAGTGATGCATGTTTTGGATCCAAGTGACTTCAGTGCAATGGCATGAGGTTTTACGAAATTTCTGTAACTCTTTCCCTTGGTAGTTTGCTTAGGTCCCTCTACTATCTATATCTAAATGTGTATTCACATCTATATCTATCTCATACACACACAGGGGAATCTGCAATGTGAATCGA
This sequence comes from Beta corolliflora, assembly GCA_947648045.1. Classification (NCBI taxonomy): domain Eukaryota; kingdom Viridiplantae; phylum Streptophyta; class Magnoliopsida; order Caryophyllales; family Amaranthaceae; genus Beta; species Beta corolliflora. The sequence goes on from CANSZD010000851.1 coordinate 80,938, forward strand.
GAAAAATGATAATACACAACATGACATCTGCAACGTGAATCCAGAAAAACAATTCCCAACATGTTACCCATATATACAGACCAAAAACCGACCCCTATTGTTTATCGGGCTTCGTGATAGCCAAAAAGTTGAGACAACTGGCATTTACGTTGCTGGTAAAAAATAGAATTGTTTTGGTTACATATAGTAGTCATGTGGCAGCTTGTTGTGTGGCATTCTCATTTTTTCATTTTTCATTCTGGATGTTCATATACAGCTGTTTTGATGGGGAATTTAGTGGAGGATGTTTTGTGTTTCTATCTGCTTTCTGTACCTGATCTGTCAAATGCTAATATCAGACTTTTACCCCTTCCTTTTCTACAGGATCTTTCTTCAGCAGTTTCAGCTGAAGAAGTAGCTCGTTATCTGGACCTGAAAAAACTGGATGAAAGACTATATATGTTTGAAGCTGTTTCAGGGTTTGATGGGTAAGTTTCAATTCCAATACTTTCACCTTGAGCTCTAAAGTTATGAGTGATGCACCTATGTATGTTACAACCATTTTCTCTATTAAGTAGGTTTAGGAGTGTTTGCTAGAGTGTTCCTCGTTATGAGACAGTTTTTCTTCCTCCATTCGTCCTTGTGTGCTTTGTTCGTGAGTTTATGTTTTTAGGATTTAATTTGGAGCTCACTTTGAGATTCCTTTTCTATAATTTATTTGACACAATTAATATACTTGGGGTTGGGTTTTTTCTGCAGTAGAGGGATCAAGGGAAGTGTTGATTGGCTCGTTGATGCTATGGAAAGAAGTAAAAGGTCTGAAATGCTGAGAAGTCGTACACCTGCGGTCTGAGAGATTGGAATCGATAAATATCATGAATTCGCTTCATTCAAATCTTTGTACATAACTCACAACCAACTTTCTGGATCATCAATTAGTAGGTGGTGATTATATTCAGAATTAGTCCCAAGAGGATACTGTTAATTCTTTTTTGACGGTTTAGTTTAGGTCGTAAAAAGATGAATCCACTTTATTTTCTTTAAACTGACTGTTTGGTTTGTTTTTCCTCTTTGGAGACCTGGAGAGTTCTACCTGTTATCATATTGTTCCTCTTACCCCTTCAGTCTCTATGAATATGCATGTGTTTAATGAAATGCAGCTAGCGGATATCTTTCCATCTAGATAGGAAGCTATAGTATTTTCTTAAGTGAAACGATAGCAAGCATTGCCTGAGTATCCTAGTATTCATTGCTAAACTAGGGAAAAGAACATCAGGATGACAGAATCTACTGTAAATTCAAGGAAATTTTGGGAAATGGATGCCTACTCAAGAAATGAAACATCTTTAAAGTCTGCTCTACATTCAAGGAAATTATGGATGCTTACTCAACAAATGCTTGCATCTTTTTAAGGCTTGCAATTTACATTAGAGATAAAAGGCAGGAGTATGATGAGGAAGTTACTTGGGTTTTTTGTCAACTAGATTGAAGCTTTAAACTTTAGATATTTTAAGAATAGTTAACGATGCACGAATGACAAGTAAGAATTGAAATCACTGGTCTCTTTAGACCTCAAGTAGAATACTTCCTCCGTTCCATAATAAGTGAAACATAGGGATTGAGCACAAGATTTAATAAACATCACTTTTAAAAGCCAAAAAAGTCATAAAATATCTTTTTTCATTATCGAGAGGAGAAAAGAAAACACACAAGTTTGTGATCATTTTTATTATTTCTTTTTTCCATTTACGGCCGTAGTCGTTAATAAATTGCGGTAATGGGAATGAAATTTAAATGTAGTGTTATTAGGGAAGACCCTTAAATCTACATGGGGATGCTTTTTCTTGGGAAGCAATCTCACCCAAACTTATGTTTTTTCTAGGGAAGATTTTCATTACCACTCTTACCTGAGGTATTGGATGGGAAAAATTCTAGAAGAAAATTAGCACTTTGGATAAATTTAGCATTAATTCTTCCAAATTTACCACAAATTCATTCATTCCACCATTTATAACCAACTACCAAACGGGCCGTTAAGGTATGTTTCACTTATTCTGAAACGTTCTAAAATAGTAAGTGTTTCACTTATTATGGAACGGAGGAAGTATATTCTTTGGGGTGTATACAGAGTTGCAAAGACGGTCTCAGGTTGTGGATGTTATTCCTAGATCCCAAATGACTTTACCAGAAAAGTTAGTTGACATGTATAGCCCCTTTGTATATCGCTTTTGATTCGATGTCCACAACCCAAAATAATAGCGTAATTAACTATATACAATGTATACCATATAGGAAATAATTTAGATACACTTCTTTTCTAACAAGTACAAATTGGAAACTTAATCTAAAACTGACATTCACTATGTTTTGAAAATTTTAATTTCTATAGCAAGGAAAACTTATTCAACATAATATTATCTTGTGTTGTCAATAGTCCATTACCAAGCCAGAGCGAATCTCTATGGAGCACTTTTACATAAACCCTGTTTCATAGAGGACAAGAAAATGCAAATTAGATTTTCGCTTTCACTAACTACGTGTATATCCCGCCACAGACTCGATAATCCCAATCATTGCGCCCAAAAAGAAAATTTGTCTGCTTCATTGGATGGCTTGATACTGATCGGAAATGCGTCTCGACGGTAGCTTTCGGAGGACAAAGAGCACTAAAGCTGAAGGAAGAATCTCAACCACCTGAAAGTGAACAAGTGAGGTGAGTGTCAAAGATTATAGTAGAACCACGATTTAAACTCGCATGGTACAATAATATAACTCTCATCAATGCTAAAAGAGTTGGGAGTTCAACTACCTACCATGTAATAAAGAAAATTTCCAAAAGGATGGTCGAGTACATCAACATCAAAATCATCATCAAAGGCAGATATAGCTGCCTAAAATTACAAAACGATTCGTCGATTAGCTTGGGCATGAGATTATAATGATAGATAGGCAAAACTAGAGCTGATCATGGGCATGGCCAAGACTCGGCCAAAATAGTTAGTCTGTTTGGCCTGATGCATCGAACTGATGCGTCACATTTTTGGGCCGAAAGCTCTGCCAAATCAGTAAAATTGGACAGAGCAGGGAAGAGAATGAATTTAGGCAGACCACACAGTTACCATAAAACTCGCAAGCAATTTTTCCTTAGGCAAGTTGCACATTGGACACTCACCACAATGCATCTAACTAGGAAACATGTACAGCATATTGTGGTTATAACTCCAACCTGCAGCATCAAACCCAAAAGTTCAAGTTAATATCCTTTAAGAGGTTTTCCAAAAGTATTCCGAGCATAAAGTAACAGGTTTAGAATATTACTTCATGGAGCTTCTTTTGACGCCCTACAGATTCGATTGGAAAGCGCTTAAGCATAAAGAACAATCTGTAAATTGAGTATAGAAAGAGCATATCAATGTCCATAGTGCTCAAAACTAATTGAAATCGCATCATTCAGATAGTCCATTATCGATCATTAGTTCATTACCTTCCACCATATACCAAGAATCCGAAAGCTGCACTCAATGAAATAACTGCAATCACCGAACTACAACATGTTACTCGTCATTGGCCAAAAGCTTATTGTTTTAATCAATAGCGATAATGAGGCAATAAAAGGATAGGTACATATTTTTGTAAAAGACACTTATTTGATCATTTTTTGCTCATTTCACAATCACCCAAAAGAGAAAATGTAAAGTGTACAAAAAATGTGCTAGGAATATCTATACCCACCTCATACCCGCCTTACCTGCCCCATCATCGGGCTCAAAAAATTAAATCCACACACATGGTAAACAAAAATAAGAATTCAGCTTTAATTTAGTCTTACAAAATAATCCACATACAAACATTGGAATACATATGTTATGAAAATGAGGAATTAACTTAAGTTTTGTAAAAATAGGTGTACGTAGGCATGTCAAAAAAAGTGTAGGGTTGGGCGGAAGGGGATGACACGGGGAGGGCGGAGATGGGGCGGGACGGATGGGTAGGACGGGTACAATCTAAAATCCACACCCCATCATCCACGACGGATACAATTTGTATCCATCCCGGCCTCACCACCCATCCCGATGCTCGGCGGGTCTCAACCAAACCCGCCCCACTGACATCCCTACTAGATGCTTCCTAGAATAAGATGTTCTGAAAGAAAGGAGGTTATCCATATAGGAATATTTATCCCCTCGAACATGTTTAATTTCAAGTCCTTTAATTTATATAACACGAACATTTATGTATCTAGCAATTGTAATTTGGTCAATATGCATAGTATACAAGGACCAAGCTAAGTTACCCTTCAACTTTCTGAAGGAAAGTCTAGATCAATCTGCTAATAGAGAGTATCTTTGGCATTCCAACTTCCATCATATGTATAACAGATTAACAGTCACAGAATCACAGTTTCTCATAGAACTTTCTCCAGTTTATTACCAGAAAAAAAGAGTTTTGCCGCCTCAAGAGCTGCATGACCTTTGCTGAGCCTCATGCAAATCCAGATGATTAACTGAAGTGATTGCGCAACCAATCAAACCCAAGGAACCATCAACATGAAACTGACATGTACATACATACACACATGTCTGCGTGTTTATATCAGCGAAAGATAGAAGTACTCGATAAAATGTGATTACCTGAACGATATACATAACCACATTTACAATGTAATATGCTGGTCTAAGTCTATCAGTTGGAAGGCTTCTAGCCTGCCAAAATGAGATTCACAGAAAATATAGAAATTGATAAAGTAGATTAAGTAATCAATTCAACTTATGATGAATATCTGAAGAACCTGGTGATAAATCTCGGCCCAGAACAACACGAGCATTGTGTAAGTGGAAAAGAAGAGTAGTCCCGGAAGATCGAGGAGTATTATTTCAAAGACCTGTGACGTATGGATTATCAAATATTTGTATAGTGTCACATGAATTGATAAGATGTTTATATAGGAGAACAAATAAACACTTGATCTCAAGAGTAAACGTACATGGGGCCTAATCCGTAAAACTTTCTTGTATGATCCGAAAAGAATGGCTCTCACTGTCCAAAGTTAAATCAAGACTTAATTCAAACAGTATCAATTCAAAATGTATGATATAAGGAAGATTCAGAAGGTAATCCTGTGCTTACACCCATTTACTACAAAATTCATCAAGTGGAAGGCCTTTTGTGTTGTCCATCCGTATTCCGGTACTCTCATTTGTATTCTAACAAGTTGCACCTGGTTTAGAAATTGGAGAAGAAAAAAAAAGTTATGAATCTTCATTTGCAATTAGCAGCAAGCTTCATTTATGAACTATACCAGACCTGGGTTGCACTATGCACGAAAAAAACTTAATCCACCTAGTGAGTTTATTACCCACTAGAGCTAATATCAATGCTTGATGTATTCCAACTCGGAAACAACAAAATGTATTGAAGTTTGTCTATCTCTAATGGGTAAATTATTCACTTGGTAGCTGCCGAATTCTCCCACCACACATGGTGCTGCAGATGAATATTGCTCTCTAACATTATAGATTAAATGGTAGCCACAAGGCCCAATAAAACGATTCTAGTGAGTTATTATATCACAAAAGAAGGAGATTCTCGAACATCTTCTAGAGCATCTATGTTATTACTTAGATGACATGCACATCAGCACATGTATACTATATTTCACCCAATCCCCCGTCGGTCATGAAATAGTTATCACATTGTTTTAAGTCCAAATGCATCACATTTAACATGGTTTCACTATTATAAACTCATTGTAACAATCTGATTTAATAATTCCAATTTTCTAAATGGAGATAACACAGGGATTCCAATATACTGTCTTAGAAAATGTGACAGTTTTATTTGAAGGTACCTTATGAGGTGGTCTCAAAGTATGACTCCTAAAGCAAATACTTCTTCCGTCTTAACTATCCTTTGAGTGTTAAGATCATGTGATTAAAGTAAACAATTAATTTTAAAATTTGAGGCCCTTTAAAATGAGAGACCCTGTGTGGTTGGTCTCTTTACATGTCCTAATAGACGACCCTAATTACAATCCTCTTGGCTCTCTACACACATAAATTAGACTACTATTTTCCGTTTCCGTACTTAAAAAAAAGCTGATGTGTTGAACTTAAGTAAAAATATGTTCACTCAAATGATAACATAATAATTAGTAGATAAAAACTACATATCTTAACTAGATTAGACAATTAAAACGAGAAAAAACACAACAATTATTTCTTAGATAAGATGGAGGGGATGAACACTTCAGATATGCCAGATAAACACTTCTAAATAGATAAATAGATTTAGAAAATACTCCTAAATCTATCCTAACAGGCTTTCATGAGGGTAAAGGGAATTCCCAAGAACATGCCTAGCCTAGGAAAAATTGTACCTAAGCCTCACCAGTCACCCCTATCATATGGGATCCTTAAAACGCCATATTTTTATGTGATTCTTAAAGTAAGACCACGTATATCTTAACCTCTTGAACTTTTGATCACTACCTATCAGTTATCACCTTTTTATTACATTAGGAATAAAAGACGGTGACACGAAGAAAAAGAACAAAAAGAGAAAGGACATAACATACCAAAGCAACCATGGCTACCAAAGCATACGAAGCACAAAGGATATAATAATAAACACCATTTTTGGGATCTTTTTGGGTTTCCATAATCTTATTCCACCAATTACTTGCTAATTCATAAGTATCACTTCCTTCAATCACCATCAACTCCTTCATTCGTCCCATAATTAATCTCAAAATTTGTTGCTACAATTTTTCTTTTTGGAGAAACAGAAACAAAATGTTACGAGATATGAATATGTCAGATTTTGTCTTTGTTCGAGAGTTGAGAAGATCTGGGGTGAAAGAAACGTTAAAAACATATGATAAGTAATTACACGTGATCATATTTAAGGAAAGCCACGTCCATGGTAGACAAGCCACGTGTCATGTCTCAGCTTGACTTTGCCAACTAGCTACTTTTTCTTCCCTTTTTTCACTTTTTTTTTTTTGTTTTGATCCTAAATCTATGTTAAGGAATAAAGGATGCATAAATTACAATACCTATATTCACTAATTAGGTTAAGTTAAGAATTAGGCCTTCTATTCATACATATTAGCATAGTTTGAGCTCGAGTCGTTTAAAATATATTATATCTCTTTACACCTCTAGTGGAAGCATAACGAAAGAAAAACCTGAGCGTAAAAGAATATTCTTGTATTAGGCGGTCTGATACTTTTAATTACACAAGAAAGATTAATAGTGAAGCAAAATACATAAAGAGTTACCACTATGGCAAATTAATTTGTACATTGCTTAAGTTTAATGTTTTATGTGTAACTAATATCTAGATGACCAAATGTTTATGTCGGACAGTGTGATAGGAGACCGAGACCGGCTGAAACTAAAACTTGTCCACCAAGCATAATGTTGTGATAATACAAATTTAACCTTATGCACCAATCATATACATGCATCCATGGCAAGTCCAACTTACAGTAGAATCCTACTAGAGGATTCTACCCCCTCCTCTCCTTATTTTCATATCATCAATAAATGCAAGTCTCTTCTTGCTAAACCAAAATGGTAGGTATCTATTCACCATTGTTATAGAGAAGCAAACCGAGCTGCGAATTGGCTTGCCAACTATGGGGTGAACTTAGTTTCGAATCTGGTGATCTTGGAGGCGGCCCCAGTGGGTCTTCGTGCTGTTTTATTGGAGGATTGGAGTGTGTTGGAACATTTATAGTGTAATGGGTTTTATAAGCTCATATGGTTCTATACTAGAAGAGGAGGAGGTCTAGTATGCTAAGATTAGAATGCGCAAAAACACGTGAAACAATCAAGCAAAACAGGAGGTTGGTCGCGGGTCGCGACACCCGTCGCGGGTCGCGACCAGGGGACCGTCGCGGGTCGCGACACCTGTCGCGACTCGCGATCTGTATCGCGGGTCGCGACGTGTATTCTGACTTGGGGCGTGAAATTTTGCGTGGACGGTTTATAACCGTTGTGTTGTTTACGTTATTCTTTTAATGACGATTAAGGATTCTTAATCAGGGGATTAAAGGGAGTAACAGCTCTAATCTATGAGGGAATATGATATATATGACCCTTGTCATTCTTATGAGAAAAGGGAGAAAAAAATCAGTTTTTGGTATTCCAATACACTTGCTTTGCTTGAGAGAAACCTTGTTATTTTCTCTCTAGTGTTCTTCACAAACTACAAACTCAAAGTTCTTGTTGATTCACATAGAAGATCATCTTGTGAATTGTTTTCTCCATTGTATCTCATTAGTTATTTCGTGTTAACCCGGTGATCCTAGAGGGGCGAAATTAAACTAATAGGAAAGCGTAGTTTCCGTGCCTTGGAGTGGTATATTCGGTTCCCTTGTTTGATCACACTTATAACAGAGTGCTGTAGCTTTGACCAGGAAAGCTTCAGCTGTTGCTGCTTGATGTTTAGGCGAAGTTTTTAGTCTTGTGTCTGTGTCTGTTTTCTTTTCTTAAGTTCCTGTGTCTGTTTTGTTGTTCTCTAGTTGGGTCTCTGTGTCTGTTTTTTGGGTTTGTTAGAGTCTGTTCATTCTTCTTTTGGGGCTTTGCCCCTCTATTGCACCAAAAAAAATATACATGCACCCATGGCCAAAAGGGAAAAGCCTGAACAAAAGAGTTTAATGTCTAAACAAAAGCAACCAATGCATTCAAGCGTTCAGAATTATTACACGAATATCAGATGAACTTGGAGTGCTACTACAAATGATAGAATAAAATTGACTATATTAATCTACATATATCAAAGGAATCTTTGCTACTATCAAACATCACACAACCACCTTAACACAAAGAATTCTTTCCACCCTCTTTTTACAAGGCAAAAGCTAGAAATTACAGTGGTTTGAATAACCTTATAAGAAATATTTCCTAGAACCTTTCAACCTGGAGTTGGTTGATTAGTATGATTGATACCATGCTTTTTTATACGAAGCCCCCCGACCCGAATGTACAAATTTCCATCCACAAGAGCTTTATCCTCTGAAACGGACTACAATACAAGAAATGTCATCTTTGCTATCTCGTTTTAGAGCTTCTGTTGCTAATTGCTTGGCAGCCTTGACTGGATCTTTCACCTTTCTTGCAATGTCAACTGCTTCTTGATTAGACATTACCTGAGTTGTTAGCAAGGTATTAACACCAACTTACAAGCTATGTGCCACACTGAGAACACACAATTACAGATCCGTCCACTATCATTTTCCATGTTTAGGGAAAGAAAACAATAAGCGAACTCGAAATTTTATGATGCCTTCCTTTCTTTTTTTCTCTTTTTCCACCCAATAAGCATTTAGGGTGCATCGTCTTCACCTTAAAAGAAAAACTTTTAGGGCTAATTATGTCCAATCTAGTGTAAACATTGGGCTGATGAGGTCCAATAAGATGTAATAAGTTTAGTTTAGGTGAAGAGAGCGCACCTTTAGATTAGATCTCCGACATTCACAGTGCTCTTCTAAAATATTAGTAGACATTTGACATTTAGTATTAGGGCTATTCTAAAAAGAATGAATTGATAAATTATAGTGGACACAGAGGGAGCACCACATCTGTTTGTATGTGTTTAACTAGCAGAGTCACGACTTCAAACTTTTGTTTGTTTTCTATTACATTCAGGAAGTTGATGGAAAGAAGACTTCGGACTAAGTCTTAATACAAGTCAGGTTTGTGGGAAATTGGTGCCAGCTGTGTAGATGATCGAGTCAAATATCAAAGAAGTGGTTAGGGAGGCCAAGTCATATGATCATATCCCCTCCTTATATGCAAATGTTATTGGTGTTTGACAAGCCTAGAGTAGTTTGAACTGATACACCTTATATCCACCAAACATAGTTCAGCTTTGGTGAGTAGACCATACTACCATAAAATTGAGAGGTTGGCAAGAAATAGAGAGAGATACATACCTTCCATAGACCATCACTAGCGAGGATCATAAGATCGGTGTCCGAGATAATATCAGCAGCTTTTATATCAGGATCAGACCGCAAGTGAGATTTGAGGTTTTTGTCCCCGAAGGCCCGTGAAACTGCAAGTTGCCCATTAACCCTGGCAACATCGCCTAGTGAAAGGATGAAAAAAAACAATAGTTTAGTTCACAAGGCTTGACCAATGGGGAACATCCCAAGCAGTAGAACACATGGGAACAATTGAGACAATAAGGCCGTAAGACATAGAAGCCAGCACCCCAGCTGTCAATTGACTGCACAAACCTTATGAGTTAGATACATAAAGATATAAGCTAGCTATGATACACAGGAAAGAAAATCAAGTTTTGACTACGTTCCAAAAACGGAAAATGAATTTGTTGCAAAGAGTACACGCCGGTTAAGTAAACTAGTGTTTTAACCCCTTCAAAGCACGGGCACATGGTGTGAAGGATTTATTTATATTTTTATAAATCATACTTTTGAAGTTCATAAGAAAATTAGTTGTAGTATATGAAAAAAAAATACAAGTTTTTATTGCAAATAATCAACTAAGAGGGCTATAGTCATACCAACAGTAGATCAATAGCCGTAATAGTAAATCATTGTGCAAGAAATCATCCATAAAAACAATGTGGGACAGAGAAAGAAAGAGGGGTGCAAAGAATAAGCATATGGTATCGAAGTCCCAACAGCCAGAAACAACCTGCCCGCTCATAATAGATAATACTAATTTAACCGTGAAAGGTCAAAGAAAAACTGACCGAAATGTGCAAATGCTAAGGCAATGTACCTGGCATATTTGAGACAAAGCCACCTCTATCCTCAATGCTGCCCCGTTCAGTATTAGGTTCATGGTCAGTAGACATCTGTATTGCTCGACCTTTGCTAGAAAGGACTGCTCGTGAATCTCCTACGTTGGCTACCCATAATTTCTGCCCATCCACAAGAATAGCAGTAACAGCAGTTGACCCACCTCTTCCCAGATCAGGATTGTGGTTAAGAATGGCTTCATCAGTTCTCTCATAGGCTTTTGATATTGAACTATTTGTGTCAGTCCAAAATCCTTCCTGTTAATTGACAAGGCGAACTTGTTAGATTTATGAGAAACATAAGTAACATAAGTAAATTTTAAAAACCTCTCTTTCTTTCCCCTGTTTAATTGGATCAGCTATATTAAGATGATAGAAAGTACTAATGGAAATAGGCAACACATTTAACATTATAGGGCTCAGATGTATTTCACCTCTGTAGAATAAATGGCTCCAACAAAAAGGATATGAAGATACATTAAAACAAACCCACCTCTTTCAAAATATTTGCAAATAAATGCTTCTGTAGATAAGCAGGCACACTGTCACCCAAATGGCCATCATAAATGGCAAAGAGGCCAAGCTCGTGTCCACGGACCTGCACAAACTTAGCGACATGATAATCCTCCATTGGGTGATTTGCCTTTCCTTTCACCAAACTGAATCCATACTTTGAAGAACCTTGATGACTCCTTCCCTTGCCGGAGGCACCAGAAGAACGTCCTCCTACAATCTTACATTATAAAGCAAACACTTTTAAAACAAATTATAAATTGATACGCTATGCATTCCCAAGAAATTCCAAATCACTGAATGTACATTAAGACTCCGTTTGTTTTGGAGGAAAACATGTTTCCCCATTTAAAAAGGAAAACTAAGGTGGAAAAGAGTTTTCCATCCTTTTGTAAATAGTTTCCTCCCAAATTTAAAGGAAAACCATTTTCCTCCACTCTCTCATTCCCAAAATCTCCATTTTTCCCTTCAGCTTAATAGTATTCATTTGAGTTTTCTAATGGAAAATATTTTTCATGGAAAACAATTTTCCATGGAGGATGTTTTCCATCAAACCAAGCAAACGCTAAGAATAGATATATTTTATCTTTTGCTCATAACACAAAATTAACAAATATGCTTCATGAGCAAAAACAAGAACCTATAGATGGAATATGAAGCTTTGCAACTGGATACATATTCGAGGTTCTGATATGAATTATGCATCCAGCACAAAGCTAATCTTATTTCTACGATTCAGGCTTCAGATTTGATAGTAATGGTCCAACAATTTGGCAAAAAGTCTTACTGATGGGAAATTTTCTGTTGTGGACTGTGACACTTGAACCCTTCATTGAGAGGTGGAATTTAGAGCAAGATGCAAACAAGAAAAAAAGGGTTGCAATTGTACTCTTCACTTACTGGGCCTAAAAGCTGCCTTTGTTGAATGGATCTACTTTTTCACTCGATTATAAGCACTATAATACATCTTATTTACCTTCAATACAAAGCACAAATTACTATAAAGTTTGGACAAGTATGTGGTTATAGCCCAGAACAGTGCAATTACAATATTCGCATAGGTCTAACCAATAAAACCATCTAAAAGGTACACCCTCCATAAGCGCATATGAAGGTGTGATAAACTGATAACTGATAAGGTATCAAAGAATGCAGCTAGAAGTGGAAGTATTGAACAAAATGTGAAGTATAATGATAAATTTACAAGAGAAACAGCAGATATGAGAAGAATAAGTCTAAGTTGAGTAGTGGATAGATCCAATACTGAAAGCATCAGGTATTGAGTCAGTAATATTCTTTCTACTCTTTGACTTTTCAGTCAAACTTGGCCAACTCTGACCATTAACTTATTAAAACATATACTGATTTTAAATTTGATATTCTTCTTGCTAGAATCATTATAATTCCACAAGATTATCATTTACTAATACAAGGTAGCAGAAAAGAACAAGTCCAAAGTATTATCATTTACTAATATTAAGTAGCAAAAAGACGGGGGTCAAAGTTCGCAGGCTTTTGAGCTTAAAGGTCAACATAAGACGCACTTCGAGTGCGGGGGAAATATTATCTACATGTTCATCCACATGAAAGCTCCAAAAGACTTGAATTTATTTACTTGTAAATAAGACTTGTTCTAAGAAAACATTCCTGTAGACAATCATCTTGTATCCGCATCAACCCTGTGATATACTACAATTTGAGTGAACAAACCCAATGATTAAACCAATTCGGCAATGGTTCGGCCATCTAAGCCTGCTAAATTACAAGTGAAAGTCAATTTGTTGAGAACTTTCATAAAACAATTTATCCAAACGATAAATCTTTTCTACCTGCCTCTTCCTCCTGTCCTCTCTCTCTCACACACTCGCTCCAATGTGGCCCTTGCCACATCGTCATACGCCTAAACCAACAGCTCCCCGCTTTACACAAGCCCTCTCTCTTTTCTCATCACGATGTGGTGTTTGCTACTAATCTTATCCCACCTTGCTAGATCTTTCAGTCCTAGAGGCTAAAACTGCTTCCCTCTTAGACTATTAACTCATTGGAATTTGCACCACCTATATCAAATTGGACCGAGGCTTGTAAAAATGTAAGGATGCCTTTCTTCATGTGAAAAATAACAAAAGATTGGGAACTTTTATGCATGCGAATGTTTCCGTTCTTTCAGGAAGCCATTTCTTAAATGTCCAGATGCTAATAAGCCAATTGAATCTTCAACCGGTTTCCCCAAAGATTATGGTTACTCCATGATTTAAAAGCAGATAAATCAAGCAACGCGGTATTTCCAAACAAATCAAGTCTGTTCATTGAATCTTCATATCTGGAACCAAATTTCCTGGTCACTTCAACTGCGTAAGAAAATTGAAGTATTTCAAAGCTACATCTGCCGTGTCTCTTATGATTTCACAACTTGCAATTGAAATTATTATCAATTGAACATCGTCCATAGCAAAGAGCTGGTGAATCTTGATGTATCAGGACACCATGTTCAAGTTCCATTAAGAACAGACTTCTTCTGTTTGAACGATCAGAAAAATCTTCCCCCTTTCATCACCAGAACACTCATGAGTCATGAGAGACCCAAAAAGGTATCAGTGACCGACAACCCTGAGATTTGATAATCAAATCAACATTAATTGCTTCAAGAAGGATCTTCTTAGTCATCTTCTTGCACATTTTATGCCAATATTAAGTGGACACCCAATGCTAACAGTTCTCTAACCACGTCATCCGTATCTCTATCACCATAAAATTAGTGTTCTCTTACTTGTATACCTCTCCTCCCCCCCCACCCAAAAAAGCCATCACCAACTCAAAAACCAAAAAAAAAAAAAAACTAATTTGTGATTTCATGAAACACCAAAAACTTACCAAGTTAATCAAACTAATCATCCATTATAAATCAAAGCCTAATCCAGTATTAAAGCATTAGTCTGATACAGTATTATGCACCATATCTAATCCATTGTTGATCACTTACAAGTTACAACACATAACCAACAACAATCTTCAATTTAAGTTGCAAGTAAAAAATTACAGCAAAATAATTGAAAAAACATCAAGCAATACTGTGCAAAGAGTCAATAAGAGCAAAGACTACAAGTGGTAAACCCTTACCTGAGAGACTGAACTGAAGCAGCATAAATTATCCATAAAATTATAGCTACAGCTTCAACTTCTATCTTTATTAATCAACATCTATTTCCCTAACAACTCCACCAACAACAATCCTCCAAAAACTGTATCAACAAAACAATAACAAAAATTTCTTATTACAAATAAAGCAGTAGGTAAAAATAGGGCCAAGGAATTCAAAATATTAAAGGCACCCACATCTTAAAAACACCAATAAAATTAGAAACTTCAAAAAAAACATTACATCAAATTAAAACTAACACATGGGTAATTGAGAAATTAACTTACCAAATCAATAATTTTCAAGCGACCCAACAATAAAATTAGAAACTTCAAATTTATAATAATTAAAGACACCCACATCTTAAAAGCACCAATAAAATTAGGAACTTCAAAAAAAAATTACTTCAAATTAAAACTAGCACATGGGTAAATTGAGAAATTAACTTACCAAATCAATAATTTCCAAGTGACCCAACAATAAAATTAAAAACTTCAAATTTATAATAATTAAAGACACCCATATCTTAGAAGCACCAATAAAATTAGAAACTTAAAAAAAAACATTACTTCAAATTAAAACTAACACATGGGTAATTGAGAAATTAATTTACCAAATCAATAATTTCCAAGTGACCCAACAATAAAATTAGAAACTTCAAATTTATTATAATAATTAAAGACACCCACATCTTAAAAGCACCAATAAAATTAGAAACTTAAAAAAAAAACATTACTTCAAATTAAAACTAACACATGGGTAATTGAGAAATTAGCTTACCAAATCAATAATTTCCAAGTGACCCAACAAAATTACAGGAAAGATTACAACTTTCTTAATGATCAAAAAGAGTTTGCTTCATCAAGAGAAAAAGCTGGTGAAGGGTTTTGCAGCTGACAGTGTAAAGGGCTTTCAGGTTTCGTGAGGAGAGAGAAAAATTCGCTGGCTACCTCAGGAAAGAGAAAATATAGTGAAAAGTCTTGAGAGATGTGGGCACTTACTCAATAACTTTGACTTTGTCTTTTTTTTCTCTTTTTATATAAGCTTAATTGGGTGATTGATTTTTTTGTAGTATTAATTGTTTTGGAGCATAATTCTAAAGAAAATAGCAGTACTATTGTTTTGTTTGATTAGTTGGGTTATTGGGGGACTACTACAGTCTACAGCTGTTTCACTTCTGTTTTCTTTTAGGAGTACAAGGCTTTGTAGTTTTTGTTCTACCCAAAAAAAGTACTCCATTTTGTGTAGCGTTATATTTTATCCGGTCTCTATTAGTTTACCCATTTATTTTGTATAGAGTTTTAGGAGAAATAATGTTGTGAGACATAGAAAGAAGAGAGGAGATTAATTTTATTAAAATTAAATGTGTGTGTCATGGAAAGTTAGTGGTCCCATTCCAAAAATAGAAACAAAAGAAATGAGTAAACTAATAAGGGACATCCCAAAAAGGAATACGGGTAAACTAATAAAGATCGGAGGGAGTACTTCCTACATTTCTTTTTACTTACAACGGTTTGACTCTTACACTATTCACCAACTCTACTTAGTTTATCTTTAGTGATTTATAGTAAGGAAAAACATATTTATGTGCGATCTTGTTAGATTCATTTCAATGTATATTTTCCGAATATCTACTTTTCATAATTTTTAATTATTAGTAATTAAAGATATTAATGGTTGAAGTTATGCATTGGCAAGCGTGAAAGTCAAACAGTTGCAAGTAAATAGAAACAGATGAAGTATAAGAGTAAGCTTTGGCCCTGTTTGGCAAATAGAGTTTAGAGTTTAGCTGTTAGAGTTTAGAGTTTGCTGTTAGAGTTTTAACTTTTTGTTCAGCAGATTTGACTGCTGATTTGACAACTTTTTTTTATAAATGTGTTTGGTAACAATTAACTGATTGCCATTTGTTTGTGTGAAATGACATTTATAGACATTTTAATACATATGTGTAGTATTATTATTAGAGGCAAAAAAGTCATTAAACATATTTTTACCTAATCCTCTAAAGAAAAAGCTCCTATGAGGAGCTTTTTCATTTTGAGAGTTTTTATTCCAAAACTCTCTCTAAAACTCTATTTTACCAAACATCCCTTTTCGAGTTTTTGACTAGTTAAAACTCTAAAAATGGTCCAAAACTCTCTTTTTGCTCCAAAACTCTAATTGCCAAACACCCCCTTTATCTAACTCCATTTCATAACAATTTTTTATGTTGTAGAGATCAATTCTTAGTAAGGAGGTCATCTTTAGGTTAAAGAGTTACCCCGTCCTAGTGGTTGGGATTGTGCCTTTTAATCTTGAGGTTGGGCGATCAATTTCAACTAGATAGGGACACTTTGAGGTTAGAGATTTCATTTACCCTTTTCCCTTGCTCTTAGGGTGTCTAGCCCGCTAACCCGACTCGGATTGACCTGTGCGATGTTCCAATCCATCCATCTGGTAGGACAATTTATCTTAGCAATCCAAAAAACAAAAGTTACTCCCGTCTGATCTACAACTTTTATACCATGTGCATGTGTAAGAGTTTAGCCTTTTATAAGAGTAAAATTTATGTAAGTCCGCCTCACAAGTCACTACAATTAAATTGAAGGGATTGATTCTATGCACCAAAACAAAAGAGATTAATTCTTAAATTAAAGGGGTCACTTTTAGGTCAAAAATTTACCCTCGCCTTATGGTGAATAATTATAAGATAGTCTTAAATGAGAATTTGTGCTATAAAATTTGGTTGGTTTGTTGTGAATTGATTTGATATGGTTTGGTCTAGTATGATACAAATATAGGAATAGTTACAATTAAACTAGGAAGAGAGATATGTTCATAAAGGCTCCATATAAAAGGCAAAAAGTGAATATCTATACAATAATTAAGCATTAATAACAATCATAGACGCGTAACTTTCTCTCTCTTTTCTAGATAAGAAAAACAACAAATATTATGAGACCCTCCTCGCAAAATCAAAAAACTATATGCATTATTTTCTCATATATACTTAATTAAGTAAAAAATTATTAGCTCTTAGAACTACATATATCAATTTCGAATAAAATATTCAGTCTAGTTTGATTTATTTGTTCTTGATATATTTTTTTACTAATTAAAGAGAATATAGTCCAAGAATAGCAACTCAAACTCTCACCAGAAATAATGAGAGGTGAGGGCTCTGATTACCTCACCCGTGTGGGCGCAACTTTGCTGGCAATTTTCTTCTAAATTCTAAGAGAGATGAAAAGACTTGCTTTTGATTTGGTCAACAATGGACCCAGCCCTCCATTTGAGAAATGATAAACATCTATTTGATAGATGTTTGTGCAAACATCTATTAGGGAATAAAAAATAATAAAAGGCTGAAAAGGTATTGATGTGGGTCCCAAGAAATAGAAGAGGAATAAAATACTATTTATATTTCATGAACACTATTTGTTAGTTGCATGAACACTATTTTTAGTTATATGAACACTAGTTGTAATAGCATGAACACTATTTTTTAGCATCGGAATTTTTTAGACTACTTTTTTGTTTGACTAACACTTTGCAATTTTCGAGATAACTTTTTTATTTGACTGACAACTATTTCCCATATATATTGACAGTTTTACCCCTGATAGATGTTTGTAAACATCTATCAGATAGATGTTTATCATTTCTCCCATTTGCACAATCTACCAACCATATGGGTTAAATCCTTGCTAATCACACAGATTAGACAAGAGACTCCAATTAGATGTCAATGACTTGTCATTTCGAATTATCAAACATTATAGCGTTGGGAACTTTTTGTTCCATTTTTACTCATCATATTAACAATAATATATCCTCCCCATAAATTAGGTAGAGGAGTTTTCAATTATAAAAAATTAGCTTAAATTCATACGAACTATTATCCATATGTTTAAAAAATTATAAATTGAATGATTTTTACTCAAACTTTTATCCTAGTTGCGCAAAATGATATACACACCACCATCGCATATTCGCATTAGAGAAAGAAAGTGAGAAACCTATTTCAAAAGAATCAAAGAAAAAGAAAAAATTCAACACAAAAAGAAAATAAATGTTTTGGTCCTTTTTATTATATAAAGTCCATAAAAAATTATTTTCATTTTTCAAATATTTAAGTTCAATGTTGTTAAAAATAAGTAAAAATTGTTTTCAACAACTATCTAAAAAAAGCAGCACTTTTTTTTTATTTCAACATATACATTCTTTGTTTTGTCGATTAAATAATAGTTAAAATTTATGTTATAAGGTATTTTGAAAAAAATGTGTTGTATAAGGTAGTTTTTTGAAAAATAATTTTTAAAAGGTGAGTAGTTTTTTGAAAAATGTTTGATATAAAAGGTAGTTTTTTGAAATTTTCCCAATTATATGTTATTATTAATATCAAATTGTTCAAAGTTTTATACCTTTACATTGACACATTCCTAGACACAAAATTAAAAGTTTCCAAAGTTTCAAAAGACAATTGTAAGTTTTAACCACTATATCGTAGTTCATCAAATTTAGAATGACCCATAATGTCGTCCATTATCTTGTGTTATAAGAGGTATTGCCGTATTGGTGAAGAAAAGCAATAAATTGAAAGATGTAGATCGACCTACGGCTACAATTTGCCTGATCCCCATTATCCAGGATTGACAAGTTTTTGTATAACGTATACAATTCCATCCAATTCCCAAGCATGTTAAGAGGACCCAAATTTCATCTCATATATGGTTTTCCATATGATTCTTTTTCCACCAAAATGGTTTAAATTATAATGACTTTGGTATGTATGTAGTTGACAACTCTAAGGCTTGGATATGCATGGTACGTACGACAAGGGGTTGAAGTTTCTATGGTTTATACCATCCACAACCGCAAGAATGGATATTCTTAGTCTACCCTTGTTAATTATTCAGTCTTTACCTTAAATATTAATCATGCTACACATAGAGGAATAAAACGAGTTATTTAAATTGGGGTCGTGTGATTGGGGTCATATTCGAATGATATATTAATCGGTTTTGATTTTGGATTGGGTCATATATTTGCTATGTTGTCAATTTAACTTATAAATTATATAATGAAGTTATAATCAATGAGTCATATAAACTTTGATCTAGCTTGAGTCGGTTTCACCCAAGAGTACAAATAATTTTTGCATCCAATATTGCGTAGTCTAATTACATGTCATCTTGAATTGCTCTTTCATTTATAATTAAACTTAAAGCCCCGGCTCCCTAGTTTGTTCTCATATTCTACTACAACAATGTGAAGACTAAGTTTCTACTATGGATTGAATCTGTGACCACAAACTTTAAGGTGAAATAATGTTATATTACCATAAAGTTTGCATAACTTCCTCATGTCATTTAACATAAACCAGGACGAAAGTTTGAATAACTTTCGCCAAATTTATACTATAATCAAATCGTTATAAGTGACGCGCTATATTATTAATTAATTAGTTGATGATATTACGCATGCATTTACTGATCATGCATAAAAACGAGATTATTGATAATTCATAACTTAAATTATTGATCATCATTGATAGAGCTATAACGGGCTATTGTTAATGAATAATTAGAGATTTATTTAGAGACATTGACAAAGTGATAAGAGGATTATTGATAACGCCGTACCAATATTTGAAAGTGCAATTAATCACACAAGAGATGTATGGGTATAACCCAAGCACGTTAGCGGACCCATGTAAAAGTCCGCGAACACCGTAACGGACGCGAACACATGTAAATGTCGCCCACAGCTCTAACAAGTCAGTACATCAACATTGTCCGACAACGTTAGCGGTCGCCAAACAAGACAAAATAAGGGAATCTTCCCAACTGTCAGAAGCACCACGACCGTACACGTGTAAAAGGATTACGCACCCTGTCAGGTGAATAGTACTTCTATAAATACCCCACTAGTACTATTCTGTAGGTACATTCTCTCACATTCAGAATTCTTATCTCTCTCTCTCCACTTTCTCTCTCTAAATCCTATTTGGACACGTGCTGACTTGAGCGTCGGAGGGGGTTTCCTCGCATCCCCCCCGAGGGTAGTTCACGTTTGCTTCTTGTGCAGTTATTCACTAGCGGAGTCTAACCCAAATCTTTGGCGGATTTCTCTCGAGACCGCCAACCGTTTCAACACCGAAACAACTTGGCGCTAGAAGGAGGGGACTTCCATCTTTGTGAACGCCAACATGGAAAGAGCAAACAATGACAGCCGTGATCCATCAGAGGTAGACGCTGGAAACGTCAACGAGCAGCAAACCCCTGGGAACAATGTGTCTCAGGTAAACACTGGAAGCGGATCATTTAACCTGCCTTAACTAAGTCAATTCTCCCCTGAGCAGCTACAAACTGTAGCGTCTTTCATCCAAATGTTACAAGCGGGTACTCAGCCTAACAACACTCCCACTCCTAATGCAAGGGCTGGTCAGCTTCGTAGGCGTATGTCGACCATGAATGGTCGCAATGTCGATGGCACCCTCGTGAGAAGAATGCGGACCTTCAATCAGGAGGGACGCCAGATGGAAAGGCAAATTGAGGACCCAGAATATGAGGAAGTCATCCTAGAAACTGAGGATCTCAACAATTCTGAAGATGAGAATCAAAGTCGTTCTCGCCGGGAACACAGCATCAGTGGCGCAAGCAATTATTCTGCTGGCGATCACTTATTGATCAAGCCTAAGCAGTCCCCTTTCATTCCAGAAATCTTGAACCATCCCATGCCGCGAATCAAGATGCCGTCCTGCAAGTATGATGACACCTCAGACCCAGACGATCATGTGGCCGCTTATGAGGGGCACATGTATTTATACACTCAGGTGGACGCTATCTGGTGTAAGGTTTTCCCATCTACTTTGACTCGGATTGCCCAGACATGGTTTAAAAGCATCAGGGCTGGTAATGTTTCTAGTTTTTCTCAGCTTTCATCTATGTTCAGCACTCACTTCGTGAGTAATAGGCGCCGCGAGCGCACAACTGGCGAGTTGTTATCTATCAAGCAGAGGGAAAATGAGAGCCTGCGAGATTTCGTCGGCCGTTTCAATGCTGAGGCGGTCACCATTCCCCGCCTTCAGCAGGACGTGGCCGTCTTAGCTTTGATGGCCGGGCTGAGGGAAGGGTCCGCGTTTAGAAGTTATCTGGGCCGTAAAACCTTCACATCCCTTGAGCCAGTCTTGAGAAAGGCAAACGATTTCATCAGGGGGAAGAGTTTGACAAGGCCGCAAGCAGCCAAAGTCGTGAGCCGGAAAAGAAGAAGGATGATAAGCAGAAGAAAGAAAAGGGTCGCGAAAATGATCGCGGTCGGGATGAAAGGAAGCAGGAATCAAATGTGGTGAAGAAGGGAAATGACCGCGAGAAGAATGACCGCGAAAGGTTCGAGTACAAAGATAAATTTGATACATATACGCAGCTCACGACCTCAAGGGCTCAGATATATCAGATGAACAAGGACAGTGATAAATGGCAACGTCCTAAGCAAATGTTTCATAAAAATCGTGACAAGAGCAAGTGGTGTGACTTTCACGGTGATCACGGTCACACTACCGAGAATTGCAGGCACTTGAAGGATAACCTGGAGGATCTGATAAGACGGGGTAACTTCACTCAATACAAGGCACAATCAAAGGACGGAGACGTGGTAAAGCCTAATAACCGGAATGTGCAATCGCGGATTGCTGAGATCCATGTTATAAGTGGCGGTCCAATTCATGGCGGCAGCGTCAATGGGGCCAAGGCAAGCCTGAAGGAATTCGAGCACCGAGTCAATTTCAATGAAAGCATGCAAGTGGAGAAGGCCGCCGTAATGCCCGCCATGTCTTTCACGGTTGAAGATGCAAAGCATGTCGTCTACCCTCATGATGACCCTCTCGGTGGTCACGCCGAAAGTGTCAAATTGTTTAATCCACGAGCACGGTAGACGGAGGAAGTTCCGCAAATATTTTATACTTCTCGACTTTTGAAAAGTTGATGATTGGCCGAGAGCATCTGAAGCCTGTTCGTTATCCGGTAATAGGTTTCACGGGAGCGTCAGTGATTCCCGAGGGATTGATAACCCTGCCGGTCAGGGTAGGAGAAGATGAAGACGCCAGAGATGTAATGGCAGAATTTTTGGTAGTTGACGTACCAGGAGCTTACAATGCAATTATCGGACGCCCTTTCATCCATGACGTCCAAGGAGTGGTGTCAACTTATCATTTGACTATGTTGTACGTTTCCAATCTCGGGACGTCAGTAAAGTTAAGAGGAAATCAAGAAATGGCAAAATCATGCTACCTAACAGTATTAAAGCAACCAAGCAAGGAGAGTGCCGGTAGAAGAATTGAATCCGCCAACTAGGAAACAAAGGCGAGCTCAGAGGAGAGCTCTGGCGAATGAGGAAGGATCTGAGAAAGGGGATGAGGAGATGGATGTTTTAATGGAAGAGCTGGAATCCAGGCCTGACGATACTCCAAGGCCCAAACCGGATGGAGAAACGAAGCGGGGAGAGATGCCGGAGATGATCCAAGCAAGGACAGTGGCTGTTGGAACAGACATGGACCCAAAGGTCAGGGTCAACCTGGTGACTCTTCTAAGAGAAAATGCGGACGTCTTCGCGTTCTCAGCGGATGAGATGCCGGGAATAGACCCGGCCGTGATGGTACATCGTCTGAATGTTGACAGCACTGTCCGACCTGTCAAGCAAAATAAACGAAATTTTTCGTCCGAAAAGAACAAGGCCATAAAAGAGGAGGTTGATAAGCTATTGGCCGCTGACTTCATTGAGCCATGCGATTACCCAGAATGGTTGGCCAACGTAGTCATGGTAAGAAAAGCTAACGGCCAATGGAGGATGTGCGTGGACTTCACGGACCTCAACAGAGCTTGGCCGAAGGATTGCTATCCGCTACCGAGAATAGACCAGCTAGTAGATTCCATTAGCGGTCATGCGTTACTGAGCTTTATGGATGCCTTCTCGGGCTATCATCAAATCAGTTTGCTCGAGGCCGATAGGAAAAAAGCTGCGTTCATCACCGATTGTGGAGTATACAATTATAAGGCGATGCCGTTTGGGCTCCGCAATTCGGGGGCGACCTATCAGAAGCTGGTCGACAAAGTGTTCGCGGATCAGAGGGGGAGAAATATCGAAGCATATGTTGACGACTCCATCGTCAAAAGTAAAACTGACCGTGAGCACTTGGACGATTTGAAAGAGACCTTCAGAACGTTGAGGGAGTATAAGATGAAGCTCAACCCAAAGAAATGTGTCTTTGGGGTGAGAGCAAGGAAGTTCTTAGGCTTTTTGGTAAGCAAAAGGGGGATTGATGCAAACCCAGACAAAGTCCAGGCTATTGCCGACCAGCCTGAGCCAAAAAGCGTCAAGGATATACAAAGGCTAATAGGGAGAATGGCGGCCCTCACTCGATTCATTTCAAAATCAGCAGACAAAGCTTTGCCTTTCTTTGCCCTGCTAAGGGGGAATAAGAAGTTCGAGTGGGGAGAAGAGCAAAGCAAGGCATTCCTGGTGGTAAAAGAGCATTTGAAGAAGCTACCCACCATTACAAGGCCCGAGACTGGAGACATATTACAGCTATATATCTCGGCCTCGCCGAAGACAGTCGCGGCCGTGTTGTTGGTGGAAAAGGAGAAGAGGCAGCAGCCAATTTATTTCATCAGCCACATCCTTAACGGTCCTGAGAGCCGTTACAAGCTGGTAGAAAAAATGGCCTTGGCCGTGATAATAGCTGCCAGGAAGCTCAGACCATACTTTGACTGTCATCCAATCCAAGTTTTAACCAATCAGCCGCTGGAAAAAGCGTTGCAGAAGATGGATTGTTCAGGCCGTTTGCTGAAATGGGCCGTTGAATTGTCGGAGTATGATATACAGTATAAGCCCAGGACCGCTATCAAAGCGCAGGCCCTGACAGATTTCATTGTGGAAACCTCATATGAGGAAGAAGAAGTGGAGCAAAAGGAAACCTGGCTACTGGAGGTTGACGGATCTTCCGCTGTTAGCGGATCCGGGGCAGGTATAGTGATGACCAGCCCCGAAGGAAATTCATACCAGTACGCCATCAAGTTCGCTTTCTCGGCGTCAAACAACGAAGCAGAATATGAAGCAGCGATTGCTGGCTTGAGAATGTGTTTGACGGCGGGTGCCAAGAAAGTACTCTTGAAGACAGACTCGCAGTTGGTTAGCGGTCAACTAAGGGGAGAATCTGAAGTCAGATAGGCCAACATGATAAAGTACGTGGAAAGGGCCAGGGAGTTGATAGCTCAGTTGAATCATTTTGAGATTCAAGCAATACCTAGGGCCGAGAACACAAAAGCAGATGCATTATCCAAGTTGGCAAGTTCTGACTCATTCAGCATTGAAAGAACCGTCACGGTGGACATCTTGAAGGAGAAGAGTATAACGGAAAAAATTGTGACCGTTAGCAGCATAAACCAGTAAAGGGAGTGGTTTAGCGAGCTGGTGGCATACAAGTTAACTGGGACGCTTCCCAATAATCCTTCGTCCGCTAAGAAATTGAAGCGACAAGCAAGTTGGTACGTTATTTATCAGAATGAGCTGTACAAAAAATCATTCAGCATACCTCTGCTTAAATGTGCAACCGCATGGGAATCCGTGAAGATACTCGAAGAAATACACGAAGGTATATGCGGCAACCATATCGGCGGGAAGGCTTTGGCCCTTAAAGCATTGAGAGCGGGATTCTATTGGCCAAGTATGCTGGCGGACGCACAAGCCTACGTCAAGAAGTGCGACAAGTGCCAGAGATATGCTCCTGTTATTAACCGACCAGCCAATGACTTACAGCCTATCCTATGCCCGATTCCGTTCGCTCAGTGGGGAATGGACATCCTGGAACCGTTCACCACAGCAACCGGAGGGAGGAGATTCCTAATAGTGGGCATTGACTATTTTACAAAGTGGATAGAGGCTGAGCCGACAGCGAAAATCAAGGCAAATCAGGTCAAGAAATTCATCTGGCAAAATATTATGACAAGATTTGGGATCCCCATGGCGATCGTCTTTGATCATGGCGTCCAATTCGATTGTCGCCCAATACAAGCATTCTTAACGGAATATCGTGTAAAGTTTGCGTACTCAGCCGTTAGCCACCCTCAAAGCAACGGACAAGCAGAAGCCGCGAACAAACAAATCTTGAATGCCTTGAAGAAAAAGCTAGACGAATTTAAAGGAGGATGGGCCGACATGGTGCCAGCTGTGCTATGGTCGAATAGGACAACAGAGAAAGAAGCGACGGGAGAGAGCCCGTTCAAGTTGGCCTTTGGTGCAGAGGCGGTGTTACCGGTAGAGGTGGGGTTACCCTCTTATCGGATCAAATACCAAGACCATCAGAGGAATGACCAAGCACTCAGGGAAAACCTAGACTTCCTGCCAGAAACAAGGCTCATGGCGGAACTGAGAGCAGCCGCTTACAAAGATAGAATCAGCAAGGCTTACAATAAGAAAGTCATGGAGAGGCCATTAGACGTGGGTGACTTAGTCCTTTGCAGAACAGCAGCCACCGGCAAGGCGCATACTGAAGGAAAGCTGACTGCTAACTGGGAAGGTCCTTATGTCATAGCCAAGAAGATTGCTCCCGGTTCTTTCATTTTAAAGAGTATGGACGATAAGGAGCTTAAAAATTGTGGGAAGCGTCCTAAAGAAATACTATGTTTGAATTGAGAATGTAATAGGCCGAGAGCCACCCCTTGATACATAAATAATACAAGCTGCCATTCGCAACTCATCATTTGTCTTATTGTTTTCAGGCTCAAAGTACATAAACGGTCATATGACAGACCTGGTACAAATCAAAAGCCATATGACAGGCTCTAAGTGCATTAACGGTCATATAACAGACCTAGCACAGATCAAAAGCCATATGACGAAGCTCAAAGTACATAAACGGTCATATGACGGACCTAGTACAAATCAAAAGCCATATGACAGGCTCAAAGTACATAAACGGTCATATGACAGACCTAGTACAAATCAAAAGCCATATGACAGGCTCAAAGTACGTAAACGGTCATATGACAGACCTAGTACAAATCAAACGCCATATGACAGGCCCAAAGTGCGTTAACGGTCATATAACAGACCTAGCACAGATCAAAAGCCATGACAGGCTCGAAAGTATAAACGGTCATATGACAGACCTAGTGTAAATCAAAAGCCATGACAGGCAAAGTGTGTTAACGACCAAGAAACAGGCCCAGCACAAGACAAAAGCCACGAACGTTCTAAGCGTATTCATGGTCGCGCTAGGGACCAAATGTTAATCAAAACGGATTAATATATAAGAGACGCTAACAAATATTAACGGTCATGCAACAATCGTACAAAGATCAGAGCGTTGAAAAAACAGAATAACTAAAACGCAAAAGTACTTTCCATAGAATAAAAGCTACTGGCTTGGCGGCCATCTACAACAGAAAAATGATGGCGGCCAATAAAAGGCTTTCAGTAGGAGTCAAGTACTTTCAAATTAAAAACACAAATTCAGTTTACAAACGTCAACATGGGCCGAATCAAGTGTTGGTTAAAATATTCAAAAGATTATACAGCTACAAACTGTTAGAAGAGCAGGAGGAGCTGAGTGAAGGCCGCCAAAAGCTTCAAGAGGGTGGGGATCTCTGATCTAGAACATCTCGAGGATCCACATCAGCAATAGCATCCTCATCAGCAAATTTAGGATCCCCCTCAAAGGACGTGAGATGTAGGCCGGCAGCATGAGCGTCTTCTATTACATTCCAGTCGAAGCCAGGAATGGCCTTGCACACGCATCTCATGGCGGCCGCCCATCCACCATCATACCTCTTGCGAAGAGCCGCCACGTATTCCTCAGATTGTTGGAACTCAGCAACCGCCTTGGCTCCTGCCTCCGCCTTGGCGTCCAACACAACAACCTCTTTCTCAGAATTGGCGGTTTCCAGAGCCTTGGTCAATGCATTTACATTTTCCTCGGTCTCTTCCAGCAAGGCGGCCCTCGGCCTCAGAGTTATCAGCTCATCATCCAAAGGCTGCAACTCTGCCGTCTTCGCCGTCAGCTTACCCTCCATCTCCTTCAGCAGATTCTGGCAGGTCTCCAGCGATTGCTTATAGGTGTCCGCCAACCTCTGATACTCAACATACTGCTCTATCAATTCAATAGCAGCATTGTTGGCCTGCAAAGATGAAAAGAGGACGTCAATATATAAAAAAAAAAAAAAACAAAAAACAAAAGCAAGTGAATGATAAAACAAGTACGAAGACGTACCACAAGTTGGTCGTGAGCCAACCTAGCAGCAGGAGTCACCAAAGATCCTGCCGGCCTATCCAGCGGCAACTGCATGCCTTTCAAGATACGGTAGGCTAGGATGCCACCGTTTTCAGGAATGTCGGCATACAATGACTCATCTTCCCTGACGTCCCAGTCAGGTTGATATACCTTGCCGGAGACGACAGGCCGACGAGCAAAGGATGCCGCCACAGCATCACTCAGCGGCACTTCCTTCTTCTCGATCCACTCATGGTACCGGGAGAAGATGCTGGGAGACAAGTTGGATAAGAAGCTAGGCATTGTGATCAGCTCACGGATCTTCTCACGAATACTGGAGTAAGATCCAGATAGCCAAGTCGCCCCGCTGTGATAACCAGGGCCCGTGGTCGCGACCTCGCCACGATCTTGACCCTCAGTAAGAACGTTCACGTCCATGTCTTCAACATGGACGACATCCCGAGCAGGGACAGAGGCCAGAGGATCCGCTGTAGCTGGTCGCTTATTAGCAGAAGTATCCTCCACGGTCGGTTCACGTGGTCGCTTCCTTGTCCCGCTGCCCCTAACAACAGGTCGTGAAGTAGAGGACCTAAGTGGGGCAGCAGAGGAAGGCGGACCGCCAGAAGCAGCGATAGTAGCACCGCCACGGCTAGGAGTGCGACCGGTATGAGCGCCGCGAGTACGGCGAATGCTCTGGGGACCATGGCGGTTTCCCCCTCTACGGCCGTTTACAACGCCGTGCACGGTCTTAGGACCCTCGGCAGGAGCAGGCTGCATGTTGACGAGCGGCTCTAACTCTTCGGAGACGCAAAGGGTCTGCAGATCCAATTGCTCAAAGCCTGCACAAGATAAAATAAAGTTAAAAAAAAAAATAAAAAAAAATCTTTATAAAATTTTGTCGGACATCAGACAGAGCAGTCCGATAGTAGTACTTACCATTAGCATGAGTATGACAAAGCAACATGGCGGACAGCTGTTGATTCCCCAGGATATACCTAGAGTGGGGGAGCCAGTTTTTAGGTTCCTTGGTCTTAACTCTCCTCCCGTCCTCATAGGTAACCATGAAATCTTCAGTATCAAAGAAGTCGTAGGCTGTCCGCTCATCATCAGTTAGCGGAACCAAGGGCAAGTGCTCCATGTGTGGACGCGGCTCAGTGAAGTGACGACGCACTGGATAGTTGTCAGGCACCTGAAGCCAAAAGAAGGCATCCTGCCAACCCTTCAATCCAGTAGCTTTCGGTTGAACCGTCATCTTCTTATCGGCCGTCATTAAAGACCACCACCCAGCTTGACGGGCATAACCATTTCTCTATAACCAGTGGAGATGACGAAATAGATCCAGAGTTTCAGGGAAGTCCAAAAAGCGGATCGTCCAGATATACGCAATCAAATTGCGGACCGCTAAAGGAGTCAATTGGGCTAAACAGACGTTGAAAGAGTTTAAAATCTTCACCAAAAAGGAATCTAACGGAAAACGTAGCCCAAATTCAAAATGATGAGTATAAACGGCAACATGACCGGGAGGGCATTCCGTTACAATAGAACCCTCAGAAGGAATCACCAGCCTATAACCTGCTGGGAACTGAAGTAACTGGTCAGCGACTTTAGGATAACCAAGTTCAAGGGCCTCCTGCCGCCAGGGTAAATCAATTTCAACCGTTAACGGTCCGACACACTCATCTTCGGGCAACCATAAGGCATTCGTTCCGGGACCCTCAGCGTTCTCTTCAACATCTCCCTCCGGCACATTAAAAGTAACATTAACTTCCCTCCCGCCTGCGCGAGAACTTTCTCCAACCACACGCTCTGACAGGGGCTCAGTGGTGCCAAGGTTCGCGGTTGTAGTATCTGTCGCGTCTCAGGAGACACGAGCAACGGGGGTGTTAGGTGCAGACCGACGGCGGTAAATGGACTCTTGGTTGGCCATAACGGTCGCAATAGAATCACTGTCGTCACCTAAATCAATGATAGGCGGATTAGCGGCCATAGTTTCATGCAAACGGTCATAAAAGTTAGTCGTTACTTCAACCCCTGCGTCCGCCATACTATCCAACCAGGCATGCTCTCTTAAAGGGGAAACATCGAGGCCAGGAACGGCATCATCTGACGGCTCCTAAGGGACCGTCTAGCAAGGATCTGATGCCTAAGCTCCCTAAGCGTCTGTCTATCACCGTTTTCCCTGGCGACCAGATATCTCCTAGTCAAGTTATGTTCCTCAGGAGTGGCGGGGTCGTTAAGAAACTTATACCTCATTTCTTTTTCTCTCTTAGTTGTTAAGGGAATGTCCGACAACAACCTAGTTCTCCCCACAGGGCTAGAACGGGGAGAAGATTCATTATCGGCCAAGGGGGAAGAAGGCTCGCTATCAGTCAGGGGGGAAGAAGGTTCACTTTCGGTCGCAAATGCATCACTAGGGGTATTCTGACTATCAGACTGGTCCGACATGATGAATACGCAAAGAAACTTGAAAAAACGAGGAGAAAATTGAAGAAATACCTGGAAACGAAAGATCGCCGGAGAAAGTATAATAAGTGAAGGACGCCGGAAAAGGTGAGCAAAATTCCCAAACAGTGAAATCGCACCCAAAAGACTCGAACTTGAGGTTAAAGAACCACCGGAAATGCAAAGAAAACACGGAAAAACACGAAACTTCAAACAAGGAAACCCGAGAAAACCTTCGTCAAAAAATGACGAAATTCCCGTGAGCAAGGAGACCGGAAAACGAAAACTAAAAGGATTCGGTAACTTTTCGAAGTAATTTGAGCATAGGAAAGGCGGTTTTTAAGCAACTCAAGCTTCGGCTATGGAGGTTTTGTCAGAGAAAAATGGAGAAAGAAAGAGAGAGCTTTGAGAATGAAGATAAAGAACTCCGAAAAGGGCAACCTGCTCCAATATAAGGTACGAATGAACGGCTGAGATTGAAAGACCTCTCAACTCCCTCTCCAGATTCCTGCCAAGTGTCAAAACACGGTAAACCCTAATAAAGTAATGGGCGGGATTTTCAGAAAAGTAATCATTAACTTTTCGGAATTTTTTCAACTCCCTACGACGACACGTGGCACCCAACAAATTAACTTCTTCAAAAAATTGAGCACGGCAACAATGATTCACGTCCATCAACAACATCATTAACGGTCAAGACCCCAAATGATGCTGGGGGGCTAGTTGTATGGGTATAACCCAAGCACGTTAGCGGACCCATGTAAAAGTCCGCGAACACCGTAACGGACACGAACACTGTAAATGTCGCCCACAGCTCTAACAAGTCAGTACATCAACATGGTCCGACAACGTTAGCGGTCGCCCAACAAGACAAAATAAGGGAATCTTCCCAACTGTCAGAAGCACCACGACCGTACACGTGTAAAAGGATTACGCACCCTGTCAGGTGAATAGTACTTCTATAAATACCCCACTAGTACTATTCTGCAGGTACATTCTCTCACATTCATAATTCTTATCTCTCTCTCTCTACTTTCTCTCTCTAAATCCTATTTGGACACGTGCTGACTTGAGCGTCGGAGGGGGTTTCCTCGCATCCCCCCGAGGGTAGTTCACGTTTGCTTCTTGTGCAGTTATTCACTAGCGGAGCCTAACCCAAATCTTTGGCGGATTTCTCTCGAGACCGCCAACCGTTTCAACACCGAAACAAGAGATAGGTTGATACGTTAATTGAGGTCGACTGGTCAAGTCCAATCCATTTTAGGCCTGAAGCCTTAAAAAATTTAAATTAAAAATATATGTTTTTTGTTTGTTTGACATTTGAGATTTTTGTAGTTGTACCCGTTCAACAAACAATGCTGATCAATTCAATCATAACGAAAGAACCTCTCTCAAAAACTCTTTTCGAATAAGATGGGTCCTGTAGAAAAAAACAAATGTATCAGATAAATATTTGCTTGATTGACATGAGTACATGACAATGCTCAAAAGAAAGAAGTTCTTTGGAACTTGGAAGTGAAGTATCACCGAACTCATGATGTACGAAATGACTTACTTTTCTTATTGAGGGTAGGAAATGGCTTATTTAGCCCCTCTTTTAGTGGATAATACTACTGCCAAACTTAGACATGGCCACGGGGAGGTTCCGTGCCGGTTCAGCTCGACATGAACCTGCTAACTGGTTCGATCCAGTTTAGGGTTGGGTTATCTCAAACCTAAACATGTTCGGACCCGGTTTAGTCCGTTTCAAGGTTCAGGCTAGTTCAGATTGGTTTAAGTTTGGCCCAACAATTTAGTTTTCTCTGTTTTTTTGCGTAATTGAAAATGCGTTTTGATTCGAAATTTTAATTGCATATGCATTAATATTTACATAATATAATTTCTAATACCGTCATATTCACTAGTGTTTTTTATAATTGGGCCGGGGATGAAGAATTTTTGTGCATTTTCTCGACCGGTTCAGCAGGGTGGTTCAGGGCCGAGTGCGGTTCACGATCCAATTTAGGGCTGAGTACGGTTCACGTTTGACAGGCTAAAGTTGTATCACCTAATAAAAAATAAACCTAATTAAGGTCCACTAACTGGTTAGTCAGGGAAGTCAGGATCGAATCCAGAGGGAGATAGATATACTATTGTCTAAACTCCCTATAAATTAAACTACTCACTCATAATTGGGGAAAACATAATCATAATTAAATAAGCAAGCATATAGCATTAAAAATAGAAAAGTAATAGAGAATGATAAGAGAAGAAAGAATACTAATTGAAGAATGAAACTTGAAAACAAACTAATCCACTACTGAAAAAACTTCAATGTAATTGGGAATAAGACTAAAAACTAGGATTCTAAGGTTATTGAGAGAAGACTAAAAGAATAATAAAAAATTAATGCTAGAAAATAAGATGTCCTCCTTAAACTCTGAAATCTTTATTTATACTTAACATTAAAAAGAGTTATTATAATAATAAAATAAATAACGAAAATTACAATATAAGTTATTGGGTTGCTCGCACTACAGTGCAGATCACCGCCCGACCAATAGTGCAGGGTATTGCCCGATGGCTCAGTACGGCTCTTGCCCAATCGGGCGCGCTTCAAAAGCTCCTCAAGGAAAGCATAATACATATAGAGAAAGTTAGGGCTCCAGTAGAAGCTCCAAACACTTCTCTACTCCCTTGTGGCAACTAGGGTGTTCACCGGTCCAGGACTGGACCGGAACGGAATCGGCTGGACCGGTGGACCGGAATTTGGAAAAAATTTGTATCTAGACCGGAATTTTTCTAGTTCGGTCCGGTTTTGGACCTGTTGGACCGAAATCTTTATTTTTTTTTTCAAAAAAGTCTTTGGGAAATTCTACATGATGGCCTCCTAATTTGCATTTTTCTATTTGGTGGCAGGGCAAAAAAAATATTATACAAAGTGACTCCCAACTTTGACAAATTCTACCTAATGACCTTATTTCATTAATTGGCGGCTAACCAATTAAACCTTGATCTTTCTCTCCTCCCTCATCCCTTTTCTCTCTGTAAACCCCAATCCACAATTGGTGTGATCCATAATTGGTGTGGTTGTTTGCTCTGTTTGTTGTTTGGCCCTGTTTTTCCACTTTGAATACTGATGAACATAATAGCCTTTGCAAAGAAAAATTCTAGCACGACTACACTCAAGATGAGTGCAGAGCCAGCAAAAGGTATGCATGAAACAATATCCATGTAGCATACATGACGCAGTCTAGTTGGGGGTTGTAATTTACTCAAAAAACAGTGCACTGCATATATTGATGCAATTTTTCTGATTACACCTTTTTTTTTTCTCAAACAAGCAGGAATAATTAGTTACTTAATGTTTCTTTAAACAAGAAGGTGAACAATTTATGATTAAACAAAATAACTTAATATTTAAGATGAAGACAAAAGGTAACATACAGAATGCACAAAATGACTCCACTTCATTAGATGTAAGTTCTTTGAATTAAAAAAAAAACTAAATTACGAATTCCTTCATTGCTTGGATCTCAACTGTCAAATCAGGATATGCACTACAGACATGGCAAAATATACATCCATCTAGGGAAATTGGAACTGAAGTCACTTTTTCATAAATGTAGTTTGCTTTCTCTTTTCTCTGTTCATTGTGCTATTGATTATAAGGGTACCGAATTAAGAGAGCCCAAAAATTCAAACCCCAACTCAAGGAAAGAGACGGGCAGTAGAGGAGAGAGAAATATGGGTGGTGGAGAAAAGAGAGCGAAAGGGGAGTTTTTTGGGTGGTTGGGATGATGTTTGGGTGTTTGTGGTGGTGGTAGAGTTGTGTTGTGGTTGTGGTTGTGATGGCCGATGGGTGAGCTCAATGTAAGCTTAATAAGGTCACCATGTGTATTTAGGGGTGTAAGCGGACTGCGAAAAGTCCAGAGTCCAATCCAGTCCAGTCCAAACTTGTCGGACTGGACTGGACTGAAATTTTTTTGGACTGGACTCGGACTCAAATTTTTGAGTCCATATATTTTCGGACTGGATTTGGACTCATCCCTTTAGAGTCCAATAAGTCCAGTTCAGTCCAAAAATATTTTTATATATAATATATATATTATATATTTTTATATATATTTATTATTTATATATATAATATAAAAGATGTATGTGACTTATCTTCTGGAATGGATATAATGAGCTTAATATTTCAAATTCAATTATGAGAAAATGTTGAAAATCATTGAATCTAAATCGGGGAAAAAAATAATACTTCCTCCGTTTTTTTTACATGTTACATTTTGACATTTTCTTTTTTTTGACATTTTCTATTCACAAATTTCACTTTGACCATCGTTTGTGATTTATACGTGAATAAAAATATAGTCATGTGCGATCTTGTTAGATTCATCTTAATATGTATTTTTTAATGTATACTTTTTATAATTTTTACAAATACAAAATTAGAGATATATGTCCTCAAAATTTTGCATTGGCATGCGTGAAAAGTGAAAGTGTAACATGTAAAATAAACGGAGGAAGTATAATAATCTGACCGTGATTTGGATTCGGTTCGACTCAAGAAAAAATTATCGGACTGGACTGGACTGGACTCAAAAAATATTTGGATCGGACTTGGACTCAATTTCTCGAGTCCAAAAAACTTTGGACTGGATTTGGATTTGGCAAAGTCCAATCCAGTCCAATCCACTTACACCCCTATGTGTATTTACATAAAGTTGGAGGTCACTTGATATAAATCTTTTTGGCTCGCGAAAACCCGTTTGATTGTGCAGTTCCAGGCCGGTTTAGGTCTGATCATTTTATGGTTCGGTCCAGGCTGGTCATCATGTGGATCGGTTCAGGGTGGGTCCGGTTCGACCTGCCCGATGACCTCCTCCCAGTTGACAATCAAATGAAGTAATACTATTTACAGTTTTAAAATTTCATTTCCTAGAAACAATGAATTTCTTAGAAGCACAACTTCGTCCATTTAACCAAATAACCACTTAGTTAAGCACCCTGTCTGTGGCCTCTGCAAGAACATTGTGGTAATTTATTTCCCATCTTGAAACTAAAGTTTTTTAGTGGGCAATCTTGAGCGGATCAAGCCAACTAATTGTACTTTAGTTGTAGTGTTTGGCAAAATTTGATTTGATAACTTTAGTTGGTGTTGTACCAGGTTGTTCTGTTGCTGGCTTGCTGCGATACAAAACGCGTTTGATTATTTTTCGCCCCTTTAATTGAAATCCAGCAATTGGACAACTTTTTGACATAGATTTCAGAGTTTGATAGAGCTATTGATTAAATACCCTATAACTTTTTCCATATAAAAAACTCCCCAATATTTAGATATTTCTTAGAAGTTTCATTTGTCAATTAGAGAGGTTTCTGATGAACAAGGGCACATAGTATTGCCCTGAACTTGCAACTTCGTTCTAGTTGTTAAGGGTGTGTTTGGTTGGACAAAAAACATTTTCAATATAAAGTGGTTTTCCATGAAAATCATTATTTAATTGATTTTCCTTTGTTTGGTTGCAAAGAAAGTAACTTTCCTTTGAACCTATTTTTCCTTTGTTTGTGTTGTGTTATTGTTTGATAGAGTAGGGGAAAGTGCGGCTTCCTTTGCATCCCTAGGGAAAGTAATTTTCCACACTTGGAAAATGAAGTTTAACCCAAATTTTCCCTTCCTTGATCCGATCAAAATCAAATAGAGGAAAGTGAGGAAAATAGTTTTCCTAACACTTTCCTCCCAACCAAATACACCTTAAGTTTGTAGAGCCTAACTTGAGATTTTTCTTTGGAACTTGCCAAATTTTATCATAAATTCACCAAACTCAATGAAGTTGAATACTCCCGCCGATCTATTTCTTCTTCCTATTTTGACTTTTATTCTATCTCAAAAATATTATAGTATATAAGAAGAACATATAGGAACGAAGTGAATATTAAATACTTAATATATTATTGCCTGTTTCCCTTCAAAAAAAAAAGTGAATATTAAATACAATGAATTACTAAGATTTTCTCACTATTTCTTACACCAAAACCTCTTATATATTTCATTCAAATTGCAATAATTAGACTCTTACATTATTCACGTTTTTCTGACAACCAATTACATTCAGGGGCATATTACATATGCTAGTGTTTTTAAATTTCTTTAAACCAAATATATATTCCTCCTAAATGATTTAGCTAGGAAAATTTAACAGGATCAGTCTCAACTATGGACGTTCCGCCATTTGCAGTCCCAATTTTTTTTTTAATCCTTAATGGTCTCAACTTTAGGGCATGTTTAACAAAAATAGTCCTAGCAGGTAAATGACCTGTTACAACATGTAAAACGTCTGAAACCATCACACCCTTCCTCTCCCACCCTTGAAACGGACACAAGCAAGCCAACCACCCCCTCTCCTTCCCTGCAGGGAGGGAGGGTTTTGGGGTGGCAGGGGAATAGGGGGGAGGAGAGAGAAATAGGAGAGGAAAACCGGTAAAGGGATAAAAAAAATCTAAATAGTTAAACAGATTACCAGTCAAGTGCGTGGGACCATTTTACTGGGACCATCTTTGTAAAACATACTCTAAAATTGGGATCACTAAGGATTAATCAAAAGTTAGGACTAAAAATGGCGGAACGCTCATGATTACAATGATTCCCGTTAAAATTTCCAATGATTTAAAATAGTGTCAGTGTGGTTATAGAAGTCGATAATTGTTACATGCGAACATGTCATTACATATTTATAACCATGTAGACTTTAATTAGAGAACGTATTGACATCAACTAGAGCTGATCAAATGAGCCCGGCCTGGCCAGAATTTTTTCTGGGCTTGGGCAGAATTTTTGGCCCGATTTCGGGCCCGACCTGGCCCGGTCCGATTTTTTTGGCTTTGGGATGGGTTTTGGGCAATACGAAAATGATTTTTTAGTCTAAATTTCGGTCCGAAATACGGCTTTGGCACTAAAAATTGACCCGAATTTTGGTCCGACCCAGTCCGACCAATGGACATTTTTTACTAAAGGGCCCGGCCCGAATCCGACACGGCCCATGATCACTTCTAACATCAACATAGAGGCATAATTGAAAAATTAATATCAAACAAGCACAAGTTATTTGACACCTTGAATTCCTTGCTTTATGTTTCATCCACATAATAATAAATACTTACTCTACAACAACTCCCTACTAAAAATTAACTTGGAAAACCACAGGTGTATCGAGCAAGTGATAGTCTAGTGGTGTTTGCATCATCTCCGATCCCAAAGGTCCTAGGATCGAGTCTCACCCCTTATAATAGGGCTCTCCAAATTCTCTCTTACATGTAAGGGATTTCAACTCACCATATTAAAAAAGATAAAAACCCCAAATATATTGCCTATAATTTCATCTCGGGAGGGTACAACGTAAAATTAAAAAACCAAAATAACGTCGTACATATTTTTACTTTGTCTTTCTTTTCTTCTTTTTCTTTAGTAAGGCTATAAGAAAGGTAGCTAACCTTCTTCATTGGCAATACACAATTCCATCAAATACTTCCACATAGAGCCTCAAGTACAAACTCAAAGGAACCTCTTAATTGCACTTTGGCCTACTTGCTGCTGCTTGATGTAGAGGATCTACTATTCCACTTATCTATCACAGAAATTGGAGAAGGTGGATGTAGCTGTTTATTATTCAACAGCTGTGCATGATCATCCTCTATCTGAGAAGGTTGTGGTGGTATACTAGTATGCATTTCCACCACCTTTTCGCCGCCACCATTGTTACCCGTCTCTTCAGCCTCCAATGCTTCATAATCAGCACCTTCAATCCTCTTCAGAATCTCTAAAATCTCATCCATTGACGGCCTAAATTCCTTATCATGTTGCAGGCACCGGAATGCGAGCTCACCTACCAATGTAGTCATCCTTCGTACCTTCAAATCCAACATGAACCCAAGTTGTGGATCCACCAACTCATCAAATGCACACCTTCCAATCCTATTAATTGCATAGTTGGATAAATTGATCTCATGTTTATGCCTGTCCATGTCAATTGCAGGCAAAGAAGATATGAGCTCGATGAGAACTACGCCAAAACTATATACATCACTCTTTTCTGTTAGCTGATAACATTGGTGATACTCCGGGTCTACATACCCAGGAGTCCCCTGTGGAGCTGTTGATACATGAGTTACATCATTTGGGAAGAGTCTCGAAAGCCCGAAATCAGCAACTTTCACACAGAAGTTCCCATCTAGGAGAATATTGTTAGTTTTGATATCGCGATGAATGATATCAGAAGCATGAAGGTAAGAGAGCGCATTAGCTGTTTCTATTGCGATTCTCAGACGAACATTCCATGGCAGTAATACTCCTGATTTTGTGTTTTTACCGTACAGGTGATCAGCTACTGTGCCGTTTTTCACGTACTCGTATACGAGCAGGAGTTCTCTGCTATGCTGTGATGTGCAGCCGTAGAGTGATACAAGGTTTTGGTGTCTCAAACGGGTGAGTATTTGAATTTCGTTCATAAACTGTGCCTTTCTTCTGTAACTTTTTTCATACAGGCGTTTTACTGCTACTTCTCTTCCATCTTTTAACTTCCCTAAGATGGAAAAAATGTGGAAGTTTTGATTAGTTATGGAGATTTTTTGCTTTGTTTTGAGAGTGATACATGCAAAATTAAGCTTAAGGAGTAACTAATTACCATAATAAACTGTTCCAAAGCCTCCATTGCCGAGTTCTTTGGACTGATCAAAACTGTCAGTGGCTGCTACGAGTTCACCATAGGAAAAGAGTGGCACTCCGAAGATGCTTCCCTTTTCGAGGTCTGATGCATTACTGTCAAGAGAAATACTCCGAGTTACGAAGTTTGAGTGACCAAGTTTTAGCTTCTTACGCTTCCAGATGGCTATGGAGCCTATGATTGCTACAAGAACAATTATAACTCCAGCAGCTCCTGATGGTTGGTTGAGATTGTATCAGTTAATTTCTAGGGCCAAAACAACTTTCTCTGTTTTCCAGATTACTTGATCTACTGGCTTTTTCACGATTTCCAAGACATATCACTAACTATTAATATCTTTAATCGCCTTTTGACAAATCTTTTTCAAAGTTCATATCAAGATTCATGTGATAATGTTTATTTTCTATGTTCTAATGTTATTTCGTAGATACTGTCCAAATTGATGAGCTTTGACCTCTAAAATCAAATGAAGCAACTTATTTGAGACAGTTGACAGTCAATATTAAGTAAAAGAGTATTTCAGCAATATAAATTTGGCTAAATCAGAAAATATTTTACTTACCTAATCCCAAACCTATTTCCAATCTCTTCCTCTCTGCAAAGAAGCAAATGAATGATCATTGATCAGTCTTAATTGCAACATGGAACAACATATGTACTAAAGAATATGAATTTGTCAAAAAATAGATAGGGAACTAGGGAAGTGAAAAATATATAACATGGGATATTGGAATGGATGCAAAGGCAAAAATACAAGCAAAAACATGAAACGAAACGCCATAGTTAATCCGAAACTGACCTGATGAAGGACATGGTAATCGTTGGGATCCATCACGGCAGTAACACACGAACTGATCTGAAGATGGATCCTCTGATGATCCACATCTGCCACCAGACTTCTGACACTCAGAACAGGCTGTGAAGTTCGCCTCATACATCATTTCAATTGACCACTTGGTTAAGATACTAAAGATAGAACCATTCTTTGTGCTTCTAAGCTCATCCAACCGTCTCTCATGCACCGGGAAAGTGACATTGTTACTACACGAGCAATTACGACTCATGTCAGATGGTTTATCAAAATAATAAGCAGAACCAGTGGTACCGTCGCTGTTGTTGCAGCTCAATGATTTAAAGCCACAATCATTAGTGCAGCCATAGGATAAGCTTATGTTTCTGTAACTCGCGTCTGGCCTAAATGTAGAACTCAACTTTATATTCGATTCTTTTGGATGACAACTTTCAAAAAGTTTATTAGGGGAAAGAACTATAGTGTTGGAAGACACGTTGATGGCAAGTACACTTAATGCAGCATATCCATTGTCAAAAACATTGATAGCAGTGTAAATTTCACCATCGCTCCTACAACTGAGCTTCAAATCCTTGATCCCACAGTATTTAGGCCTATTGTCTCCCCAAAACGGATACCCTACTGAGATATTCTCACATGAGTATGGAATAGAACATGCTGCATAATTTGTATCTTCGCCGTTTGACATTGAAACGGCGAAGAACATCACAATTATGAAGGTTATGAAGAAGGGAAAGTGTAGGAGGAACAGATAGGAAACCATTTTTTTTCCCCTTGAGGATGTGTTTGATGAGAAAATGTCAATAATGACATAAGTTCTTCATTTGAATAAAAATAATGACATGAATACTTGTGCACATACTCTATATTATGGAGAAATTTCATGGCTTTGACTTGCAAATACATGAAGAAATATTGCATTATTCTTAGCGTGTTAAGTGTGCTATAGAATGTGGAAAATAGCTAATGGAGTTCAAAGAAAAAGCTACAGTAACACAATATGTTGAAGACTGTAAGAGCTAGAGGCAAAAAGAGAGACTCGACTTAACTTATGTCAGTCCTTATCTTATTTCAACGTTCAAGCCAAAAACGTTGAGCGCCGCCCTCCACGATTATTTTCTTTACTTGCTTTCACATTAGTGTATGGTATAGCAAATATATGAAAATTTGCCATAGGTCATTTATTTAAGAAATTGGAAAATGATACATATAATCCTAAGAATTCACAATGAAGAGTTAAAAATGGAAACATTAATTAATTTATGATAAAAAATAAATAAACTAATTTTTTTTTATTCTTTTAAATGCCACTTGTGCCTTTTTGGTGAATGAATTAAAAAAACAAAATGTTACATCTAAAAAAACGGAAGTAATAGGATATATATCCATTCAAATATATTAAAAGGTTTGTTTGTCAAAGTTTTGTGTGCCACGTGGAAAAATATGTTGATGTTGTGAATCGAACCCCTGACATCTTTGTAAGAATTACAATACATTATTTACCATCTGAACTAATATTTTTCTTATTGATTCTTATGTAAAGTGACGGTCATCCCACTCCTCCAGCCATGAAGTTAGAGTAATCCCTTACGGTGTTTTACTCCATGTAATCCACATAGTAAAATTAATAAATGCATTGTATAAGTTTTAATCTCATGACTTCAAGCTTATATATTAAAGCAGTGGCAAAGCTATGTTGGGGCCTAAGAGTGCTGGATATATGTTGAAGATCATTGGAGAAATGAGTAGACAATTACGAGTGTTAAGTGTGTGTGTTGTGACACGACAAACCAAGCAGTAGAGTGCAAGCAAAAAGCCACGGGTACGTAGGTCGTGGTACGGTGTTGCTAGCAAAGCCACGGGTAAGCCGTGGTGCTCACTGACTATGCGTTTCTTGGGGGCTTTGTACAGATCAAGGCCACGGGTTGGGCGTGGCTTGAGAGGAAGGCCACGGCTTGGCCGTGGTGTTCCCTGGCTACGGGATTTAACTTGTTTTCCTACTCGGATTCAGTTTCCTATTGCATTAGGTTTTTGTTTTAACCCTAGCATAAATATGTTTGAGGTCGTTTATTCATTGGATGCTTAGTGAGAATTCTATAATCTAGAGAGACTAGAGAATCCTAGAGAGAGGTTAAAGAGTCTAGAGATTAGAGAATTCTCCTTGTATCATCATCTCATATTCAAAGTCCTAGTGCAATGTTTGTGGTTTTCTCCCTATTCAAGGGTTTCCACGTTAAATCTTCTTGTGTTCTTTATTGCTTTGATTTCTTAATTCCTTCGTATATTATACTTCGATTGCTTGATTTGTTAGCGCCTACGATATGTATTCCTAACAAAGAGGACCATGGCCCATGCAGGCCCCAACATAGCTTTGAAGAAAATCAATGGTAATAAATGGTTGTATCTTTTTTTATTGGTAAACTAACCCCCCCTCCACAATCGTGTTTAGAATTCTTTGTTAAACTGGTTCCCCTCCACAACCAAGCCTGGTTTTGCCCCTGTACAAAAGTCTGAACCATTAAACCAAATGATATTTGGTGTAATAATTCTAAAGTTAAATATTAATAAATGAAAACTTTAAGTACCAGAGGAATAACGCGGACCTAAAAACTAATTTAATGTTTATTGTTAGTGGTGCATGCATTGAGAACTTAACCTATGAACTAAACTCTACATCAGGTGAAAGCTTTCTAGCTCCTTATACCTTAGTCTTACCTAGAGTTCTTGAGCTTTTTTATCTTTAATATGTATAAGTAAAAATTATAGAAAAGTTGCCAAAAAAAATTTATATAAAAGTTAATAATATGAAAATGTATCAAATGTATTTTAAATTAGTTAATTATAATGTATTTTAAATTTTAATACAAAGACAATGGGCCATAATGATAATACAAATTGGTAAAATAATCTGGCAGCTAAGTGTATATTCTTACATATTTTCATTCCAATTTCCAACACTCTTTTTAAAGCTTTGTTTAATTTGATCCAAAAATAGAAAATGATTTTTTAAGAATACTTTCATGAGAAAGCTGAAACTAGTTCCATTCAATGTTAAAAAGTATCAAATGTTTAACTAATGAATTTCACTTTTGGTTATAAAAAAAAGTGTCAAATGTCAACGAGGAAAAAAATTGTTATCATACAATTTGTTAAAACCAAAAAAAATACAAGCTCAGATGCGTACTTGTCTTATCTGGAGTCAGATGAAGTGTGGCGGACAATGGGCCATAATGATAATACAAATTGGTAAAATAATCTGGCAGCTAAGTGAATATTCTTACATATTTTCATTCCAATTTCCAACACTCTTTTTAAAGCTTTGTTTAATTTGATCCAAAAATAGAAAATGATTTTTTAAGAATACTTTCATGAGAAAGCTGAAACTAGCTCCATTCAATGTTAAAAAGTATCAAATGTTTAACTAATGAATTTCACTTTTGGTTATAAAAAAAAGTGTCAAATGTCAACGAGGAAAAAAATTGTTATTATACAATTTGTTAAAACCAAAAAAAATACAAGCTCAGATGCGTACTTGTCTTATCTGGAGTCAGATGAAGTGTGGCGGACCCAGCTGCCACTTAAGACGCAAATTTCCTCACTGCTTGTACATTGAGTTAATGCACCAGCCGGGGAATCAAACCCGGGTCTGTACCGTGGCAGGGTACTATTCTACCACTAGACCACTGGTGCTTCTTGTTGACATTTAGTATATTGTGAACTATCCTATGTTTTTTCATATTAAACTAGAACACAACTTAGAAAAACATCAATTTTTTATTGAATGAAAATATTACAATTTAGGAGATCCTCATCTCTAGGTAAGCCTAAATTATTTGAAGATACTTAGACTCAGCTTAAGGTACTACTATATCAAATATGTAAATAGTACTTTAATATTAA
The DNA here is from genome assembly GCA_947648045.1 of Beta corolliflora. Taxonomy (NCBI): domain Eukaryota; kingdom Viridiplantae; phylum Streptophyta; class Magnoliopsida; order Caryophyllales; family Amaranthaceae; genus Beta; species Beta corolliflora. Next base: position 124,440 of record CANSZD010000851.1, read on the forward strand.
TTATCATATTTGATTACCAAAGAGAATAATAAATACTTCTATGAGATGAGCAAAGACCGAAAGTTGTGCAATATATGTCAAAAGAAAAAGATGAACAAGATATGGGACAGAGAAATTCAGTACATTTCTTAATTAATTGGACTACAGATAAGCAATCTCACATGATCATAAAATAAAAATTCATTTAAGTTAAAAGCAAGATTTCCTAGAAAAGAAAATATAATATTCCGTCAATCAGTTCAGGCCATTCACCGTCTTTTTTGATGGTGGCAATCCATAATTTTTACTTTAGTAAGTTTGGTCTCTGAGTATCTTTTTTGCTCCACAAATAATATGAAAAAAAAAAGAATAAAAGAGAAAAAAGGATGATTCAGTATTTTATATTTCATGAGTCTTGAAAATCGAGTATCTCCACCGAAAATCAATTAAAATTAAGGAATGAATAATTTCCACATAAACACAAGAATTTAGATACATGCAGCCGAAAAGCAAGTCCAAACCATTAAGAGTAAATTGCATAAAAGAAGCAAGTTTAACAGTTTTTTGGTTTTAACCAAAAATATATAAGAGGGTTGAGTAATTAACTTTGAGAATTATTATTTTTCAAATGAAGATCTTTCAGTGATCTTTGGATTATTTTTGAGAATTGGAAATTCAGATTTTGTCTTCTTCCAATTAAAAATCAATATGCTTTCGACAGTTGTTAAAAAATATATAATTATGTTTTTTTTATTGTCTTTTAGTGTTACTTTAATGGATGGAAAGTTAACGATGTTACAAATGTCATCCATTTGAGGCCCTTCACCATAAACATTAAAATTAGGCCCTTACCCTAGACTTTGTAAAAGTTTAGGTTCTTAAGGTACCCTTAACTCATGAAACCGCCATCTAAAGTAGTTAGTAGTGTATTTTTTTCATTGTTCTCTATTGAATATTTTTTATCATAAAATCTCCACTCAAGCAAATTTATTTGATTCATATGATTTCATTGTGGAAGACATATGTCCCAACTCTTATTAGAGCATATTCGAGGATAAAAACATGTAAATTTGACGATATACAACATTAAATTGCTAAGAACAAAACTACTTGAATAGTGGTACCTGTTTCTGTCAAGAAATTAAGGATTGTAATATGTTGTGAGATTTGATGTGGGCCCCAAGAGTGTTCGTTTGAGCTCCGATGTCCGCACACCTAAATCCTGCAAAACGATGTTAGACTACCCCGGGGGTGTTTCCGGGATCGCCTCTCCGACGCTCAAGACAGTTGAGATTGAGGTAGAGAGATAAAGTGATACGCTCAAGTTACACGTAGTATTTACGTAACTTTGGGTGCACTTTGCTAAGGGTTTGATTGTAATTGTTAACGTTCATGTTTTATTTAACCCTTAGCGGAAGTTCGGAGCTTTGCGAGATAATTGGTGTTAACGTCTTATGTTCCGAGCTTCCAAGGTGAAGTGCATTTGAGCCGAGCAAAGCCCAAGCATCACCGCAAGCCTAAGCATCACCACAAGCTCGCCAAGCCAAGCTCTCGTGCACCGCACGCTCAACACCGCACGCCCAACGCTCAACACCGCACGCCCAGCCATCGCAGCAAGCTACCGCAAGCCTTGCGCGCATGCTCGCCCAGCCTGCCCAGCCCAGATCGCACCTCGCGAGAATGGTCGCACCTCGCGACCTTCTTGCTCGCACCTCGCGACCTGCTTCGCGAGGTGCGACCTGCTTTGCCCAGCCAATTCTGCGGTTGGCAGAACACTCTTCGCACGGTGCGACAAACTTCGCACCTCGCGATCCCTAGGTCGGTCTAAATGTCGGCTGATTTTTGAGCTTTAGTATAAATACTAAAGCTTGTTTTTGGACCTAGGGGGGGCAGCAGCCACAAGGAGAGGGAGTCTCCAAAACTCCACTCCTCTCTTGTTGTCTTCTCTTTTAGTTTTTATTTTCTAGTTTAGTTTTTGTAGATTTCAATTATGGGATTGGCTTATGCTATGCCAATTGTAGCTTGAACCGTTCTTGAACGAGATTAATATGGAGCTTCAAGCATTATTGTGAGATCTTTCCTCTCTTTCTATTTCCTTTGATTATGGTTTAATTTCTATGCTTGCTTTCTATGATTTTTGCATGATTATGCTAGGAACGTTGCTAGTTTGATTGTGTAATTAATCTAATGCTAGATTTAAGAATAGAATCGGATTGTTTTATTCTTTTATCAATTGGTAGCAAACTAGGGAGTAGCTTAGATGCTGATCATCTTGGTTATTTCTTGGGGAAATTGAATTAACTGTTGAATGTTTATCGCTTGTATGGCGTTAGCGAGTCCGTTGGTTCTCTCGTGTTTATTGCTTTGCTATTGGATTGAACTTAGCCGCTATCGGACTAGGTTATCCTTTGGTTAGGGTTTTATAGTCATGCTGATCGTGCTATTCAACTAAGAATAAGGAGAACACGAGATTAATTCTCGACAATAGATAATTATGGAAATAATTAGAGTGGAGGTTCAAGGATCGATAATGAATTGAAGTGAATGTTAATCGGATTCAAGATCTTCCTATAATTGATTTCTCATTTTGTTTATATGCTAGTTAGTTGTAGTTTAGTTATAAATCACCTTGAAACCCCCCTTTGTAATTATTATTAGGTTTCTCGGCCCTTAGCTTAATCTAGGTTTCGAATCACGCTGAATACTAAACTCGTCCCTGTTTCCCTGTGGATACGACCCCTACTTCCACTATACTACCTTAGTGTAGAAGAGAGTAGGAGAAATTTTATCTTTGGCCGGGTGCGGTGCACAACGACGACACATCCGCGCCCGCCCATAAAGTCTAGAGAGAGATGCTCTGGTTTGTTAGGTGAGAATTGAATACCTGTTCATTGATGAGGCAGTTGGTTTTTATAGTGTTGGGGATTTCCCAGACAGGAAACTTTGTTCAGATGGGCCTTTTTGGTACCAATGGGCATGTTACCTTTTCAGGCAATGATTATTTCACCCCTCTTAGAGATTTTCCAAATGCTGGTGATTAGGTCAACTTACAGGTGGGACCCACTGCTGCCACCTGTCCCATACTTTAGGAGGCTTTTAGGCTCCTTATTGGGCTGCTGATTAATTGAGCCCAAACAATTAGCCCCACGCCATAGATGGGGAATCACGGGAACCTGACTGGTGGGATGCCTGTCTGTGGCGGAATAACAGCCGTCTTATTTCTGACTGGTTGGCGACCGGCTTACTTCCTGCTAGAAGGAGGAACGCCGACCGGGTCCCCTTCCTGTTGAAGGAAAGGTGTCGACCCGGTCACCACTCACTGATTAGGGAGATGGCCGACCGGGTCATTCCCTGTTGAGGGAAGAATGCCGACCCGGTCTCTTCCTGATGAAAATATTGTGTCGACCCGGTCATCTCCTGCTAAATGGGAAGAGGCCGACCGGGTCACTCCCTGGTGAAGGGAGAGTACCGACCCGATCATCTTCCATTGAATGGGATGTGGCCGACCGGGTCACTCCCTGGTGACGGGAGAGCGCCGACCCGGTCATCCTCCATTGAACGGGATGAGGGCGACCGGGTCACTCCCTGGTGAAGGGAGAGTGCCGACCCGGTCATCTTCCATTGAATGGGATGTGGCCGACCGGGTCACTCCCTGGTGAGGGGAGAGCACCGACCCGGTCATCGTCCATTGAATGGGATGAGTCCGACCGGGTCACTCCCTGGTGAAGGGAGAGTGCCGACCCGGTCATCTTCTCTTGAATGGGATGTGGCCGACCGGGTCACTCCCTGGTGAGGGGAGAGCGCCGACCCGGTCGTACTCGCCCGGTGCTCAAGCCGAGTAAAGGAGGTAAACTCCTTTTGGCCGAGTAGGGTACAAGGCCACTCGGATGAGGGGCTAATGAGTCCCAAGCTTGTCCGAGTGGGTGCTAGCTGATACTTGGCCATATTTGACCAAGTATAGAAGCGACTCGGCAAAGGAGAGAAGCTCCTGTTGGCCGAGTATGGTACAAGGCCACTCGGATGAGGGGCTAATGAGTCCCAAGCTTGTCCGAGTGGGTGCTAGTAGGGCTGTTCAGAGAGGTGGGTCGGACCGGAATTTGGACCGGACCGGACCTGAATTTGGACCGGACCGGACCGGTCCGGAGATTCCGGTCCGGTCCCCGGTCCGTAAAAAATGGTGATTCCGGGTTTCCGGTCCGGTCCGGTCCAAACCCGGAAAATTCCGGTCCGGACCGGAAACCCGGAATCATCATATTTTTTTTAAAAAAAAAAACTGTCGCCTTTAGTCCTGTCCTTTACTAACTTAACTCAACAACATTTTCACTCTCCCTCTGAAAGTATGAAACCCTAAATCACTAACTCACTCACTCACTGTTTCTCTCTCACCATCTCACGCCGTCGCGGCTCACGCGAGCCACCACTCACGCCGACGCAGGTCCGCAGCCACCACTCACGCAGCGACGCCGACTCCTCACCGGTAAGTTCTTTGATTTCTTCCTTTTATCTTCTATTTTCAGTTTTTTTTTTTGTTTTTCTGTTTAATTGTGTAATTTTTGTTTATACTTATAATTTTTGTTTTTGGTTTTGTGAATCTGAGATTTACATTCGTTTATCTTTATGTTTTCATTTTATTTTTCAGTTTTTTTTTTCGGTTTAAATTAGTTAATTTCTGCGAATTAGGTGTGCGGTGGTGCGCGTAGGGGGGGAGGGGGAATGGATGGCGCTGGGCGACGCTGGTGATGGTGGTCGAGTAGTGGTGGTGGTGATTTGGAGGAATGGTGGTGGATTGGGTTTCGGGAAAAAAAAAAACAGAGGATTAAAGTTGGGATTTTTAACTCATTGTGTTGGGAATATTTAAAATCCAAAAAAAAAAAATTGAAAATCAGGTCCAACAGTCGGACCGGGACCGGGACCGGACCATTTTTTCCGGGCCAGCACTGGACCCGGACCGGAAAAATCAGGTCCGGTCTCCGGTCCGAAGAATCCCACAATTCCGGTCCACCGGTCCAGGCAGGTCCGGTCCGGTCCGGTCCGGTCCTGGACCGGTGAACAGCCCTAGGTGCTAGCTGATACTTGGCCATATTTGACCAAGTATAGATGCGACTCGGCAAAGGAGAGAAGCTCCTGTTGGCCGAGTATGGTACAAGGCCACTCAGATGAGGGGCTGATGAGCCCCAAGCTTGTCCGAGTGGGTGCTAGCTGATACTTGGCCATATTTGACCAAGTATAGAAGCGACTCGGCAAAGGAGAGAAGCTCCTGTTGACCGAGTAGGGTGCAAGGCCACTTGGATGAGGGGCTAATGAGCCCCAAGCTTGTCCGAGTGGGTGCTAGCTGATACTTGGCCATACTTGACCAAGTATAGAAGCGACTCGACAAAGGAGAGAGGCTCCTGTTGGCCGAGTAGGGTACAAGGCCACTCGGATGAGGGGCTAATGAGCCCCAAGCTTGTCCGAGTGGGGGCTAGCTGATACTTGGCCATACTTGACCAAGTATAGAAGCGACTCGGCAAAGGAGGGGAGCTCCTGTTGGTCGAGTAGGATGTTGAGCCACTCGGATGAGGGGCTAATGAGCCTCGAGTTGGTCCGAGTGGGTTTCGTGATTCGGATGATGGGGCTGCGCCTATTTTGCCCGACCGGGTGTGTCCGACCTGACATGCCACATGGCCATTCTTGATACTTGGGATGTTGGGACCCTTGGTATGGGCCGAGTTGAAGGGGCGCCTCAAGGAACTTTGACGCTTCAAATTCCTCGGGTTTAGGATGTTTTTTCTTGATTTTACTGGACTCCTCATGGAATGGACTGAAGAGGTCCAATTGGGCCTCTATTAGAAGCCCATTAGAGCGACGCGGGGGGGTTTGCGTTGCACATCCCCCAAGGCGCTCCTATATAGGTATGAGGGGAGAGAATCTCCGGTTCACTTGCTCATTTCTTCATTCTCTCTCTCTCAAAAATCTCCAAATCCTCTCAAACTTTCCAAAGTTCCTCTTCCAGCCTCTACGTCCGACCAGGTACGCTCTTGTTCTTTTAAGTTTTCTTTTTCTTTCAATTCTTTCGAATAATCTCGGCCGACTCCCTTGTTCATAAATAATGGGAGATTCGTCCGAGTCGTCGACACCACCAGCCTCACCTCCCTATAAATTGTCCGAGGAGGTGAGGGGGATGGGAATAACGATGGTGTCGACGGTAATAAGCTGCCCCGACCCTTCGGCTGTGCTCGACGCGGTCGCCCTTCCGAGTCCGTCTTCTTCGGTGGAGGAGGAAGCCGAGGGTGTTATTCCCTACCCTTGGGAGGTGTCTTTGGCATATCCTCCTTCAAGGTGTTACTTAGACAAGTATTTGTCTTCTGATGTAGTAAGGGTGGACATGCCGAGGGGAGCAGGAGAAGCGTCTACTTCGGGTCGGGAGCTCGAATACCCTGATTTGGATCCGAAAGGGGGTCCTGGAACCTTCTACCCCGATCCGGGGTTGATAAAGTCTTTGATAGAGGATCTCCGAGGGACGGCTACGAGGTTTCAGATCAAGGACCCCTTTTATTTGGTTCGACCGGAGTTCTTTCATACAGTGCTCAGCCCTCCTCCCGGGTGTATAGCTGTATACTATAAATCGATGGAGATGGGACTTCGCTTTCCGTTGACCCCCTTTGTCAAGGAGCTGCTGAACGCCTATAATTTGGCGATCTGCCAAGTTTCTCCCAATTCATGGGGCGGAATCATCGCCTTCCAGGTCCTTTGCGACTTGATCAGAGTTCGGCCGACCATCAAGCTATGGAGGCATATGTATAAGCTGGTTGAGGTCATGGCCGCATCGAATGGACCGGGTTGGTGGAGTTTTGAGGTTCGACCAGGGTATCGAACCGTCCTCAATCTCCCCACTTCGCAGAAGGGGTTTCGGAGGGAGTTTGCCTTCGTTTATTTTGGCGGAGATTGGGGGATTCCCCTTGTTCCACCTCCGACCGAGCCCATTATCGCCCTAAACTTCCGAGTGGGCGAACTTGATCACGAGGAAGGGGCAGCGGCTTGTTATATGCAGACCGAGTCAAAGATCGTGGACGGGGGTGAGATATTCGTTCCCGGTCAATGGTTGCCCGACCGCCGACTTTTCAAAGACGAGCACTTCCTTTCGGCCATGGGTCTTAGCTCGACCTTTCCGAAGGGTAATCGGCCGGGCGAATAGTTTAGGGTAGTTGGTATGATAACCTTAGTTTTTCTGCTTGTTTGACTAACATTTCTGCTTTTCGTTTTGTTTTGCAGAGCTCGCCTAGGGCATATATAGAAGAAACCGACCCCTCGATGACTGATAAACTAAATGTCGCAGCGATGAGGGCCGCTCGACTGAAGGCCGAAATTGCGGCCAAGACCATGAAGGTCCCTGCTCCTCCTAAGGTGAAAATTCAATCTTTTTGTTGCTTCCATTTTGGCCCGACCGACTGTTTCTTGGCTTTTTATATTTTCAACTAACTGTATTCTCCTCGCTGTAGGACCCTGCTAAGTCGAAGACCAAGAAAAGGAAAGAGCGGTCGTCCGATAAGGTGGCCCAAACTGAGAAAGCCGTCGCTCGGTCAAAGGCTGAGCGGGAAAGAGCCAAGGCCGATCGTGAGGAGGCCAAGAGGAGCAAATTCGTTGAAGTCATCAGCCCCAAGGGCCCCCCTCCAACAGACCGACGGGGGAGACAACTCCCATCATTCCTCTGATTTCAGACCGATCGGGAGTCCCCAATATACTCCTTTGTCTCCAACTGCGGAGTTGCCTGGGGATAGCCCGAGGGGCGCGATTTCGGTGCCCGTTCCCTTCACGGGGTTGAGCAGGAAAGAGAAGGATGGGCGCTGGTCCAAGGCCCTCGAGCACATATACACTCCTGCCGACCGTGAGTACATAGAAATTACCCATGGTCGGAACGAGACCAACGAGCTTTTTCGCGCCTGGCACGATGTAAGTGCTTTTTCTATTCGACCTTTGCTTTTTTTTGCGATTTTGTAATTAACTTTTTCTCTTTTTGTCTCAGTTCTCCGCTCGGATGGCCAACGTCGCCCAGAATCGGGTGAGCCTGGCCGAAGAAGTGGCTGACCTTAAGGAAGCAGCCAAAAAGCACTTCGATGAGGTCTATCGGGCCAAGGACGATAAGCGGATAGCCGACTCTAAGCTTGTCGATGCGGAGAACGCCATAGAGAAGGACCAGAAGGAATTTACCGAGGAGCGGGCAAAGTGGGAGAAGGAGAGAGTCGACCTCACCCTTGCCCGCGACTCGGCGAGGACTGCCAGGGATGATGCCCTCGCCAAGTTGACAGCGGCCGAGCTTAAGGTGACCGCCCTTGAAGACAAACTGACCGAGCTCGAAGGCATGGTTAAGACTGAGGAGCAATGGTTCTCCGATTGGGAGAAGTCCGATGCGGCTGAGGTCTATGCTAATGAAGTTGGCAGCGCGGCTCACAAGATGGGGGAGGACGAGGCCCTCGATCGGCTGAAGAAAGTCCTGGCTGAGTCTCACCCAGATCTGGTCTGGGCCGACGTCTGGTCAGGTTATCAGATGTCAATCGATGCTGATAACGCCGAGATCTTGGCTCAGCTGAAGGTTGAGGGAGCTGAAGCTGATGAAGAGGATGATGATGAAGAGGAGGGCCGAGTGAATGTCGATGTCATTGACGGCGATAATGATGATGATGATATTGCCGATGAAGGCGCCGATGCTGGTCGGGGAGGGGAACTGGTCGGTGATAACACCGAGGTTGATACCGAGGGCGCGACTGATCTCCCTCCCCCAAGCTCTTAGGACATGACATTTATACTTGACTGTTTTTACCTTTTGCCTCTCTTGCTTTTGTAATGACTCCTCTATTTGTAATGCCTGATTTTCTTTAATGAAATTTGTCGTCTCTTCAATTTCTTTGTTTGTTGATTGCAATATTATCCGATTAACTTCATTGACTCCGACTGAGTTGGTCCGTTTTTTATTCTCGACTGGTTAAGTCTTTCTCGAATAGGTGCCACTTTGGCTGTTCACTGAAAACTGGCTGATGGGCCGATTCAGTTGTAGGATTGCCGACTACCAATAATTTCCAGAAAGGACATCAATTTGTTTCGACATCAATTTGTTTTGACCGGTTAGGTCTAATAGGCCGGCTATGATATAAAGTATGCCGACCGGCAATAGTTTGTTTATTTCTAAAAAGAGCCAACTTTAAAAGATTTGACTTTGCTACAAAAGTGCCGACCAGCTATGATTACAGCTATTACACTACATGCCCCTATTGCAAGTAACAAACTTTACACAAAGTATTTTTGAGGTTGTCTGCATTCCAGGGTCGGGCCAGGGGAACGCCCTCGGGGGATTCAATTCGGAATGTGCCGGGTTTGATAATTTCTGTGACTTTGTATGGACCATCCCAGTTAGGTCCTAGCTTTCCCTTCAAGTGTGAGAGCCCAGTGGCCTCGACTTTCCGAACGACCCAATCGCCGAGTTGAATTGGCCGGGACCTCACTCGGCGATTAAACATCCGAGTAACTCTTTGTTTGTACCGGATGGATTTTAGTAACGCGTTGCCCCTTGTTTCTGGCAACAAGTCTAAGTTGACCGGTTTTTCTTCCTCGTTCTTCTCAAATTCATAGAAGGTCATTCGAGGAGATGGGATGCCAATCTCCACTGGTAGGACCGCCTCGCTTCCGTACACAAGGCTGAATGGCGAGTGCCCGGTCACTTCCTTCACAGTAGTTCGAGCCGACCAAAGGGCCCCGGGTAAGTCGTCGACCCATGCTCCCTTAGCGGCTTCTAAGGATTTCTTTATCCCTTTGAGGACTATTTTATTAGCCGACTCAGCTTGCCCGTTCGTTTGTGGCCTGGAGACTGCGGAGAATTTGGTGCATATTCCGAAGCGGGCATAATAATCCCGAGTGGGGCCGCTGTTGAATTGGCGTCCATTGTCGGAGATTAATACCCTAGGAACTCCGAATCTGGTGATGATGTTCCTCCAGATGAACGTTTGAACCTGTTTGTCCGTTATAGAGGAGAGTGGCTCGGCCTCCGTCCATTTGGTGAAGTAATCGATGGCGACTATAAGGAACTTTCTTTGTCCTGAGGCTGGGGGAAACGGTCCGAGTAGGTCCATACCCCATTTATCGAATGGCAGAACTGCTTGAATTGTTGTTAAGGGGGTGGTTGGTGCTCTCGGGATGTCCGAGTGGATCTGACAGGATGGGCACTTCTGCACCAGTTCATGAGCATCCGACTTGAGAGTAGGCCAGTAATATCCAGCTCTGAGAGCTTTTCCGGCAATGGTTCTTCCCCCTTGATGGCTTCCACATGCCCCTTGGTGGATCTCCCTGAGGATGTAATTCCCTTCCTCGGGAGCGACACATTTGAGCAAGGGGTGGGTGAAGGATTTTTTGTAGAGCTGGTTCTCGTGCCACAAGAACCATCCGGATTTGCGCTTGACTCACTCGGCTTCTTTGTGATTTTCGGGCAGATCCCCATCTCTTAAATACCTGACTACCTCTTCCATCCATGTTGATGTCCGATCCAGTGCAAGTTGTTCCTTGCCATTGATGCTAGGCTGTCGAAGGACTTCCCACATGATTGTTCGAGGAGCTGACCCTTCCGCCGAGCTGGCCATCCGAGCTAAGGCATCAGCCTGTTGATTCTCTGATCGGGGTATGTGTGTGATAGTGAACTGAGATAGCCGTTTGATGATGTCCTAGGCCTTGGCCAAATACATTCTCATGTTATCCTCTTTGGCCTCGTACTCGCCCGATACCTGACCCACTATCAGCTGTGAGTCGGATTTAGCATTAATCACGGTGGCCCCAGCTAGGATGCATATCTCTAGTCCTAGGATTAGGGCCTCGTATTCAGCTTCGTTGTTAGAGCCCAAAAACTCGAATTTGATAGCGTATTCCATCTTATCTCCGATCGGGGGTTTGATAACCAACCCGGCTCCACACCCTGTTTTGGTGGACGAGCCGTCTACTTGCAACTCCCAACTATCTTGTCGGCTGACTGGGGGCCTGGATGTACATTCAGTTATGAAATCGGCCAAGGCCTGGGCTTTGATCGCCCTCCTAGGCTCGTATTCCAACCCAAAGTCTGCTAGCTGGTCCGCCCAGTCGGTCATCCGACTAGAGTGGTTCCTGCTTTCGATGAGCTTTCTGAGCGGTTGACCTGTGAGAACTTTAATGGGATGAGCCTGGAAGTAAGGTTTGAGTTTCCGACTGGCCATTACTAAGGCAAAGACCATTTTTTCGACTTCGCTGTATTTGACCTCGGCTCCTCGAAAGGCATGACTGATGAAGTCGACTGGGTGCTGCTTTTCTTCTCTCTCAGCTATCAGAACCGCACTGAGCGCATATTCTGAGACGGCTAAGTAAACAAACAACGTTTCTCCCGCCGCCCGGCTAAGTTTGAGGAGTGTTGATAAATGGGTTTTGAGGGAGGTGAAAGCCTGCTCGACTTCGTCGTCCCAGGTGAATTCCTTTCTTTTCAGAGCTTTGAAGAAGTGAAGGCTCTTATCCGCCGATCGGGATAAGAAGCGGCCGAGAGCGGCCAAACAGCCGGTTAGGCGTTGTACTTCTATTACATTCCGAGGGGACTTCATCTCCATTACGGCTTTGATTTTATCGGGATTCGCTTCGATTCCCCTTTCATCCACCAGGAATCCGAAGCACTTCCCTCCCTTTACCCCAAAGATGCACTTTTTGGGGTTCAGCATCATACGGAATCGCCTCAGCGTGCTGAGGGTCTCTTTCAAGTCTGAGGGGTGATCGCCCTAAATCTTGCTTTTAACGATCATGTCGTCGACGTATACTTCAATGTTCCGACCCAGCTTGTCATTGAATATTTTGTTGATCGTGCGTTGATACGTAGCCCCCGCATTCTTGAGCCCGAAGGGAATCATCTTGTAGCAATACACCCCTTGATTGGTAACGAAGGCGGTGTGTACTCGGTCATGCTCTGCCATCGGGATCTGGTGATACCCCGCGTTTGCATCCATGAAGCTTAGGAGAGCATGGCCTGCCGTCGAGTCAACTAGCCTGTCGATTTTGGGCAGAGGGTGGTTATCTTTTGGACAGGCCTTGTTCAAGTCTGTAAAGTCCACGCACATTCTCCATGCCCCACTCGACTTTTTGACTAGGACAACGTTGGCCAGTCATTCCAAGTACTGACATTCCTCGATGAACCCCGCTTCGAGCAATTTCTTGACTTCGGCTGCTGCCGCGGCGTTTCTTTCGGGACCTTGATGCCTCAGCTTTTGTTTGACCGACTTGAACCCCTCTTTGATGTTTAGCTCGTGGCACATTACTTTAGGATCAAGCCTGGGCATTTCGGTGGCCTCGTAGGCGAAGACGTCCCTGTACTCTTTTAACACTTGGATGATCTCCTTTCTTGTTTGAGGGTCCATGGCCTTGCCTACTCTCAGAGTCCGACCGTGTTTCTCGTCGATGATGACTTCTTCGTCATCCTCGGCTGGCTGAGGGCGCTCATATTGCTTGGGATTCTCGGTAAGGTAAACCCCGAGCCCATTTGAGGGATGACCATCTTCTCGTTTTCTTTTCTTCGAGTCCTCTGGGACGTCGACCTTATTTTTCAGACTGTTCACATAACATTCTCTAGCTGTCTGCTGATCCCCCTGGATCTTTCCGACTTTACCTTCGTCGGTTTCGAACTGCATGAGGAGCTGATAGGTGGAAATCGCTGCCTTGACCTTGTTCAGAGTTGGCCTTCCCATTATGATGTTGTATGGCAGAGGGATGTCTACCACTAGGAAGTCAATCGGTAGGCTTCTTCCTTTGCCCTTCTCTCCCATCCGAGTAGGCAACTTTATGGATCCGACAGGATGTACCGAATTTCCCCCGAAGCCTATGAGTGGCTGATTGAGTGGGGTTACATCCCTTTGATTGTACTTCAGTTTCCTGAGGCACTCTAGTGTGATTATATCTGCTGAGGATCCACTATCCACTAACACCCGTTTGACTCTGACATTAGCCACTTTGAGCTCGATGACCAAGGGGTCGTCGTGGGGCGTGTGTAGTGGTCGACTGGACTCCCCAAATGTCATGATGGGACAGTCGGGTCGGGGATGATGGACGTCGAGCACCTGATGCTTTAGACTCTGGAGGTGGGCTTTGCGTGAGCGGCAGGTTAGGCCGCCCGACGTGAAGCAACCCGCTATGACCCCGATGTAGCCCTCTGTATCCCCGCTGTTGGATTGACCAACCTTCTGTTTACCTTTTTCCTCACTAGAGTGCTTGAGGTATCGGTTCAGCTTTCCCTAGTCAGCTAGGTTGTCAAGGGATTTCTTAAGTTCCCTACAATCCTTGGTGGTGTGACCGCACTCTTTGTGGTATTCGCACCATTGGCTCTTATCTCTCCGAGCGGCTGACGTTCTGATGGGAGGTGGGCGGGGCATCATGGATTTGTCCTTGATGTCTAAGTAGATTTCTCTTCTGTTCTTGTTGAATCGGGGGTCGATGCCATGGTCGTTAAACCTATCTGACCGACCAACTGTTTTTCGTTGCTTCGGCGGTCCTTATGATTTCCTTCTTCTTTCCTCTTCTTGCTCCCATCGTCTAAGTGACGACGTATGTCTGTCGCTTGGATGAATCTTTGGGCCCGAATCATTGCTTCGGAGAAGGTTTTGACTTCGTTTTCCGCCAAGGACCATCTTAGCCGACCCGGTTGAAGTCCAGACATTAAGGCGGCGAACGCCACTGGATTCTTGTAGATCGAGATTTTTAATGACTCCTCATTGAACCTTTTGATGTAGTCGGCCAGGCTTTCGTTCTTCTCCTGCCTGACTCCCATCAAATGGAGACTTGTTTTCTTTTGTCTTTTTCCGGCGACAAACTGGTGAATGAATAGGTCCTCAAGTACTGAGAAATCTGTTATGATCCCTGCGGGGAGCTCTTGGAACCAGTTCAGGGCCAGTCCTTTCAGAGTCGTGGGAAAGAAACGGCACCAAGTGGCCTCGCGGCCGGTTCAACGCTCATTTGTGCTTCGTATGTAGCCATATGATCATCCGGGTCTGTTAGGCCCGCGAATGGTTCGATGGTAGGCGTTTTAATTTTTCCCGGGCTGGGCGCCTCAAGTATGTCCTGGCTGAATGGGACCATAAACTTGAGCGCCTGATACGCTCAAGGTATACGATGTTTTCGTGGTATTTTAGGTACACTTTGCTAGGGGATTTATTTGTAATTGTTAATGTTGCATGTAAATCGACCTTAGCGGAAGTTCGGAATTTTATATATTAATTATTGTTAAAGTTGTAAGTTCCGAGCTTTTGGAAGCATGAATGGTTCCACAACATCGTCTCACCAACCAAGCTCCGCCACAACCAAGCTCCAAGCAACCACATCGCAAGCATGCCCAGCATCGCAAGCCCAAGCCTCGCCCATCGCATGCCAGCTCGAAGCACCGCACGCCCAGCGCCCAGCAGCAAGCACGCCCAGCGCTCGCAGCAAGCAGGGCCGAGGTAGCTCGCACCTCGCGAGCATGGTCGCACCTCGCGACCTGCCTTGCTCGCACCTCGCGAGATTTCTCGCACGGTGCGACCTGTTGGCTTGGCCCAGTTCTTCAGCTCGTGTTGGAGGCAGAGATCACTCGCACGGTGCGACCAGACTCGCACCTCGCGACCCCTAGGTCGGTCTAATTGTCGGCTGATTTTTGAGCTTTAGTATAAATACTAAACTTGATTTTGGACCTAGGGGGGCAGCAGCCACAAGGAGAGGGAGTCTCCAAAACTCCACTCCTCTCTTGTTGTCTTCTCTTTTTAGTTTTTATTTTCTAGTTTAGTTTTTGTAGATTTCAATTATGGGATTGGCTTATGCTATGCCGATTGTAGCTTGAACCGTTCTTGAACGAGATTAATATGGAGCTTCAAGCATTATTGTGAGATCTTTCCTCTCTATTTAGTTTCTTTGATTATGGTTTAATTTCTATGCTTGCTTTCTATGATTTTTGCATGATTATGCTAGGAACGTTACTAGTTTGATTGTGTAATTAATCTAATGCTAGATTTAAGAATAGAATCGGATTGTTTTATTCTTTTATCAATTGGTAGCAAACTAGGAAGTAACTTGGATGCTGATCGTCTTGGTTATTTCTTGGGGAAATTGAATTAACTGTTGAATGTTTATCGCTTGTATGACGTTAGCGGTGTCCGTTGGTTCTCTCGTGTTTATTGCTGCTATTGGATTGAACTTAGACGCTATCGAACTAGGTTATCCTTTGGTTAGGGTTTTATAGTCACGCTGATCGTGCTATTCAACTAAGAATAAGGAGAACGCGAGATTAATTCTCAACAATAGATAATCATGGAAATAATTGGAGTGGAGGTTCAAGGATCGATAATGAATTGAAGTGAATGTTAATCGATTCAAGATCTTTCCATATTGATTTCTCATTTTGTTTATATGCTAGTTAGTTGTAGTTTAGTTATAAATCTACTTGAAACCCCCTTTGTTATTATTATTAGGTTTCTCGGCCCTTAGCTTAATCTAGGTTTTGAATCACGCTAAGTACTAGACTCGTCCCTGTTTCCCTGTGGATACGACCCCTACTTCCATTATACTATCTTAGTGTAAAAGAGAGTAGGAGAAATTTTATCTTTGGCCGGGTGCGGTGCACAACGACACATCCGCGCCCGCCCAAATTTTGGCGCCGTTGCCGGGGAAACGGTGTAACTTGTTTGTATTTAGTGTGATTTTTGGATGGTATTGCTTGTGCTCTTTTTTTTGGTTGGCACTCATAGCGCTAACAATGCATTGCAAGAGTTCTTCTCAATCAATTTTGCGGGTACTTGAAGTGGAGATTGACATGGAACCACCATTGTCACACATGGAGCACAACTCAATGATTAAGCTTAAGGTACTAAGTCGAGCTCACGACTTTAAACAACAGCGCTTCTCGGGAGGCAACCCGAGACCCCTTTTATTTTCTTTCTTTTTCTTTATTTCTCATCAAATTTCCACCACCACAACAAATTTTCTTTCACCCACCGCCCACCCACTAAAAAGATCCACAACCAATCTTAATTCGCTTGGAACCAAAATCCACAAAAGAAAATCCGTTGGGAGGACTTCAATAGCTAGGAGTTGGTAACACTAGAGGATTGAGATTGTTAATGTATCTTTTCGATCTCTTAAGCTAGGTGCAAATCTCAAAAATTCAAAACTTTTGAACTTGTCATTTGTTTGAGTGATTCGAGGGAGAGGGTTGTGAGTTGATTTATGAGATTTGAGTTGGTGTTGTTAAGAAATTTGAGTTTGACGGATTGTTTTTCATGAGTTTTGAGCATTCGATCTTCGATTTACCCGATTTTCGATTTTCTCCCCCCATTTTCAGTTTACTTTTTCTTCTAATTGTCGACACATTGAGGACAATGTGTAGTTTAAGTAGGGGGAGGGTATTCTCATTCTCATGTATCTATGTTGTATATATTACTTTTAATTTGAAATGAAAAATGAAAATGAAAAAAAAATTGAAAAAAAAAAATATAAAAAAAAAGTGATGAAATGAAACCCGCTGAGTTGAAAACCCACAAGGGTGGGCGACTCGGGCAAAATTGGGGGCTCGGATAGGTCGAAAACCCGAAAGGGCGGCCTATGCAAAAAAAGAGCTAGTTGAGCGGGTAAGATGGTGAGATGCAACCAAAAAGAAATGTGTGAAGCTAGGATGAAAACCCGAAAGGGCTCCTAGGCAAAATGAGAGATTAAGAGAGAATTTTGTACTTTGAAAACTCATTTGCCGGAGTTGGTGTCATAAGGTGGAAAGCGTTTTCGGGTTGGGTTGGTTATTTCATCCTTGATTTTGTGAAGATTTATTTTGGCTTTCACATTCTTTTGGTTGATTGTTTGTTTTTGGGAGTAAGCATGGAATTTATCCCTTTTTGTCTTTGTTCCATGGCTTGCTATTCTAAGTTAGTTGTAGTAGTAGTAGTTTTAGTTTATCTTTTGAGGTTTTAGGCGAGCTGTCATTTTCATTGTGGCGTTTGATTGAGTTCAACTCCTTTGAAATCCTTCAGGATTTGAACTCACATTTTGGTTGTCGTTTGCTGGTTATTGTTGTTGTTACGTCTTTATATATTTCAGGTGAGCTTGAATCTAAGTGTGGGGGAATCATCATCCCTTACGTTTAGGTTTTGAGCGTATTTTGTTAAGATGTGATGATGATGATGTAGTTGATGGGGAGTGTAGGTTGGTGTCGATAACTTGGGCGATGATTTAATTGGTATTTCTCATTTTTGAGTTTACTCGAGGTCGAGTAAAGTTCAAGTGTGGGGGTATTTGATACGCTCAAGTTATACGATGTTTTCGTGGTATTTTAGGTACACTTTGCTAGGGGATTTATTTGTAATTGTTAATGTTGCATGTAAATCGACCTTAGCGGAAGTTCGGAATTTTATATATTAATTATTGTTAAAGTTGTAAGTTCCGAGCTTTTGGAAGCATGAATGGTTCCACAACATCGTCTCACCAACCAAGCTCCGCCACAACCAAGCTCCAAGCAACCACATCGCAAGCATGCCCAGCATCGCAAGCCCAAGCCTCGCCCATCGCATGCCAGCTCGAAGCACCGCACGCCCAGCGCCCAGCAGCAAGCACGCCCAGCGCTCGCAGCAAGCAGGGCCGAGGTAGCTCGCACCTCGCGAGCATGGTCGCACCTCGCGACCTGCCTTGCTCGCACCTCGCGAGATTTCTCGCACGGTGCGACCTGTTGGCTTGGCCCAGTTCTTCAGCTCGTGTTGGAGGCAGAGATCACTCGCACGGTGCGACCAGACTCGCACCTCGCGACCCCCTAGGTCGGTCTAATTGTCGGCTGATTTTTGAGCTTTAGTATAAATACTAAACTTGATTTTGGACCTAGGGGGGCAGCAGCCACAAGGAGAGGGAGTCTCCAAAACTCCACTCCTCTCTTGTTGTCTTCTCTTTTTAGTTTTTATTTTCTAGTTTAGTTTTTGTAGATTTCAATTATGGGATTGGCTTATGCTATGCCGATTGTAGCTTGAACCGTTCTTGAACGAGATTAATATGGAGCTTCAAGCATTATTGTGAGATCTTTCCTCTCTATTTAGTTTCTTTGATTATGGTTTAATTTCTATGCTTGCTTTCTATGATTTTTGCATGATTATGCTAGGAACGTTACTAGTTTGATTGTGTAATTAATCTAATGCTAGATTTAAGAATAGAATCGGATTGTTTTATTCTTTTATCAATTGGTAGCAAACTAGGAAGTAACTTGGATGCTGATCGTCTTGGTTATTTCTTGGGGAAATTGAATTAACTGTTGAATGTTTATCGCTTGTATGACGTTAGCGAGTGTCCGTTGGTTCTCTCGTGTTTATTCTTCGCTATTGGATTGAACTTAGACGCTATCGAACTAGGTTATCCTTTGGTTAGGGTTTTATAGTCACGCTGATCGTGCTATTCAACTAAGAATAAGGAGAACGCGAGATTAATTCTCAACAATAGATAATCATGGAAATAATTGGAGTGGAGGTTCAAGGATCGATAATGAATTGAAGTGAATGTTAATCAAATTCAAGATCTTTCCATATTGATTTCTCATTTTGTTTATATGCTAGTTAGTTGTAGTTTAGTTATAAATCTACTTGAAACCCCCCTTTGTTATTATTATTAGGTTTCTCGGCCCTTAGCTTAATCTAGGTTTTGAATCACGCTAAGTACTAGACTCGTCCCTGTTTCCCTGTGGATACGACCCCTACTTCCATTATACTATCTTAGTGTAAAAGAGAGTAGGAGAAATTTTATCTTTGGCCGGGTGCGGTGCACAACGACACATCCGCGCCCGCCCAAATTTTGGCGCCGTTGCTGGGAAACGGTGTAACTTGTTTGTATTTAGTGTGATTTTTGGATGGTATTGCTTGTGCTCTTTGTTTTTGGTTGGCACTCATAGCGCTAACAATGCATTGCAAGAGTTCTTCTCAATCAATTTTGCAGGTACTTGAAGTGGAGATTGACATGGAACCACCATTGTCACACATGGAGCACAACTCAATGATTAAGCTTAAGGTACTAAGTCGAGCTCACGACTTTAAACAACAGCGCTTCTCGGGAGGCAACCCGAGACCCCTTTTATTTTCTTTCTTTTTCTTTATTTCTCATCAAATTTCCACCACCACAACAAATTTTCTTTCACCCACCGCCCACCCACTAAAAAGATCCACAACCAATCTTAATTCGCTTGGAACCAAAATCCACAAAAGAAAATCCGTTGGGAGGACTTCAATAGCTAGGAGTTGGTAACACTAGAGGATTGAGATTGTTAATGTATCTTTTCGATCTCTTAAGCTAGGTGCAAATCTCAAAAATTCAAAACTTTTGAACTTGTCATTTGTTTGAGTGATTCGAGGGAGAGGGTTGTGAGTTGATTTATGAGATTTGAGTTGGTGTTGTTAAGAAATTTGAGTTTGACGGATTGTTTTTCATGAGTTTTGAGCATTCGATCTTCGATTTACCCGATTTTCGATTTTCTCCCCCCATTTTCAGTTTACTTTTTCTTCTAATTGTCGACACATTGAGGACAATGTGTAGTTTAAGTAGGGGGGAGGGTATTCTCATTCTCATGTATCTATGTTGTATATATTACTTTTAATTTGAAATGAAAAATGAAAATGAAAAAAAAATTGAAAAAAAAAATATAAAAAAAAAAGTGATGAAATGAAACCCGCTGAGTTGAAAACCCACAAGGGTGGGCGACTCAGGCAAAAATGGGGGCTCGGATAGGTCGAAAACCCGAAAGGGCGGCCTATGCAAAAAAGAGCTAGTTGAGCGGGTAAGATGGTGAGATGCAACCAAAAAGAAATGTGTGAAGCTAGGATGAAAACCCGAAAGGGCTCCTAGGCAAAATGAGAGATTAAGAGAGAATTTTGTACTTTGAAAACTCATTTGCCGGAGTTGGTGTCATAAGGTGGAAAGCGTTTTCGGGTTGGGTTGGTTATTTCATCCTTGATTTTGTGAAGATTTATTTTGGCTTTCACATTCTTTTGGTTGATTGTTTGTTTTTGGGAGTAAGCATGGAATTTATCCCTTTTTGTCTTTGTTCCATGGCTTGCTATTCTAAGTTAGTTGTAGTAGTAGTAGTTTTAGTTTATCTTTTGAGGTTTTAGGCGAGCTGTCATTTTCATTGTGGCGTTTGATTGAGTTCAACTCCTTTGAAATCCTTCAGGATTTGAACTCACATTTTGGTTGTCGTTTGCTGGTTATTGTTGTTGTTACGTCTTTATATATTTCAGGTGAGCTTGAATCTAAGTGTGGGGGAATCATCATCCCTTACGTTTAGGTTTTGAGCGTATTTTGTTAAGATGTGATGATGATGATGTAGTTGATGGGGAGTGTAGGTTGGTGTCGATAACTTGGGCGATGATTTAATTGGTATTTCTCATTTTTGAGTTTACTCGAGGTCGAGTAAAGTTCAAGTGTGGGGGTATTTGATACGCTCAAGTTATACGATGTTTTCGTGGTATTTTAGGTACACTTTGCTAGGGGATTTATTTGTAATTGTTAATGTTGCATGTAAATCGACCTTAGCGGAAGTTCGGAATTTTATATATTAATTATTGTTAAAGTTGTAAGTTCCGAGCTTTTGGAAGCATGAATGGTTCCACAACATCGTCTCACCAACCAAGCTCCGCCACAACCAAGCTCCAAGCAACCACATCGCAAGCATGCCCAGCATCGCAAGCCCAAGCCTCGCCCATCGCATGCCAGCTCGAAGCACCGCACGCCCAGCGCCCCCGGAAGAAGCACGCCCGGCGCTCGCGGCAAAGCGGGGCCGAGGTAGCTCGCACCTCGCGAGCATGGTCGCACCTCGCGACACTGCCTTGCTCGCACCTCGCGAGATTTCTCGCACGGTGCGACCTGTTGGCTTGGCCCAGTTCTTCAGCTCGTGTTGGAGGCAGAGATCACTCGCACGGTGCGACCAGACTCGCACCTCGCGACCCCTAGGTCGGTCTAATTGTCGGCTGATTTTTGAGCTTTAGTATAAATACTAAACTTGATTTTGGACCTAGGGGGGCAGCAGCCACAAGGAGAGGGAGTCTCCAAAACTCCACTCCTCTCTTGTTGTCTTCTCTTTTTAGTTTTTATTTTCTAGTTTAGTTTTTGTAGATTTCAATTATGGGATTGGCTTATGCTATGCCGATTGTAGCTTGAACCGTTCTTGAACGAGATTAATATGGAGCTTCAAGCATTATTGTGAGATCTTTCCTCTCTATTTAGTTTCTTTGATTATGGTTTAATTTCTATGCTTGCTTTCTATGATTTTTGCATGATTATGCTAGGAACGTTACTAGTTTGATTGTGTAATTAATCTAATGCTAGATTTAAGAATAGAATCGGATTGTTTTATTCTTTTATCAATTGGTAGCAAACTAGGAAGTAACTTGGATGCTGATCGTCTTGGTTATTTCTTGGGGAAATTGAATTAACTGTTGAATGTTTATCGCTTGTATGACGTTAGCAGGTCTGTTGGTTCTCTGTGTTTATTGCTGCTATTGGATTGAACTTAGACGCTATCGAACTAGGTTATCCTTTGGTTAGGGTTTTATAGTCACGCTGATCGTGCTATTCAACTAAGAATAAGGAGAACGCGAGATTAATTCTCAACAATAGATAATCATGGAAATAATTGGAGTGGAGGTTCAAGGATCGATAATGAATTGAAGTGAATGTTAATCAAATTCAAGATCTTTCCATATTGATTTCTCATTTTGTTTATATGCTAGTTAGTTGTAGTTTAGTTATAAATCTACTTGAAACCCCCCTTTGTTATTATTATTAGGTTTCTCGGCCCTTAGCTTAATCTAGGTTTTGAATCACGCTAAGTACTAGACTCGTCCCTGTTTCCCTGTGGATACGACCCCTACTTCCATTATACTATCTTAGTGTAAAAGAGAGTAGGAGAAATTTTATCTTTGGCCGGGTGCGGTGCACAACGACACATCCGCGCCCGCCCAAATTTTGGCGCCGTTGCCGGGGAAACGGTGTAACTTGTTTGTATTTAGTGTGATTTTTGGATGGTATTGCTTGTGCTCTTTGTTTTTGGTTGGCACTCATAGCGCTAACAATGCATTGCAAGAGTTCTTCTCAATCAATTTTGCAGGTACTTGAAGTGGAGATTGACATGGAACCACCATTGTCACACATGGAGCACAACTCAATGATTAAGCTTAAGGTACTAAGTCGAGCTCACGACTTTAAACAACAGCGCTTCTCGGGAGGCAACCCGAGACCCCTTTTATTTTCTTTCTTTTTCTTTATTTCTCATCAAATTTCCACCACCACAACAAATTTTCTTTCACCCACCGCCCACCCACTAAAAAGATCCACAACCAATCTTAATTCGCTTGGAACCAAAATCCACAAAAGAAAATCCGTTGGGAGGACTTCAATAGCTAGGAGTTGGTAACACTAGAGGATTGAGATTGTTAATGTATCTTTTCGATCTCTTAAGCTAGGTGCAAATCTCAAAAATTCAAAACTTTTGAACTTGTCATTTGTTTGAGTGATTCGAGGGAGAGGGTTGTGAGTTGATTTATGAGATTTGAGTTGGTGTTGTTAAGAAATTTGAGTTTGACGGATTGTTTTTCATGAGTTTTGAGCATTCGATCTTCGATTTACCCGATTTTCGATTTTCTCCCCCCATTTTCAGTTTACTTTTTCTTCTAATTGTCGACACATTGAGGACAATGTGTAGTTTAAGTAGGGGGGAGGGTATTCTCATTCTCATGTATCTATGTTGTATATATTACTTTTAATTTGAAATGAAAAATGAAAATGAAAAAAAAATTGAAAAAAAAAAATATAAAAAAAAAAAGTGATGAAATGAAACCCGCTGAGTTGAAAACCCACAAGGGTGGGCGACTCAGGCAAAAATGGGGGCTCGGATAGGTCGAAAACCCGAAAGGGCGGCCTATGCAAAAAAGAGCTAGTTGAGCGGGTAAGATGGTGAGATGCAACCAAAAAGAAATGTGTGAAGCTAGGATGAAAACCCGAAAGGGCTCCTAGGCAAAATGAGAGATTAAGAGAGAATTTTGTACTTTGAAAACTCATTTGCCGGAGTTGGTGTCATAAGGTGGAAAGCGTTTTCGGGTTGGGTTGGTTATTTCATCCTTGATTTTGTGAAGATTTATTTTGGCTTTCACATTCTTTTGGTTGATTGTTTGTTTTTGGGAGTAAGCATGGAATTTATCCCTTTTTGTCTTTGTTCCATGGCTTGCTATTCTAAGTTAGTTGTAGTAGTAGTAGTTTTAGTTTATCTTTTGAGGTTTTAGGCGAGCTGTCATTTTCATTGTGGCGTTTGATTGAGTTCAACTCCTTTGAAATCCTTCAGGATTTGAACTCACATTTTGGTTGTCGTTCTTTGGTTATTGTTGTTGTTACGTCTTTATATATTTCGGGTGAGCTTGAATCTAAGTGTGGGGTAATCATCATCCCTTACGTTTAGGTTTTGAGCGTATTTTGTTAAGATGTGATGATGATGATGTAGTTGATGGGGAGTGTAGGTTGGTGTCGATAACTTGGGCGATGATTTAATTGGTATTTCTCATTTTTGAGTTTACTCGAGGTCGAGTAAAGTTCAAGTGTGGGGGTATTTG
Source organism: Beta corolliflora (assembly GCA_947648045.1). Classification (NCBI taxonomy): domain Eukaryota; kingdom Viridiplantae; phylum Streptophyta; class Magnoliopsida; order Caryophyllales; family Amaranthaceae; genus Beta; species Beta corolliflora. The sequence goes on from CANSZD010000851.1 coordinate 148,019, forward strand.
ATACGCTCAAGTTATACGATGTTTTCGTGGTATTTTAGGTACACTTTGCTAGGGGATTTATTTGTAATTGTTAATGTTGCATGTAAATCGACCTTAGCGGAAGTTCGGAATTTTATATATTAATTATTGTTAAAGTTGTAAGTTCCGAGCTTTTGGAAGCATGAATGGTTCCACAACATCGTCTCACCAACCAAGCTCCGCCACAACCAAGCTCCAAGCAACCACATCGCAAGCATGCCCAAGCATCGCAAGCCCAAGCCTCGCCCATCGCATGCCGGCTCGAAGCACCGCACGCCCGGCGCCCAAGCAGCAAGCACGCCCGGCGCTCGCGGCAAGCGGGGCCGAGGTAGCTCGCACCTCGCGAGCATGGTCGCACCTCGCGACCTGCCTTGCTCGCACCTCGCGAGATTTCTCGCACGGTGCGACCTGTTGTCTTGGCCCAGTTCTTCAGCTCGTGTTGGAGGCAGAGATCACTCGCACGGTGCGACCAGACTCGCACCTCGCGACCCCTAGGTCGGTCTAATTGTCGGCTGATTTTTGAGCTTTAGTATAAATACTAAACTTGATTTTGGACCTAGGGGGCAGCGACCACAAGGAGAGGGAGTCTCCAAAACTCCACTCCTCTCTTGTTGTCTTCTCTTTTTAGTTTTTATTTTCTAGTTTAGTTTTTGTAGATTTCAATTATGGGATTGGCTTATGCTATGCCGATTGTAGCTTGAACCGTTCTTGAACGAGATTAATATGGAGCTTCAAGCATTATTGTGAGATCTTTCCTCTCTATTTAGTTTCTTTGATTATGGTTTAATTTCTATGCTTGCTTTCTATGATTTTTGCATGATTATGCTAGGAACGTTACTAGTTTGATTGTGTAATTAATCTAATGCTAGATTTAAGAATAGAATCGGATTGTTTTATTCTTTTATCAATTGGTAGCAAACTAGGAAGTAACTTGGATGCTGATCGTCTTGGTTATTTCTTGGGGAAATTGAATTAACTGTTGAATGTTTATCGCTTGTATGACGTTAGCGGTGTCCGTTGGTTCTCTCGTGTTTATTCTTTGCTATTGGATTGAACTTAGACGCTATCGAACTAGGTTATCCTTTGGTTAGGGTTTTATAGTCACGCTGATCGTGCTATTCAACTAAGAATAAGGAGAACGCGAGATTAATTCTCAACAATAGATAATCATGGAAATAATTGGAGTGGAGGTTCAAGGATCGATAATGAATTGAAGTGAATGTTAATCAGATTCAAGATCTTTCCATATTGATTTCTCATTTTGTTTATATGTTAGTTAGTTGTAGTTTAGTTATAAATCTACTTGAAACCCCCCTTTGTTATTATTATTAGGTTTCTCGGTCCTTAGCTTAATCTAGGTTTTGAATCGCGCTAAGTACTAGATTCGTCCCTGTTTCCCTGTGGATACGACCCCTACTTCCATTATACTATCTTAGTGTAAAAGAGAGTAGGAGAAATTTTATCTTTGGCCGGGTGCGGTGCACAACGACACATCCGCGCCCGCCCAGCGCCCCACTGTTCATCCGAATGGGTTTCGATTGGGCTGAGTCGCCGCGGCCTTCCCGCTGAGCGGCTTTTTTTATCAAGAATGTACCGAGCATCTAAGCCCTTGCTGAGCCGCTTCTCGTTTAGGAAATGCCGAGCGTCATGGGGTTTTTTCCCGACGTTACCCCTGGGCGATTTGGACACGTGCGTCTCCTCACCCCGCAGAGTGGATCTCCCTTTAGACCCGTGCCGCTCTTCCTCCCCCTGTCTGGATCGTTGCCGATCGTGCTGACTATGCTCCCTCGGGTCCGACCACTGCCGGCTAGGCTGGCCTTGGTTCTCTGCCCGAAGGGAAGGACCAGGGTTTGGTCTTTAGGGGGTTGAAGAAAGCGTCCCTGCTGTAGGTTGGCTAACATATCCATCAGGCTTTGCTGCAAGGTCTGCTGGAGCTGAGCGGCTATCAAATTTATGTCCGCCGTGGATATGGGATGGGGGTCAGTGTGTTGTAGCTGCTGTGAGGGGTCCTGTCTATTTTCGATTGACCTCTCCTCTTCATGGTCGAGGGTTTGAATGGTCGGCGTCCTGGGCCGTTCGGACCTCCGTTGGTGAGATGGTGAAGGATCCCTTTCGGACCTCTGAGCCTGTGCTGAGGGCTGTCTGGTGCGAGTGCTCTTGGCTGGGGCCATTGTGAAGTGGTTCTTACTGAGTGGTGGCAAAGCGACTTTTATTTTAACTTCCCCACAGACGGCGCCAAACTGTTTCTGTCAAGAAATTAAGGATTGTAATATGTTGTGAGATTTGATGTGGGCCCCAAGAGTGTTCGCCTGAGCTCCGATGTCCGTACACCTGAATCCTGCAAAACGATGTTAGACTACCCCGGGGGTGTTTAGGGATCGCCCTCCGACGCTCAAGTCGGTTGAGATTGAGGTAGAGAGATAAAGTCTAGAGAGAGATCTGCTGGTTTGTTAGGTGAGAATTGAATACTTGTTCATTGATGATGAGGCGGTTGGTTTTTGTAGTGTTGGGGATTTCCCGGCATGGGAAACTTTGTTCAGATGGGCCTTTTTGGTACCAATGGGTATGTTACCTTTTCAGGCAATGATTATTTCACCCCTCTTAGAGATTTTCCAAATGCTGGTGATTAGGTCAACTTACAGGTGGGACCCACTGCTGCCACCTGTCCCATGCTTTAGGAGGCTTTTAGGCTCCTTATTGGGCTGCTGATTAATTGAGCCCAAACAGTACCAAAATACAAAAATAAATATTGAATTAAGAAGCTAAAATACTCTTCTACAATTAATTGAAAAGACATAAGTTTCAAATATTAAAGGACATTTTATTCATGTTTTTTCCTACTTTAATTAATCAAAAGCAAATTTCAACTTATGTCTTATTTTTTTATGCCAAACCTCCTAATTTTAACATATCACCAACCTTTAATCAAACACTATGTTGACTAGCAAGTGCAGGGATGTGGCACAACAAGTGATATTGGTTTTCACTTTTCAGTATATACCCAATTAGCAAGTTTGGTCTCTGAGTGTCATCCAAAAAAAAAGTTCAGAAAATAAAAAAGATGGAGTCAATCTTAAAAATACAAGCTCAGATGCGCTTTTATTTCATCTGAAGTCAGATGTATTGTAGCGGACCTAACTGCCACAGCATGCGCAATTTTCCTCACAGCTTGTTTACTAAATTTATGCACCAGCCGGGAATCGAACCCGGGTCTGTACCGTGGCAGGGTACTATTCTACCACTAGACCACTGGTGCTCGTTGTTTCCTTTCTGTAATTTTTAACTTTGTTAAACTATTTGGTGTTTCCCAAGACGCAAGTGAGAATAACCTAGAACTAGGAAACAAAATCCTTATTTAGTACTTTTGGAGTTTTGGTTAAGAATGGAACTATTATCAACAAGACCATCCCTAAGCTGTTTTGGACTAAAAAAAACATGTAGTGGACAACGACGAGATGCTGCACATAAATGTGATATGAATTCACCTAATTGTTAAGAAATATACCAAATAAACCAACTAAAAGAAATTTCTACAATTAATTAAAGACACATAGATTTGAAATTTCATAATCCTTTTCCAACAAGTATACTTTTTTTATGACCTTTGTATATATTCATAATCTTTCCTACTTCAGTAGTCCTCAACTATTTAAAAGCGACAACTGATCATATGTGCAATTTAGTGTTCCAAATTCAATAAGTTTATTAACCTTTATTAATTATAAATTTCATGGAAAAGTAAAAGTATGGAGATGGTAGAAAAGCAAATTTATAAATTTATACAGATTTTTTAGTATCTCATTTTCGATGTGTCTGATTGTTTAATGAGCAAAACTACTGAAGAGGTTTAAAAAATTTACCACTTAAAAGAATTTGGAATGAAATTGTTCCAAAATTTACCCAAACATTAGTCTTATTCTTAGATTTATAAATCCTATATTAAATGCGAGCATTGCATGTAGAGCCAAATTCTTATACAATACGCATATAAAGCTTGGTAATATTAATATATTATAAAAAGCCATATACTTCTACTAGATATTTAATCACCCAAATTATAAAAATGACCTCATAACACAATTTTTTAGCTCAAATATTGACATAAACTCAATACAGACCCAACCCGATTGTGGATAGTCACAAATTTACTAAAGATTGTGTTAGTCTCGTATGAACACACTACCAAGTACCAACTACAAGAGGGGGGGTGAATTGTAGTTGTGGAAAATTTTAAACTATTTTGCGGAATATATGGAACTTTAAAACAAATAAAAGAAACGTTGAAAGCAAGAGATGAAACACAAAGGTTTAACTTATAAGGAAAACTTCATAGGCCCAATAGGAAGAAAAACCTTGACCACGAGGGATTTTGACTCTTGACTTCTCTTATTAATAATAGGCCAAATGACTCGATACAACCTATTAATGGACCTCACTCAGTTCCTCTAGGAACCAGTTTCCTGTCACTCTTGAGTCTTGAGTTCTCTAGAAGTCTTCTTTTTCTCTTTTTCTCTTTTGATTACAGAAACTCTCTCTGATTTTCACTCACCCAACACTCAAAAGTATTACACGATAATTGCTTATGAAGAGGAGTAAAATAACATAAAACTTTCTAAGTAAAATATGCGCTTGAGAATGCTTGAAAGTCTTAAACATTTTCGAACAATAAATTCTCCTTATATAGCTGCTGCAACGGTCTTGTTCTTCAACTGGTATTCCACGTTTTCTTCAAGCTAATTTTTAGGCTTTCATGGTCCATGATCTTGCGCCATATTTTCCACGATTGCAACAGTTAATGTAGTTGCTCCACTAGCCGTTAATGGGAAAATGCCCAACGAAGCTTTAGCCAACTGCACGCCCCACTTCCCTTTATTGTAGGCATGAATCGTTCAACCTATTTTCCATAAAACAAGCCGCAACTATCTATCTAATAACAAGGAATCTTTTTCTTAAACATATTCGAGAGTGCAAAAACAAGGAAGCTTTAGCCAACTATCTATCTAATAACAAGGAATCTATCTAATAAAACAAGGAACCATTGTAAATAATTTCGAGAGTGCAAAAACATATTCTTAAACATAATGTTTGATAAGATTAAATATCCCTTAATCTTTTCTCCACAAGATAAAATATATAGAAGAATATAAAAGATATGAACGTTATTTTTATGTTTTTTTTTTCAAAATAAAACTATACAAGACAATGATTATTTGTCATCAAAATAGTGAATACAACATATTGGTAACTGTACGAATGATAAGTTTTCCATCATAGTACAAGTTTAGCAAGTCAAACGCCTAAATTCTCAAGAATGTCAAATTTAAAAGAAAGTGCTTAAATTTGCACTTCTGCACATTGATTTTGAGGTAATTAAAGAATCTCAGGGCATACTCTACAAATTGTGATCACAACTTCATCGAGAAGGCCTTATCTAAGCTGTCTCGCAAGTCAGAAATTGTGGCACTGAAAGGTCTGAAACGATGAGTAAAGGGGAAGATCCGAAGATATATGAACAGGGAGTCAGGGGAGGCAGCCTTAACAATGAATATAAATAGAGAATTCACTACTCCCTCTGTTCCCTATTGATGTCCCTAGTTTGACTTGCATATTTGTCAATGCACATCTTTGACTGTTAATATATGTAATTACGTATTAGTAAAAAATTATAAAATATTGATGTTACTTATTAAAGTACTTATTGAGCCGAATCAAACAAGACTTCACATGGCTACATTTTTTCTTGTATATTGAGAAAAATTTAGAAGATTTTATGCAATTCTAAATAGTGCCAAAATTCCAAGTAGGAACATCACTGAGGAACGGAGGGAGTACATATCATTGAAACAGCTACATGCTAGAGCAAGTCCAAGAAGAGAAACTACTTCACCTTTGCTCTATTCTATAGCATCATTTCTCCTGCACAATAGAGCACCAATTAGCTTCAAATCCGACCTAACAAAAAGCTGAGATGAGAAGAGTAAAAAACAAAAAAGAAGATAATAGAAGTTCAAGTTACAGAGGCAAGATTAACTATTGCCAGTATCATTCCACCAAAATATTTTAATGATCATACAAAAATAATAGGATATAGAAATTCAAGTTACAGAGGGAAGATTCCTCAAAGAGATAGTTATTGCAATAAAAGTCTCTACTTTATCCAAAAGGCCCAGAACTTTGATTTACCTGTGGACTATTCAACTGTGATGCGCTTGTGCGACTATGCCTCGAGGAACCTTGTTGTTACCTCAAGATATCTACCAAGCAAATGTCTGATCTCTGAAGAAAGATTGAACCGAGAGACTACAAGAGTAAGTATCTTACTCAGCATGATCAAAGCAAGATTGTTTTAGTTTTATAATCATGTGTCATGCAGAAGGGTATCATCCTCTTGATCAAACAGATCTGCTCCAGAGATCAGTAAATCCAAGACACTGTAGATGTGATCACTATCCAAATGTGATTTATCCCCAGAAACAAATGCTGAAACCTCATCCTTAACCTTAATCCATGATGATCCTGCCTCTTTTACTACCCCTTTGGATCTCATCAGCTTTCTTATATCCGCAGCCTCTCTCCACTTTCCTTTTGCAGAGTAAATGTTTGCTAAGGTAGTAAGTGTCCCTGCACAATGGGGATTATGCTCAAGAATTCTTTCAGCAGCACGTCTGGCATGCTCAACATCACCATGAATTCTACAGGCTCTCAGTAAGCTTGACCAGATAACATCATCTACATCACATGGCATGTTATCAATCATGTTCTCAGCTTCTATTAACCTCCCAGCTCTGCATAAAAGGTCAATCATGCAGCCATAATGTTCCTTAACCGGACTAATCTGAAACTTCGAACTCATAGAATTGAAATAGTGATAACCCAAGTCAACAACTCCTGCATGGCTACAAGCAGAAAGAACTCCAATGTATGTTACAGCATCTGGCTTCAAACCGGTTTGCAACATTTTCTCAAACAAATCTATAGCTTCTAGACTGTCACCATGTTCAGCAAATCCATTTACCATGGAAGTCCATGACACAACATCATCATCTCTTACACCACTGTATATTTCTGAAGCATCCTTTACGCATCCACATTTGGAATACATAGTAATCAGTGCACTTTGTATCAAAGATGTATGTCCTAATCCAACTTTAGAAATATAAGCATGTACTTGCTTACCCTGCTCAAGAATTGCCATACTTCCAGAGACACTCAACACGCTAGCAAAAGCAAATTCAGTAGGTTTTGGCCCTTTGCTCCTCATCAATGAGAAATACTCGAATGCTTCCTTACCATATCCAGCTTGAGAATATCCTGTAATTATGCTGCTCCATGATACAATATCTTTCCTAGTCATAGACTGAAAAATCAAAGATGCTGATTTCAACTGCCCACATCGTGAATACAATGTCATGACTGAATTTGCGACTGATAGAGCATCCATGGAACCAACTCTCATGACATGAGCGTGTAATTGTTCACCCAAATTCTTTTTACCTAGATGGGCACATGCAGTAATAACTGCTGCAAATGTGTATTCATTAGGCCTCACTTCTGTGTGTCTCAATCGCATGAACTGCTGAATCGCAATCTCTTCTTCACCCCTCTGAACATAGGAAGTAATAAGCGAGGTCCACGCAACCACATCAGGGATCCTCATTCTTCCAAACAAGCACATTCCATAATCCAACTTCCCACATTTATTATACATGGTAGCAAGAGTATTCACCACATACGAGCTCAAATCAAAACCCTTCTTCATCGCTTGTGCATGGATTTCCTTACCGCGTTCCAGATTACATAAATCAGCACAAGCCTTCACTGCAATGGCATAACTATATGCATCACAATGTAACCCAGAGCTCCACATCTCAGAAAAATACAACAATCCTTCCTTACAGTAACCAGCCTTCACCAAACCTGTTATGATGGCGGTCCACGAAACAACATTCTTTTCCGGCATCTCATCAAAAACCTCACAACTTTCTGAAACATCGCCAGATTTAGCATACATATCCACCAGTGCACTTCCCACAAACACAGAGTTAACAAGACCATTCTTAACACACATCCCATGCAACAATTTCCCATTAGTCAGACTATTACTAAGTCCACAAGCTTTCAGAGCTGAACTAAGTACAAAGGGGTCCATTCTAACACAAGGGTCCACCCACATTCTGGAAAACAAACGCAAAGCTTCATCATACATTGAGGCATTTACATACCCAGATATCAAGTTCGTCCAAGAAACTTCATCTCTTTGCGGCATTTCGTCGAACAGTTTACGAGCATCTTTCAAATGACCAGATTTCACAAATTCTTTCAACTGGGCATTAATTTCTAACAAATTTGGTACTTGGGTTGGTTGTGTCAATGAATTCTGCTCCCATTTTGTGAAGGGTGATTCGAGAAAATCAGCGGAAGAATTTGCTAAAGTCGTAATGTATCTCTTCACATGGGATCTTGAGAACAGAATCATATGCACCTTCTGAAATAATATTACTTCACTTGATTTTGTCTTTAGAGGACGATTAACTGAAGAACTTTGTTAAACACTATGATTAAAAATGGCGTCTTTGAGCTTGATGGACATGAATTGAAGAGAGAGAAAGTGAAATATTTGCAAAATTTTGTCGCCAATTGTAAAACTGTAATTTATCATCACTAGATTCACTATCTATAAAAGCAAATACTATGCATCAATTACAAGAAAGTATTGCACTTTTCCACTTGTTAAGCCTTTGAATTAAATAGTTTTCCAAGCGTTGCTGGGTTTATCACCTTGGAAGTAAAAAATTGCAAATCAAGGTGATAAACTGGGAAGTTCTTTAGTTTTTTTTTCAGAGTTTTATTAGATCGGAACCTTGTACTTCCTCCGTTTCTTTTTAATTACAATATACTCCGTAGTCTTTTGGCACACATTTTTAGGAGGATGATAGACAAAATAAATGAACAAATTGTTTAATATATTTTGGACAATGGTAAGAAGAATAATTGAGTTATTAGGTGTTCGAATTATTTTAATTAATGTGTTAGTTTACCTTGCTTATGATCCTCCTAGAAGTGCATGACAAAGGACTATGAGAAATAGTTATTAGGCACCTTTATGGCATTACAACAAGTTTACAATTATTTACGTATTGGCACAACGTGTCAAAGTGATGAAGTCAGTCCATACTCCATACTACCGTCTACTGAGATAGTATACAAATATCAGAAACATGCCTTAATATTCCCAAGTATCAACCCTGAGATTTTAGTTGATGAGACCATAAAAGTTTGAAAACGCAAGTTCATGATAACATCTTATCTAATACTCCATAATATATGTGATATCATCAAGTTTCTTGCAAAACTTGACAGTTCTAAATGAACTTGAGAAAACTCTATTACAAACTTTGATTTCTCCACATGATCTAATCGTGTATTCAAAATAAGGTAAAAACATATTAACTGTGAATAACTCGACTTAAAGATCCTAAACCTAAAACTTCACCTGACTTGAACTTATATTATACCAATTCGAAATGACCCACTCAAAATTGGAATTGTAACCCAAAGGCCAAAACCAAATCAAATGATCATCATCTATATATAACCCACATTGAATCAGCCCGATCCAAATGACCCTTTGACACTCATAATTATGTACACAGCATTCAGAAGAGGACCTGCCTGCAACTTGAGAGACTTTCCAACAATTTACACTAGAATCTAATTTCAACTAATTACAAGATATATTCCTATAATGAAAGCTTCACCTCACTTGCTACTGCTAGATGTAGTGGATTTACTAACCCATTTATCAATCACAGAAATTGGGGAAGATAAGTATACCCGATGATTATTCAACAGACGTGCATTGCCATCCTCTGTAGGTGAAGGTGGCCGGATACTACTACGCGTTTCCACCACCTTCACGTCAGCATTTTTAGCCATCTCTTCCGCCTGCAATGCTTCATAATCAACACCTTCAATCCCCTTGAGACCCTCTAAAACCTCATTCATTGTTGGCCTGAGTTCCTTTTCATGTTGCAGGCACTGGAATGCAAGCTCTCCCACCAATGTAGTCATCCTCCGAACCTTAAAGTCCAACGCAAATCCAAGTTGTGGGTCCACCAACTCATCAAATGCACACCTTTGAATCCTGTTGATTGCATAGTTGGACAAGTTGATCTCATGTTCATGCCTGTCCATGTCAACTGCAGGCAAAGAAGATATGAGCTCGATGAGAACTACTCCAAAACTATAAACATCGCTCTTATCTGTTAGTTTGTAACACTGGTGATACTCCGGGTCTAGGTACCCAGGAGTCCCCTGTGGAGCTGTTGATACATGAGTTACATCAGTTGGGAAGAGTCTAGAAAGCCCAAAATCTGCAACTTTTACACTGAAGTTTCCGTCTAGGAGTATATTGTTTGTTTTGACATCACGATGAATAATATCAGAAGCATGAAGGTAAGAGAGTGCAGTAGCTGTTTCTATTGCTATTCTCAGACGAGCATTCCATGGAAGAAATACTCCTGATTTCATCATTTTGCCATACAGATGTTCAGCTACTGTGCCGTTTTTTACATACTCGTACACAAGGAGGAGTTCTCTGCAGTGCTGGGAAGTGCAGCCGTAGAGTGACACAAGGTTTTGATGTCTCAAACGGGTGAGTATTTCAGCTTCATTCATGAACTGTTCTACCCTTTTGCAGCTCTTTTCATACAGGCGTTTTACTGCTACTTCCCTCCCGTCTTTTAGTTTTCCTGAGATACAAAAACTGTGATTAGTTGATCGAATTGAAGGATAGAGATGTCATGTTTGAGATCGTTAAAGAGATTATGTATGATTAAGCTTACCATAATAAACAATTCCAAAACCACCAGTGCCTAGTTCTCTAGAATGATCAAAATTGGCAGTGGCTTCTACGAGTTGACTGTAGGAAAAGAGTGGCACACCAAAGTATATACTTCCTTTTTCAATTTCTGATGCACTACAGTCAAGAGAAGCTTTCTTGATTACCAATTTTACATTCTTACAGAGCCAGATGACTATGATTGCTGCAAATACAAGTATAGCTCCTCCTGCTATGCCTGATGATACATTAAGGTCATTTGTCAGTTAATTGCAAGCTCTAACAGTCAAATTCCTATGGCCCTTTTGGTAGTGGTAATGAATTTATAGATAAATCATTTATTAAGATAACCGCATACCAATGTACATGGTTATGCTTGTCCATCTTCAAATCCCTCGTTTTCTTTATAAACTTCAATTATCATCCATTGCCACTTTAGAGGCGGTATTGACTCAAAACAAAATCTTGTGAAGAAAATCACACGTTTGGGGGATGAAAATTTGTCACCGTAGGCAATCATCAGCATGATACTTTCTTTACCAAATTACTTATAAATTTGTTATCATTAACATTATTTAGAATTGGTTACCGAACAGCCCGTTATGGTAAGTTAAGTGAAAAAATATCATTACCTAATCCCGGAATTAAACCAGTCCTTTTCTTTTCTGCAAAGAAAAATTAAGATACAGTTGAGCAAAATCGGATTCAATGAGCAAACTAAGTTCAATTCAGTATTACTATTTACTAATAAGCTAGAAAGAAGATACTAAAATATGGGTGTTTTTAGGAGAATTACTTGCAAGCATAAATCCTGGATTCGACCACCCTCGGGTGTCGAGAGAATCCCCAGGACCCACGCATGTCGCGAGCCAATACGCTTGGCGAGCACGGGGCTTCGTGAAGGCCCGCGCAACACGCCGGGGGCCGCCCACGCGCGCGCCTCCGCCGAATGCATACTCGGGATAAGATCCTCATGGGTCTCTCGCGCTTCCCGCATCTGCTTGCGCCTAGTGTATTGCTATGTTGACGAGATAAAACGCTCTCGGTTGAGAGCAACTCCCTCGGAGCCAGTTGTTATCCTAGCTCGGATATGCGTCGGTTTAAAAAGTACTCGTCTCGGGTATCGTCACCTCGCCCTTTGAATCAACTCCGGTTATGGAACACCCTCTTCCCGGGAAATGAATCACTCGGGCTATACGAGATGAAAGCTCACTCTAATTCCAGGAGTCCCTATGCCTTTCCAACGGCTGCGCATACTCGGTATCCTCTTGGTACTTAGCGAGCTTCGACTCGGGTGCGGTCTTAGATCTCCCACAACGTCTCGGGAAACAGATCCCCCTCGGGATAACGCATAGAGCTTTGCAACCCCGACCGGAGCGGGATCTCCCCCCTCGGGGATCGGTCGGAGGCACTCCCATGGCACGCCCGCGGACTCGGGGAGGAGGTTGTGTCCCACCTCTCGGGGTCGGGCGGGATGCCCGAGCTCGGTGCAAACAAGCACTCGGGGCGGTTCTGTTTCATCAACCTATGGAACCAACTCGGGATTAGCACAAACCGGTGCTCGAGGCCCCTGTAACTCGGGCGCTACACACTCCGGGATCGAGTCGGAGGCACTCCCATGGCACGCCGCCGGACTCGGGGAGGAGGTTGTGTCCCCCCTCCGGGGTCGGGCGGGATGCCAGGGCTCGAGTGCAACAAGACTCGGGGCGGGTTCCGTTTCATCGGCCTATGGAACCAACTCGGGATCCGCCACCACCGGTGCTCAAGGCCCCCCCAGACCTCGGGCGCTACCCACTTCGGGAGTTCGAAACGAGCCCGAGGTCACGAGTCCCCCTCTTTGGACTCGGGGATTAACCCGGTTGGGCCAATGAGGATCATGGGGCCTCGGCCTAGCATGAGACCTCCTTCCTAAATTTTCCCCCCCCCCGAGGCGTTTCCCTTACCCCCGATAAACCGGACTGCCCGGGGCGGCCAACCTTCTTGGTTGATCCCCGAGCCTTAAATTTAGCCCAAAAGCCCAATTTATAACAAAAAAAATAATTAATACCCCAATAACTTGAAATATTTTATCCTCCGATTACTAATTGTTTGCCCAGTTTAAATAATTAAGGCGAAATTATTAAATCGCCCCTTTTAAGGGAAGATATTCTAAACTTACATTAAAAGAATAAATGCCCATTTAATGGAGTCTTCATCCTCTATAAAAAGGGTTGTCTCATCGGACAAAGGTATGGAATTCTCACCTAACAAAACGAGAGCCTCTCCCCTAGACTATTCACTTTCTCTCTCTATCTGGGCAGGCGTCGGAGGCGGTTTGAACGCCCCAGTTTTTCATTGTATTTTGCAGGATTGTGGGAGACCTCTTCCTCGGATCTTCGGACCTTCTCGGGATTTCAAGACTCTCAACACTACAATCATCTTTGACAGTTTCTAGGCAGAAACATAGATAAATCATTTATTAAGATAACCGCATACCAATGTACATGGTTATGCTTGTCCATCTTCAAATCCCTCGTTTTCTTTATAAACTTCAATTATCATCCATTGCCACTTTAGAGGCGGTATTGACTCAAAACAAAATCTTGTGAAGAAAATCACACGTTTGGGGGATGAAAATTTGTCACCGTAGGCAATCATCAGCATGATACTTTCTTTACCAAATTACTTATAAATTTGTTATCATTAACATTATTTAGAATTGGTTACCGAACAGCCCGTTATGGTAAGTTAAGTGAAAAAATATCATTACCTAATCCCGGAATTAAACCAGTCCTTTTCTTTTCTGCAAAGAAAAATTAAGATACAGTTGAGCAAAATCGGATTCAATGAGCAAACTAAGTTCAATTCAGTATTACTATTTACTAATAAGCTAGAAAGAAGATACTAAAATATGGGTGTTTTTAGGAGAATTACTTGCAAGTGGTTCGTAGCACACTAGTGATCGAGGTCCATTTCTGCAGTGACACAGGAACTGATCTGAAGATAGATGATCTGATGTTCCGCATCTACCACCAGACTTCTCACAGTTGGAACAAGCTGCGAAGTTCGCGAAGTACTCCACTTTAATCGGCCACTTGGTTAACAATTTATAAAATGAAGCATCATTTGTGCTTTTGAGCTCATCAACCACCCTTTTATCAACCGTAAAAGAAACATTGTTCGAACACGACTTATTAATCCTACTGAAGTCAGATTGTTTATCAAAGTAATAAGCAGTACCATTAGTACGATCGAAAAAAGAGCAGTCAAAAGAGAAGTGATGATATCTGCTGGAGTTAAAATTTGTACAGCCATAGTACAAGCTTATTCTGTGTTTGGAGTATAGCTTCAATTGAGGAAGCAAGGATATACTACTTGTATCTTGCGGATAACAATATTTGAGCAAGGTATCAGGAGGAAAATTTATCAAGTGGAAGGACGTATTGATTCCCATCACACTTATTGGAATAACTAAATTACGAAATACATTCATAGTTGTAGTATAATCACGACAATTGAGCATAAACTCTGGGATCCCACAAGACTTGGGCCTATTTCCTCCCCAAAACGGGTACCCGACATTAGAGATATTCCCGCATGAGTATAGAGTAGAACATGCTGTATAATTCACATCTTCGCCATTCGAAAGTCGAACAGCAAAGATGATGATGAAGGTTATGAAGTGAAAGTATAGGAAAAAGAAATGGGAAGCCATATATTTTCTGTGGAAATTAAATGCATGTGTTTCTTGTATATACTTTTATATACAGAAATGTCTGCCTTTTTTAACCATGAAATGTTGGGTTATTAGCATACTAGTATGATAACCCAGAAAAGGATCAAGAGTTTAAGACCATATCCTCATAGAAGCTAGTGGACAAATTATTAGACTTGCGCTTCAAAGTCTTTCAACTTACAAGCCAAAAGACTTTGAGCACTTCCAAAACTAGTGTTTCAAAGGTCCTATTTTCACATTATAGAGGACATATTTAAGTGTGATTGTGTGAAGAAAAGGATCAAACTTCTTTAGTTTTTAGGTTCATGTGGGAACTCAGATATTCAACTAGTACTCTGGGAAATAATTATCTGATAATACAAACATAATACCCTTCTGTTCCTTCTTTTTTTTTTTTTTTTTTTTTTTTTTTTTGATCTCTAAGCAAACCTTGACCATGAATATCTTTAATTACTTATTATTTAAAGTTACTCCCTTTTTTCCCACTCTAATTTCTCTCACAAAAACCACTGATGTGATTCTAATGACCCCACCCCTAACTAACCGTCTTTCGCAACTTTCCAAAAGCAAAATCGAAAGAATAAAAAGAGAAGGCAGTAACGTCTATTTTTGTACATCCTTAGGGATCTTCATCTTACCTATAAAAAGAGTCGGTACTCTCTCCGTAAATTTTTTATTTTCTCTTTTGGAATCTTGACACTATTCACAATTAGATGGAATATTCTAAATTCTTCTCAATATATAAGAAATAGTCATGTAGGATTTTATTTGATTTCGTGTGAATAAAAACTTTATTTATATTCAATCATTATAATTTTCAATAAAAGATATTTAAGGTTGAAAGGAGAGCATTGGCAAACACGCACAGACGGCACAGTCAAAATAGAAACATTAAATGATAAATTTCTCTTGCATTTGTAACCCAAAGAAAAAACTTTGAAAATAAAATCCATTGGTACCTAAACATCTCCAAATGGTACTAAAAATGGAATTATTATTACTTGGGTACCAATTGAAAAAAAAATTAATGTTTTTTTTTCTGAACCAACTGTAAGAGCAATTGATATCAAAATGGGGTGATAGACGTTAAATCCACGTCTAATGATATCCCCTATTTATTGAAAAGTTTTCAAGATTCAACCTTGAAAAAGAAATTGTTAAAACAATTACATCGACATTTCAGAATGAAAAGTATTAGTTAAGTCGTCAATGTCAAGTACTCTGAAGTGGAGAGGATATACCTTCAAAAAAAAAAAAAAAAGGTGAATCTTTTTTCCAAAATAATGTTCTTTTAGAAAATAATTCAACTATATACGCACGAGATGCATGCGAAAATATGTAGAAAATTAAATTAATTACTAATTACATCTAATAAATTAGAGTATTTATAAGTATAAACATTAATCTTTTGTAAACGACCTTTATCACGTGACAACGTGTGATCTGACATAATATCTTATAGGTTCAATATCTAATACTCATATTAGCTCGTAGGCCTAAAACTATGTCTTTCTTCTTGCCTTTATTATTTAAAAAAAAAAACTTAAATCTTGTTCACGTCATTTGATTTTTACTAAACTGAAACTTATATTTGCTTAATTAAACTTGTTTTTAATGAATGGACTTATTTTAAAAAAGGATCTCTATTGTTTTCTCTTATATTCCTTACTATTTTTGATAAACTCTCAACTGATTTTTGCTGAATTGAATTTATTTCAACTGAACGGAACCAATATTTACTGAATTGAGCTTATTTTTACTGAATAGAACTTATTATATATGAATTGAACTTATTTCAAGATGAATTAAACATGGTCTTATAGTAAAATCCATTTTGTATTTATTATATCTATTATGCCAGTAAGTTGTGGAAACGAAAAGAAAAAAGGACAAAAAGTGGAAGAATTATTCATTTTAAATAAAAAATCAAGAAAAGGATTAGCACATATACAAAAAACATCCGCGAGAAGGAAATTTATAAAACGAAATCTTTTTCCATCCAACAATCAGAGTAGAAAAATCTTCCCCTTTAGTCATCCTAAAATTTGAAAGACCCTTTCAGAAATTGACATTCAACACGGAAATTGTGGGACAACAATCCGTAAGTATTCAAAGTAGAGTTTTGGCAAACAAGGTTGATCACTAAAGACACAACAACGAAAACAATTTTCTATTACGTTTGCGCGTAGAAATATGCTAATGCCTAACCTCAAGCTTGTCTTTCACTCTACTAGTTTATTACTCCCTCGGTCCCTCGACCCTAAAGAATTCTTTAGAGTTTGTTTAGTTCGCCAAGAAAATTTTAGTAATCTCCATTTTATAGGAAATGTAAAATGAAGTTTGGTTTAAAAAAAGTTTACAAAATGGGAGGAATAAAACTTCCCATGAACTTCTACTTCTCAACAAAACGGGGGAAGTAGCTTACTTACTCCCACTAGGTAAGATTCCATAAGAAGAAATTCCCTTATGAATAATCAAATAACATGTTCCAATTCTTCCCATGAATTTACAGAAGGAATTTAATTACTGTGTATTCAAACTTCATGAGATTTTTACTTCCTATGATGAACCAAACAAAACATAAAACTGCGATTATCTTTGATATTTTATTTTCAAGTCATTTTGAGTTAATCTTTATTTTGGAATCTTATAAGGATATTGCAGTACTATAGAGGACATTATTAAGGTTTTAACTTGGCAAACAAATAAATAATATATGACCTATGTTTTCCGAATGAAGTACAACAGAAATGTAGACTATTTTGGGATGAATTTCATATGAACTTGCTCTATCACACTGCTACCAGTCTACCACCCTAATTACTAGGTTATGGAGACCCTGTTCTTTTGAATTTATTTTGGCTGAACTGAACTAAACTTATTTTATTTTGGCTGAACTGAACTTATTTTTGCTGAACTGAACTTATTTTTACTTATTTCTGCTGAACTGAACTTATTTTTACTTATTTTTGCTGAACTGAACTTATTTTGGCTGAACTGAACTTATTTTTGTTGAACTAAACTGTATTAACATAATATTATCAATACTTATTATTATAATAATCAATAAATATTAACATAATATTATCAATACTTATTATAATTATTTTATTATTTTATAATAATAAATAATAAATAATAATAATAAAAATATTAAATAATAATAATAAATAATAAATAATAATAATAAAAATATTAAATAATAATAATAAATAATAAATAATATAACAAATAATAAATAAAAATTAATAATAAATAATAAATATTAATAATAATAAAAAATAATAATAAATAATAGTAATAAATAATAAATAATAATAATAATAAATAATAATAAATAATAAATAATAATAATAATACATAATAAATAATAAATAATAAATAATAAATCATAAAAAATAATATTAATAATAAAAAATAAAAAATAATAATAATAATAATAATAATAAATAATAAAATATAAAATATAAAAAATAATATATAATATATAATAAATAATAATAATAATAAATAATAAATAATAATAATAAAAAATAATAAATAAAAAATAATAATAAATAATAATAATAATAAAAAATAATAAATAATAAATAGTAAATAATAAATAATAATAATACATAATAATAATAATACTAAATAATAAATAATAAATAATAAATAATAATAAATATAAATAATAAATAATAAATAATAATAAATATATAATAATAAATAATAAATAATAAATAATAATAATAATAATAAACAATAATAAATAATAAATAATAAATAATAAATAATAAATAATAAATAATAAATAAATAATCATAAATATAATATAATAAATAATAATAATAATATATAATAAATAATAAATAATAATAATAAATAAATAAATAATAGATAATAAATAATAAATAATAAATAATAATAATAATAAATAATAATAAAAAATTAAAAATTAAAAATAAATAATAATAATAATAAATAATTACAATAATAATAATAATAATAAATAATAAATAATTAGAATAATAAATAATTAGAATAATAATAACAATAATAATAATAATAATAATAATAATAATAAATAATAATAAATGATAAATAATAAATAATAAATAATAATAATAATAATAATTAATAAATAATAAATACTAAATAATAAATAATAAATAAAAAAAATAAAAAATAAGAAAAATAAAAAATACAAATTCATCGTTATTTTAATTATAATATTAATAATAATAATAACAATAGTAATAGTAATAGTAATAGTAATATTGAAAGCAAAAATAATAATTACAACATTAGACAAGACTAAACTTATTTTTGCTGAACTGAACTTATTTTGGCTGAACTGAACTTATTTTTGCTGAACTGAACTTATTTTTACTTATTTTTGCTGAACTGAACTTATTTTTACTTATTTTTGCTGAAACTTATTTTTACTGAACTGAACTTATTTTTGTTGAACTGAACTTATTTTTACTTATTTTTGCAGAAAATAAGTCCAAAAGAACAGGGCCGGAGTATAAACTTACGCTCCCTAGTCCCTATGTTCAAATTAATCAGTCGTATTTGCTAATTTTAAGAAGTTGTCACCTTTCTTAACAGTATCTAAAGATTCCACTACTTGGCTACTTGCATTAGGTGGTGAACTAGGATTGGTGTTAGGAGTTCTATGTTACAAACTGACAACTAATTAACGACGTGGAAATTCTCACACGGTAGCTTCGCATCTGAAATACTTTGCTACACAACTCGAACATTGTTTATTCACATCTATATTTCCATATTCACACTCTGATACTTCACCCGTGTCTTTTAACTTCTTGGAAGTAGGGCTAAGCAAAACTATCTGACTATCCAATAACTCAATACGGATTCGATTCGATCCGATTCAATTTTGTGGGTATTTGATCCAAAAAATATTTTGGACCGGATATCCAATAAGAGATTTCAGATGTCGCATACCAATTTAGATATTGATTTTCGGATTTTTACGGTACCTGTATCTCGAGATATGAACGAAAATGGATATCACTGATCAGATATCCAACCCAATATCCGAAATAATTGGTATCTATATCATATTTACTTCAACTTTTTTACCTTTTGGAAAAAAGTAATTAAAAAGTAAAGTTTTTTCTAATAGAAATAACAAGAATTGGATATCACGTATCCGTTGTATCGAACCCGAAAATTTTTAGATTGATACGATATCAAAACACTAGCGATTTCGATATCCGATCCGAAAATGAAAATGTTTTCGAATCGGATATCCGATTCGTGCTCACCCCTACTTGGAAGGGGCACTTTACAACATTGAATAGAACTCTCTATACACAGCGGTTGATCATACAAGCAACTCATTTTTGCACTTTTTGACAATTCGAGCATTTCACTAAACTTGTTTCATACCGCTAATGCTCTTCGTGCCTGTAAAAACCATGGGCGTTTTGAGAGCGAGTACGAGGTTTGAAAGTCATATCCTACCCCAAAAGCATTATACTTCTTAATGAACTGTAGGTGCCACTGCGACTGTAGCCAATACAGGACCAAACAGCATATATGTTATACACCAACCTTGACAAAAAATTACATGTCTCGTATGCTTTCTAGAGCGTAAAGTTACTCGATCAACCTCCTAAAACATAAATTTTGTGTTGGGTGTACCTATTTCAAAGTAGATGGGGGTGTATGTATTCATCATTCTTAACCACTACTACCTAGCACTAGTAGAAAAAACATCATATGCTACTTAACATGGGCTTCGTTTGTATGAAAAACGCAGCCCTTATTGTAGCTATAATGATATAAATCTCTTTAAAACAGGCCATAACGGCATAACGTTATGGGCTGTGTTTGATTGATAAGAACATACAAGTGCACTCATGTGCAACATAAATCAAGTAATATATACATCTGTGCAATCACAATAACACACCACTTAGAACGCATGCCGTATATAATTATATAGTTCAATCATACAAGCATGATTAGTTCTCATATCCCACTCCCCAACCCAAGTAACAAATAATGTTCCACATAATACGTTATGATGTAATAGTTGCACCTTTACAGAGCAATAGGGCTCTATATTAGTGCTTAGAGATAAGACCATAAATTGGACCTGTCACTAGCAACACATTTATCTCTACACTAGCAACTGATCATTCGCATAGATTACATCGTAGTTATGGGAATGCCCAAGGTTTTAGGGCCTTGGTCAAACCCTTCACACATACATGTGCACATTGACAACATCTTCAAGGTATTGTCATAACCATAGCCCCCATCAAAGCTAGGTCTTAGGTTCAACCAAATCTTGCACCCAGATGCAGCAAATATTGCAGGTTGCCAGCTTTTACTAATAGACTAAGATAAATCTTTTAGTTTATAGCTTCAAGCTATTGGATTTCACTCCTTGTTTGTCTTTTGATTTCAATACTCATTCCATTGGTTAAACATACGATTAACTGTAACCTTTTCTTTACACAATACTGCTTAAAATCATTATCTATCTTTAGCCAGACTTGCGCTCACCTTATTTCCACTTGTTAATAAGTCCAGTTCAGTTTAGGGTCAATAAGTTCTGGTAGCTACATATGATAAGTTCAGGGCCAATTTGGTTTACTCAAGTTCGATTCACCACTGAAATCAGTTAAGTTTGGGGATAATAAGTTGATATAAGTGAAAAGCAATCGACTATAAGTCTATAACGCACCCTTAATAGCATCTGACTAGTTAGTTACATTATTTTCAGTAAGAAACATGCTACTCTTCTAACTATTTAAAACTCAAGAATTACATCCTTCGTTATATGAATCTTACAGCATACATGTTCCATCACTTCCATGCATAATATAAACTAGCCTTATATGCACGCTATGCGTGCGAAATCGTCTTTAAAGTTAAATTAATTGCATGCTTATATCTAGTAATAATTTTCATAAAAAAATATTTATAAAATTCTATTAAAGGGAGACATCTTTATAGTTCAGCGGTGTGTTAACTAAGAAATTATATGAACATTTGAAATAGTTTTTTTTATTGTATAATTTACTTTCAGGGTACTTACATAAAAAGACAATTTATAGGAATTTGACTAACTATATGAAAACAACCCTAAAGTATAGTGCAGCACACATATTGTTCAAGACTTCAAGTCTTCAAGTAAATAAGAGAATACAACTCTAGAGTCTAATACAGCACACATATTTGTTCGAAATTCAAGTAAATAAGAGGAGAGACATATAGGTTAACAAAGCTGAGTTTATCTCTCTCCTCCTCCACGCTCTCTTTCTCTCTATGTAATGTGTGTCTATCTCTCTCCTAGCCCCGCCGGAGACTACATCGACGACGGTCCCCGATTGAGACGGGCTGTCGGCCTCTATTTCATATCTCTCTTACTTCCATCTGATGCGTGGTCTCACAGCATGGCGACTTCATCGGTGTCGATGCCGTTTCGTCGGCGTTGGTTCACCTCCCCATCATGGTGTTCATGACATTGTCTAATTCATTCTTTAAATTGACTTCTGGGAAAATTGGAAGAAAATATGAAAATCATAAGCAAAATTGAAGAATTTTAAAGCCACTTTACCGGCAACATTGCCACGGCGTTAAATGAAGAAGTAAAGTTTCTATTATAGCATTGTCGGTGAGTATGAATTTCTTACTTTAATTTTCTTGCATGTGAGAAATCCATTTAAATTTTTAGTTTTTGATATTTATACATATGGGGAATCTATTTTAGCTTTCAAAAGAATGGTGATTTTTGTTGTAAAAAAGGATGGTGATTTCGTTATAAGGAAAAAATTGCCGTTGGAAAAAAAATGTCGATTAGTAGAAACGAAATGATATACTTGTGTGTTGTTATGAGTTATTGAATAAACCAAGTTAGGATCTTTGAAAAAATGTGTGAAAAAAGGTAGAAAGTTCAGTTGAAGGGACTCGGTATGTGAAAACTGAAAATCAAAAACTGATTATTAACCTTATAGAATTGAAATTTGACACTCAAAATACGCGCACACACAAATTAACATTGAAAATCAAAAACTGGTTTTTTTATTGTTTTAAAACTGAATTTTGGTCTTTATTGAAGTTGACAGTGAAAATGTCTCAAACTTTACTTTTCTTGATTGTATCCAATTTTTTTTGAGGAATTCAAATTACAAATTGTTTTCCTTCCCATGTTGATCAGTGTATAACTACTTTCTCCATTCTCACCTAGAGTTATAATTAAAAAGAAAGGGATCAAAAGGAAAAAAACAGAGCACATAAATACCTTTAGAGAAGCATTGGTTGAACTTGATATTGCCTGCTATGTGGTTGGATTACAATGATTGCTTGCGGAAGTACCTTTAAATAAAATTATAAAAAAATTAATGTTGCATAATGATGAAGAACAACCCACTATTTTTATGCTTTGTTATTACCTGTATTTCCAGATGAATGCAAGTTACGCAAGTTACCTGTATTTTCAGATTATGGAAGGAAGAAGGGAAGAAGAGAATAGAGATTGTGGAATAACTGTATCTTGTGTTTCATTTTTTTTGTTTTAACAAAAAAATGGAAACTGTAGAATGTGTGTAGTACAATTATTCACCATTAAATTAGGGATTTCTTTCAATTCAAAATTTTAGACAAAGATCACAAACTAATGAAGTAGAATGATTAAAGATATGATATCCGTCTTTTGATGCAATTTATTTACGTAACATCTCTATTATATTTGATTCAATTTATTACTCTACTTTATATCCCTCAACACATTATCAGCAAAAATCCCCCAACTATTGAAATTAATCGAAGTGTACGCAATTTCTAGGTCTTTCAGCGTATAATTTCTAGTTTTTAATCACCAAAAAAAATGAAGGAAAAAATACAAAATCCGAAAAAATTACCGATTGAACAGAGTGTATTCCAAGAATTTCATTTTTTAGCGGAGAATGAAATGAAATACAGAAATTTGCAGTAGCGGTGCGGCGGTCTAAAAGCTCCACAGAAATCGTCGACGAATCCTTAGGAAATTAATGAACATAATCAGAAATTTTGAACGAAAACAAATTGAACTCAAAATTTCGAATCAAAAAACTTAAAGTAAAGAGCACTGCATTTTCTGCAAATCAACATACCTGCTTCGAATAACAAAATAATGATGATGAGGAACCTAGTCGAATTTGTGAAATCTCTATCCTCTGAGATCTCTCCTCTCTTCTATTGCTTTGGAGTTTGGGAATTGTTTTCCGCTTAAAGATGCCGTATCACGTTCCAACTATATATTTAGGGATGTAACTGCTTTGCAGTTATTTTTTCCTTTTTTTAACGGAGATAATAGAATTAATAATTTTTTAAAGTTAAATGCAATTAGTAATTTTAAATAAAAGTAATTTTTTTTTGAAAATGTTTGTGATAGTGGGCAGTTGAGAATTCAGAATTACAGTTCTTTTTTTCTTCTCTTCTTGTATTCTTTTGTTGTAATTTGTTTAATTTATCGTAGAATGTTTAATATTTTTCCCCATCTCTTCCCATATAGAATAGAGATTAACTAGTTCAACCAAAAGCTATCACCAATCCATTACTCAAACATTATCAGCAACGATAATAAATTAATAATACAGTAATATAGATATAAGATACATAATAATGATATATAAAAACAAATGAACCAATTCTTCTGACTCGTGCCACAAGTATATATTTTCTGTTTACAAAACAAGTATTCAGAAACTCAAAGATGAATAATGATAGAAGCTGCTACTTTGTTACTGTCTTTTTACAAATATAACTTAGTCAATCTAATTTTGAATTACTTTCTTACCAACTGGTCTTCTGTATAGTTGGATGACTTCACATGTACAATTTATTTCTTAATGACTATTAACATCTTCCTTCATGAACCTGACTCAAACCATAGAATCGTAATTCGTAACGATACCCTCTTTAACTGTTGCATAATCTCAAACAAGGTTCATCCATTTACTCTTCTAAACTATTGGTTAGCTAATTACACCTTTCTACTTCAACAATGTATTGATCCGATCCGATATCCTAGAATTACTAATGACATCATATATCCAACATTAATTAATTGTTTAATTACCGCAAGACACCTAACGTATACGACCTCTGGCTCCCATATACTTGAACAATCATCATACTGTTCTATTCCCATGGTTTCATAGAACAAACTCTCCCTCCGAAATCCTTAAGTAATAGTACTACATAGTTAAGTCTTTTTCACTTGCTAGTTTGTTTCTATCACTCAAAACTTAGCAATTTCTAGTGACAAGATACATACAGACTAACAAGTCACTAGAACACAATGACGCTACAGATTGATACTACATCCATTTCTTATTGATATTCCTAGTTCGACTCACACATTTGTCAATGCACATATTTGACTATTAATATATGTAATTATATAGTAGTACAAATAATAAAGAATATGATATTTTTAATTGAGACGAATCAAATAAAACCCCACATGACTATGTTTTTTCTTATATATTTATTGGAAAAATTTAGAAAATCTATGTAATTCTAAATAAAATGTGTCAGAATTTCAAATAGGAACATCAATAAAAAACGGAGGGAGTAATTCATAATAATAATAATAATAATAATAATAGGATTCAAATTGTTAGAAATTACGCAATAATCGCGCAACCAAACCCAATTCTTCAACACATCATAATGAACTGTCAACAACTCAAATCAGTCAATAGAAACACCCTCATACTAAATTACTAATCAACTGCAGAAAAAACGGAGGCACCCAAATTCTAGCTTGAAGAACAATAATTAGACAATGAAAATTTTAATTTTTTTCTGAATTAGACAACATAATTGTTGATTATAATTTATAGCTACTGTAATCTTTCGCAGGACGCAATAATTAAGTTTAGCATTCTAAAAGGAGGGATAGAACGGTAACTTGCCTTTAGTTGAAACCCCGTAAAGGCCGTAATGTTGATTATCTCTTGCTCTGGGGGTCTGTTGTGGACTTGTGGTGGGAAACCACGGAAGCAGCAATTAACTGTCTCTCACGACGCCAGGCTGCCAGTTGCATAATACTTCCTCCGTTCTATAATAAGTGAAACATAGGAATTGGGCACAAGATTTAATAAACATCACTTTCAAAAGCCAAAAAGTCATAAAATACCCTTTACATTATCAAAATGAGGAGAGAGAAAAGCAAACCACACAAGTTTGTGATTGGTACTCTTGTCATTTTGTCATTTTCTTTTTTCCATTTAAAGGTATGTTTCACTTATTTTGAAACGTTCTAAAATAGTAAGTGTTTCACTTATTATGGAACGGAGGAAGTATTTTTTTTTTATCCATTGGAGCCATAAAGGCAGTATAAAGTACAAAGAAGGAGAGGGGGGATTCGAACTTGTGACCTATCGTTCACAGCACATCAACCTTAACCACTAGGCCAAGACATCATTGGTTTGCCAGTTGCATAATATTCTCTCACCTCAATTGCATTTATTTTCTGAGTTGGTGTTTGCCTCTCTCGGCTTTTAGCATGACCACTCGTGATCTAAAAAAAATTGTAAATATGTAATTCCTTTCTTTCATCAACTTTGTAAGTGTATAAAATGTTTTAAAAAATAAATAATTTTGAAAGTGTGTCAAAATATAACAAAATGGATGTCTATTTATAGATCTCATAAATTATGACCATTGGTAATTTTTTTTTTGTTGTTTTTTAGATATTTCAATTATGAATTTCGAATTATAATTTTACTTTGTAGTTTTTAAGGAGAAGTTTGTTGATGTAACGGAAGCACCATATCATTTACCCGCCTACTACATAGGCATATACCATTTTTAATTTATTAATAGGGTTGCTAAAATATTCTAAGGTATAACTAAGTACTATTTGTTAAAGTGGTAACAAACGCTTTTGAAATTAAATTCCATTAGGTAGCGTCTCGGGAAATCGAATTTCATTTCTTTTTTAATATTTCAATTCTAGAAATTAACACCATGTATTTGGATTTCAATTCCTCAAACTTGTTTGGGAAACATGGGAATTGAATTCTAATATTTTAAAATCCAGGTATTTTGTCTGGAAGTGATCGGCCATAACTTGCGTCGATAATGTGAGGAAGAACATTGGAGTAGAACTTGGAGAGAGCCTCTCCGAATGGAAGGTTTTGAAGTAGGAGAGAAACAATAATGGCACACGAATAGATGCAGCAATGAAGAAGCTCATTGAAGGAAGAGGAGAGAAAATGAAGCGGAGAAATGTTATGGTTTGGTTGGTGGTGAAGTAAGTGATTGAAATTCGAACTTCGAGAGAACATCTAGCATTTTCTACTGCAGATTTGTTCTTTTGCGTGATGAGAATGGAGAGTGAGGACTGAGGAGAGAGATGGAAGAGCAATTTGGGTTGGGTTTCGAAATGACAAGGGGAGGGGGTAAGAATTTAGATAGGGTATTTTTTACAATTATTTCACCATATACCCCTGACAATTTTTTTTGCACCATATACCTTTTTAACTTTTGAAATTCACCATATACCCCTCACTTTTGAAAAAATACATCCACTTACCCTTAATGACTAACATTGTTAAACTCTGTTAGTCATTAACCCCTAATCCCCCCTCTAACCCTAATTAACTAACCTAAATCTACCCCCTAACCCTATACCCTAATACCCTAACTCGAACAGCCCCCCCCCCCCCACCCCCACCACCCCCTTACCCCTGACCCACCCCACCCCCCACTACCCCCACTCACCCTTAACCCACCACCCCCTTACCCCACCGCACCACCACTCCAACAGCCCCCCTCCCTCCCCCTTCCCCGTAGCCCCCTCCACCCTCCCATGACCCCCCTCCCCTTCCCCGCCGTCGCGCAACAATTCGTGCTTGATTTGATGAAGAATCTCGTTTTCCCCTGCACTCGTGAGGAATCGAAACTCCTCCACGCCCTCCCGGTAATCGAAACTCGCAACCATTGCGGGAATTCACGATTCGAAACTTTCGTCATTGATATTCCTTCAAAGCTCGAAAACTCGCATCAACTCAAGCACGAATTGTTGCGAATTTCGAATTTTTTTTAGGGTTCGGGGTGCGATTCACGAGGGGAAGGGGAGGGGGAGGGCGGCGTTGCGGGGAGTGGAGAAAGGGAGGAGGGGTTGCGGGGGAGTGGGGAGGGGGCTTCGGGGGTGGTGGGGAGGGGGGTCGGCGGGGAAGGGGATGGGGTCGACGGGAGAAGGTGAGGGGGGGTGGTGGTGAGGAGGTGGTGGTGGTGAGGGGGTGATGGGGCAGTGGAGGTAAGGGGTGGGCCTGGTTAGGGTTAGAGCCCAAGTTAGTGTATTAGACTAGGGTTAGGGTTAGGGCTTAATTTCGGTTAGTTAATTAGGGTTAGAGGTGGATTAGGGGTTAATGACTAATGGAAGTCTAACACCGTTAGTCAAAAGGGTAAGTCGATGTATTTTTTGAAAGGTAGGGGGTATAGGGTGAATTTGTAAAGTTGAAAAGGTATATGGTGAATTTTTTTTTTTGTCAAAGGTATATGGTGAAAAAACCGTTTTAACTTGGCTCGTACTTGTATTGAAATTGACCCAATTTCGAATTCAATTCCATTGGGTATCCACTACCCAAATAAGTGAATTGAGTCAATTTCATAATTTCAAATGAAATGATGGTTCCCAAACAAATTCTTTAAAATTTTGGGGGGATTTCTTATCATTTATCCCTATTGTTAAAGAGTCTAGCTTATTTGATTAGATGAATGACTTACAAATGGCAAGAGGTGCCGATTAACTAAGATTTTTTTCAATACCAAAAAAAATAAAAGAAAAGAAAAATCTAAATATTCTTAGAAAATCCTCCCAAAATATTCCAAAGCATTTAGGCATAAAATCACCTACATTTTTCCATATTCACATTTCAAACATCCTCCCTATTTCTCTCACATCCACCCTTCACTTCTCCATCATCCTCATCGTACCGCTGTAAATCCCCCCCTCTCACCAACCTTCCCGCTTCCCCCTTCCCCCTTCTCTCTCTCTCTCTCCTAAAACCCTTGTTAAACCCTGAACAACAACAATCAACCTCTGCAACTAAACCCCATCTTCCTCCCTCAAAAAACCCCAAAAATTCTTCATCAATTACTTCTAAAAACCTCCATTAATTTCTCTTTTAAAAACCTTGATCATGTCGGAATCACTAAGAATAAGTCTATCAAATAATCCAAAAGTTTGGATTATGATCGGCGTAGGAGTTGCAGGGATCGCAATTGTAGTTTCTAGAGAGAGAAATCGAAGGAGAGAGAAGAAGCTTCTAGAACGTCAAGATTTCGGCGCTTTTATTGAACGCTTTCAGATTCTTCCCTTTCCTCAGCCGCCTCCTCCTGCTGCTCCTCTTCCCCTCCATGGCCTCACCTTCGCCGTCAAGGACATGTTCGTCATTTCACACTTCAGCTATTTTCATTGATTTTTGTTTGTTTTTTAAAGTTGTGAAAAACGATTTCTTATGACGATTCATGTTAGCCGACCCCGAATTATTTTGCGACTAAGGCTTTATTGTTTGTTGTTGTTTGGAGGGGTGTGAATTTGTGATTTTATGTGTGGAAATGGTGCAGATTCGAGATGAAGGGGCGAATAACCGGGTTCGGAAACCCGGATTGGAAGAGGACGCATGAAGAAGGAGAGAAGACGGCGGTTGTGATTACAAGCTTGTTGAAGAAGGGAGCTACTTGTGTGGGGTCCACTGTTTTAGATGAGCTCTCATTTGGGTAATGCATCATCTTTTTTTTTAATTTAGTTTTTTGTTTGGATTTTTTGGTGTTCAATTGTTGTATTATGCACTTTTGAGCTTAATTTGCACGCATTTACAATGAATTGGGAGTATAGCCCAGTTGTGAGTTGGATCGAATACTGCATTCGAGCAGTTATCAAATATGGGGCATTATGAGTTAATTGTTGAAGAATTGAAGTATATTTGATTTAGTAAGAAGTGGTTTGATTGATCTGATGCTCTATTTGTCCGTACATGAAAGGCGGAATTGGATTAGGGTGTAAGGAATTAAGTTATAGTAAGATTACTTGTATATTTCAATGTGTAGCTTCATTTCTTCGCCGTGCCACAAGGTAGTCTTCTTTTGATGTTCTTATTTTTTAGTTAAAGATAACTAGGTGATACACGAACAATGTTCGTTTTATTAAATTCACTTATAAACAATAACTTTAAATTCTAATGAGATGATATAACAAATGGTTATTAATTACGTAAAATCTAATTTTCAGTGCCAACATTTCTTAGTCTGTGCCTAATAAGACCCTCTAATGTGATTAGAAGGGAATTTTAGGTTTAGTGGCTCCCGCTTTAGTATATTATATACTAGATGTTGGTATGGCTTAAAGGAATAAAAATGTTGAACAAATAGTATTTACAAGGTTCTGATATCTCTGGATGTGATCGGTGACTCGGTGAGAGCTGGTTTGCTGGAGTTTATGAGGTTTTGATCCTTTTGGATGACACTTTTACGTGTGGATGAGATTCCAGGTTATGCTAATGATATTTAAATGAATTTAGTTGGTTGGCGGTAATGTTTACGTGGGTGATGGATGTTGTTTATTTTCTAGTTCTTCGTATACCCTTATTTCTGTTTAGCTGCCCTTATTCCTTATTAATAGAGAAGTTTGTTGAGGTAAAGCAGTGTTATTTTTCCAGGATTACTGGAGAAAATGTGCATTATGAAACTCCTATCAATCCGTCGACACCACATCATATTCCTGGGGGGTCTTCTAGTGGCTCAGCCGTAGCAGTTGCTGCAAAGCTTGTTGATTTTGCAATTGGTATCAGCCCTTACGTCTTTCTTACAGTCATTCTATATTATTGGAAAGATGGCTATGACTTAGGTGTCTTATGAGTTCTGACAATATAGCAACAAGAATTATGCAAGCACGAATAGGCAAAATTCTGGTTATTATCTGCTGATTATTGATTCTTTCTTCTCTTTGGACATTTTTTTTGTGCATTTGTCAATTCGTTGTTTATGTTAAAGCTCTTGAGCATATGGTGTAGCTTCCATTTTTGTAGGGCCATGTCTTGCTATGTCTGGATGCCTTTGGGTCGGTTGTTATATTCACGATCTTTTTGATGTGGAATGTGGAGCGTCCTTGAGTTTTGTGAAGCATGTAATCTGATCATTCATTTTTTTCTGTAGAAACGGCTAATTGCAGGTTAATGTGAACAATTAAGTGATTTAGTAAATTAGTAATTTTCCTAAAAATGATGAATCTGTTCCGGTTAGATTATTGACAAATTTAACGTTTCAGGTACTGATACAATTGGGTGTACGAGAATTCCAGCATCATTTTGCGGTATTTTTGGATTTCGCCCATCTCATGGGGCTGTGTCTATGGATGGAGTCCTGCCAAATTCTCAAAGTCTTGACACTATTGGTATGAACCATTCTTCCTTTGACTTTACCATTTTTCTGTGGTTTTGCTTTATTTAGTACTCATCTGATTGAAATTAGCAAGTTTCAAATAGGCAGTCTTGTCTTTTTGACAGCTTTTTTGAACAATAAGCTGCAGTGACGACAACAAAAACCCCAGTGTGACTCCCAACCTGTACTGAATCTTGCGCTTAAGTAGTTGAGAACTTGAGATTGGTAGTAAGGGTTGTTTCAGAAAGAATCACGAAAAAATATTTTCAAAGAGAAGGAAAGCAGTATAAAGGAACACTGCTTAGATAATATTGAAAAAGAAATCAATTGGCCCCGTCCTCTTTTCATTGTGGTGGAAGACTGAAAAGGGAAGATGTGGGGGCAGTGGTGATCAATAGAAACAGCTGGAAATTTTTAACCTAGGTGTCTGGCCATTTAATAAGATGAAGCATTGCTGATTTTATCTATTATAATGCTATCATTCAGGATGGTTTGCTCGGGATATCTCAGTTTTGCACCGCGTTGGACAGGTCTTGCTCCAGTTAAAGGCTGAGCCTAGGAGGTCAAGGCGCTTCGTAGTTGCAGATGATCTGTTTGAGCTTTCAAGAGTTTCAAAGCCTAAGGCATCACATTTTGTGAAAAAGACCACAGAATATCTTTCTGGATGTAAGCCATATGATCCATCCATGTTCTATAGATATATCATATCTTTTTTTCTGGTGAAGCACTCTTATTTTCTAATGCTGTTGGTGTTGTGCACACAAAAACTTTATGTGATGATTTGATGTAGTGGTGTGCTACATTGAAGTCGAAGGAAGTGATGTTTTGTTATAGTCAAGGTTATATCACTTATATATCATTGACTGTGCAGACCAGAGTCCCAAGAACGTAAATATTGGCCAGTATATTGCATCAAATGTCCCTAGTCTGAAAGTATTTTGTGAGAAGTCTTCAAATATGCAGAGTGGAGTAGAAGCTCTCAAAGCTCTTTCTTCGGTCATGGTTTTACTTAATAGGTATCATCTCTTATTTTTTTCTTTAATTGTCCATTTTTATTATTATTCTTTTCTATGTACTTCCTCCCTTTTTAATTATGCTTGCATCATTTCCTTTATATGGAAGTTGTGTAATACTTGCATCATTGCTTAAATTATAAATAGGTTTCGTCTACCTCTCTCCCATCATATGGGTTTCCCTTTTTATCCACCTCTTTTTTACATAGACTCCTAAAAAAGCGAGCCCAAAAAACTTGATGCAAGTAAAAAAAAGGAGGAAGTATGTAATATAAAAGATGGCCTGGAGAAAGGACCTTGAAGTAGTCATTCGGTCTTTCTTATGTTTTGATGATGGAAAATGGGGATTAAGGATGCTGTATAGATATTGTGCGTGAGATACTGAGATCAAATAGTCCATTATTATGACGGGTTTTTCAAGTCTTAGGGGGGAGCCACTTCAACTTCTTGTGTCATCTAGCTAAGTGCTTTTGCATCTGCAGCCTGTAACCTGTACATTAAGCTCTTCTCAGATGTATACATCTTTGTAAAGATGTAAAAGCTGAACTTTCGTTTTTTTCTGTGGCATCTTCAAACTTTTCTGGGATGAGTTGGATGCAACCTCTTTATGCCAAAGATGCTCTTGTGGCTTGAGAAAGATGTAAAGAGGTTGGATTGATAACGTGTGGAGGATAGTTTTATTGGCTATTTGGTAGTGCAATGGGAAAGGAAGAATTAGCTGAATTTGGAGAGTAGAGCTTGCTCATGTCAAGAGTTGAAGTATTTTTTTTGTAGGTTATTGTATACTTGACTAAAGTGTTAGGTCTTGACTCTTGAGCATGGCTTTTCAGGCTTTGTTTCTAAATTGTTTCTCCCTCCGTTCTAAATGAACTTTGATACTACTATATTGAGATGTTTTAAAAATTTCCTGTGGCTATTTTTGATGATTCTAGTGCTCTTTCCCCTTTTCTCTCTATCACACTAGTCCTTTTCCCCTTTGTATTTTAACACCTCTTTATTTTCCCCTGGTTTTGTCCACTTCCAATCATATGATCTACATTCAAGAGCTATTCTCAAAAGTCGAACCAAAATCAACTATGAAGGCAATTTGGGACGAAGGGAGTATATGATATAGTTTGAGGTGTTGAGGGCATGAGACTTTTGATATTTTCCCCTTCTGCATATGGATGACACCCTCTTGGTGTCTTTTCAAAATGCGTTTTTACTAAGGAATATAAAACTAAAGTCAAATCGTGTGCTTTGTTTTCAGTGTTCTACGTGGCAGACGGGTACAAACCTAGGCTCCTTTCTTGTTGGGTACCACAGATTCCACATACTTAAGGTTTTGTTAGTTTAGTGTGCTATAAGCAAGATACCAAGAAGACCAATAAATATTTACTAAGAGTTGAGATTGTGAGACTCGGCAAGTGCGTGTAATGCACTTTTGATCTGATGGTTTTCTGATTTTCTTTTTAACAAAATAGTTAAGTTGTGCAACACTATGAACTGCTTTCAGTCCCAACTCCCAAATTTCCATGGGAGTATACGCTAATGATATTCTCTGCGGATACCATAATTGCTCTTCTTATTTAGATAAGCTTCTGGATATTGCTGAATCCAGTATTCCAGTCATGAAGACTTTGCCTAATCTTTAAATGTTGATCGTTCTCTGTACCTATTTCGCTCTTTTGAGCCTACAAAAACGCAAATGAAATGTACATTACATAGAATTGCTACGAGTTTATTTTGCATTGAGCTTGTTTTTAGTCTTATAGGACTACAGAAATAAACCCATTCTTCACCTTTTTCGTTTCCTGTTACTCTTGTTCCCCGTGTGTTTGAAAAATGGTGTTGACTATCATCTCTCTTGATTCTTATGGTTTGTGTGCTTCCTTGCTTCTTTTAGTTCGTAGGTGATAATTTTCTGGTGTGATTTTGATACTTTTATTTGTTCTGACCAGCTTCTAAAATGCCTATCAGATATGAGTTTAAAACAAATCATGGAGAATGGATCATGTCGGTGAAGCCAAAGTTGGGGGCAGATGTATCTCAACGTGTTCATTTAGCAATCGATTCACTGCCTGAGGATGTAAAAGTTTTATATAAAGTGAGGGTCGAATTACGCGCTGCGTTGCAGAACCTTTTAAAGGTAATTCAGATTTTCATTACCCGTACCTTTGTCCCCCCCCCCCACCTCCACCCGTTCCGAAGTGCGAAATCTAAACTATACGGCCATTTAAGTCAACTTTTTTTAATTTTATGAACTTATCGAATTTCAAGCTCATTCAGTTTCTTGTTTTTAAGAAATAATTCTTATAATATCTGGGTTTTTTGAACATTATGCATTCTTAGGACTCCTACTTGTAAGGAACATGTAAATTTTTAAATTTGGAATTGGCAGGAACAAGAATATAGTTTTATGGACCTGAATTATGGAGAATATGCAGTATCTTGGTGGGTTCTGGCTCTAGAAGATGGTTTTACTTGTGAATATAAGGACATAATAATGGTTTGAGTTTAAGGTTATGGGTTACCAGAGCCTGCTCATGAGCAATCAAATTTGACATTAGATACTTTGATCCAAGTTGTAGATCATTACTGATCAACATCAGTATTGAGTCATTGAGTGCAAATTCAATAGTCTATGAACCATGTTTATAATTTTATGAGAAGGGATACTAGGTTGGTAATTTTATTTTTATGAAAAAGGTTTCTCACTCATACTCCCTCCTTCCCTAATTATATACTCCATTTCCCTTTTCGGTGTCAAAGTTTACCAACTTTGACTGCATAATCCTGTTAATATACAGGAAAAAATATTATTATGTTGGATCTTGCTAGATTTGTCATGACGTATAGTTTAAAAATATCTTTTTATATGTTATGTGTATTTAAAGATATCATACACCTTGGAAAAGCAAAGGGAGTGTATATTTAGGGCCGGAGAAAGTATGTCTGTTAAGCAAAAAATCTTGGTCTTCCATAACAATCGTATGTAGCAAGCAAATGATTGTTATACCTAGCGACCCACTATGAAAAACGAATCTTGGTTCCTAGATTTCCATTTATTATAACTTAAAAGTTCTGAGAAGGTGCAGGTTTAGCCCTCCATGGTGCTCTATCATGTTATTTTACTTTCGCGATTTCAGAGGGGTTCTATCATGATTGCATGTTAGGTATAATTTACAGGATGCAGTAGCGTAGATTTCTTCCTTTTGGTATCTTAGTTTGAGGCTTATGCAGTCTTTTTTTGTTTAAAATGTATAAAATGATTGGACTCTGTTGACCAGTTTGGGACATTTTGTGGTGATAAAGAGTACTGAAGAGTTATGGTTGCTTCATAAAAGTGTGCGAAATAACATTGCTAAAAGTTATCCAGGCTGGTCAATGACAATCTTCAGTCTTTCAAAGAGTACTAAATGTGCCTTTCATCAATACTCTTGTGTACTTGTTCATCGTAATTACAAGATTATTTTTAAAAAATTGCAGCATTTATGCTGCTTCTTGATTAGGGTAGTTGTAATGTAAACTGTATTGGATTTGGAAAATGATATGCTATGGTGGATGTATGGATTGGAAATTTGAAGGCCAGGCTGCTTTTATGTATAGGATCAAGTTCCTGTCTGTTTACAGGAATTCAGTATCTGTATTTACTTCTTATCTGCAGCTCTTGCCTTCTTGGTAAAGTTTTGTGCATCTTCTGCATATATTTATGTAAGAGTTGAAGGATTTGTACCATATCTTGGTTCACGGCTAGGGAGGTGTCCTTTGATTTTTGTTCCCACTGAATACACGAGCTGCATGATGCATGTGTAGCCGTGTATGTAGAATGGCCTTGGGCCCTTAGCCTACCTATTGGTTTCTTACTTCTGTTTTAACCTCTCTTGTTCTTCAAGTAGGGTTTAATTATATATTCTTCGGGTGGGAGTGTGGGTTCTTTCATATTTGAGCAAATTCCTGATGATGTTAATCGATTCAGCCAGCCTTCTCTGGCTACATCTATTTTTGTTAATCTTCATTTCTTTTCTCAGGAAGATGGAATACTTGTTCTTCCTACAATAGTTGATCATCCCATTAAACGCAACTCAAGAAAAGGTCTGTCTGCTGAGTTTTATGATCGAGCACTAGTTTTGTCCTGCATATCAAGCATGTCAGGTTGCTGTCAGGTATTGAACAGTCAGGCTTCCTTCTTTTTGGTGTTGGGGAAAGGGTTTGGGGGTACTATTCAGGTTTTTGTCTTCTTATATTGTATTAATTACATAGTGTGCTAATGCCAGGTCACAGTTCCATTGGAAGAGCATGATGGTTTCCCAACTTCAATTTCATTTATTGCACTTCATGGAGCTGATAAGTTTTTGCTTGATACTGTGTTGGATTGCTACTCAACACTTCGAGAACAAGTGAGACTTGCATCTGAGTCCATGCCACTGCCAGATAATGGTGACTTGGATGCTTCTGAACTGTTGAAAGAGAAGGTTAGTTTGTCAAAACATGCTGACTTTGTAAGATTTTAAAAGTTTTGTTTTGTGAGTTTTTTTCTCTCTTTGTGCGACGAGTCAACATACCAGTTGATATTCATTGCATTTGTAAGTTGTAACAGAGCAAAGCAAAAATTTGATCTCTTTCCTTGCAACACTTACCATATGGATCTCACCTTTCTATGTATGTGATGTCTCTTGAAGTGAGTATATTGAGAAGAGACTCCTGGAACTGGAATAGCTGGTCTTGACTTTTGATTGCAGAGAAGATTTATTATTCCTGTGTTTTAAAGCCTTATGTATTTTCAATCTCTTAAATACATGGAAATTAGAGCGTCCTGTAGGCTGTAATTTACTGGCTCTCATCTTACAGGGAATATTGGAATTTCTTGCTACCAGTAATATAGCATAACTGAACTGTAGAGTGTTTAATCTACTTGAGAAGCCAAATGTAGGAAGACTGGAAGATGCCACTTCTTCAAGTATCTCAAAAGGTTTTGAAGAGTTGGAGATGCTAGTCGATCCATCCTTGCCCAAAATCTTGTCTTCTCTTTCCAGGTTTTCGTAAGTGACAATATTGAACCATTTTGCGATCCTTCATGATTTGGGTCTCTTTCCAGCTACTAACCAAGGTTTAGTTGCTGCAAAAACATCTTCTTATGATTTGTGATTTACTATATCACCTACCGCTAAGGGTAAGCGCGTCCTAGTATTGACATAATTTCTGGTCCTTGGCACCCTACCATCCAGTTATAGTACGACCTTCCTGCTTTTCCCTTGGACAATCACATTTTAGTAATATGGTGATTTAGAAATTCTTGCAATTGGTCTACACTTGAGTACTTGTTGCTCCTATGTTATGGTTTATGTGCTTATCATTTTCAGCTGTTAAGCTTCTAGTATATTTTTTTCCTTGATTGCCAAGTAGACACTTTAGTGCTGGTTGCTACGGTGTTAAACAGGCATGTTAAGTAGCCTGGATTGGTAAAATAGCCAATCATTACTATTAGTTCCTTATCTTGGCTTTATTTTCACTGCTGTCATCTTATGTTGGAGTTACTAGTTATTACTTAAATTATATCGAATTATAAGAATTAATCTCATTGTCAAATCTTTCTGCAGGGTAATGCTGCATACAAGGGAAAACAATGGAATAAGGCTATCAGCTATTACGCTGAAGCTATTAAGCTGAATGGGATCAACGCAACTTACTATTGCAACCGAGCCGCTGCACTCTTGGAATTGGCATGGTAAGGTTTTTCCTCCTTTTCTGGTTTCTACTGCAGAGTTGATTTCCTTGTAGCAACAATAAAAGAATAGTTCTGTTGGAGAACAAAAAAATCATCCTTGATGCCATCTTTGTCTTATTTTTCCAAATAAAATCATCTCATATATGAAGTTCCCTCTTATGTTTGACTATTGACAGTCCATATACAAACCGTTCTTTAACAGGGAGGCTACTCCCATTCATCTAATTCTTCCTTTAATGTAATATGACTTGTGCCTCCAAAAGTCGAGAAATTTATGGTCTTCAAGAAGAGACAACACCTAATTAATGAGCTTTTCATGGTTAAGAGGAGCGATTTCCACTTCTTATCTCGACCCCCCCTATCATATTTGTAGTACGAGGCATTGATATTTTTTTTTGTTTTCATTTGCATAGCTTCCAGCAAGCTGAAGAGGATTGCACAAAAGCTATATCACTTGATAAAAAGGTGACAAATCATTTCCCCCCCTTCCCCAACAACATACTGTTCAATCTGATCACAAATTACTGATATATATTCATTTTAATGTATATCATGTACTAGAAATTGCTAGGATACAGAATGAAGAAATGATGACTTGTTTCCATTTCAAAATTGTAGTGGCTGGCTTTGTTTCCTCCTCTATTTTTGATCTTTTTGGTCAATTGAATGTTAGACTGAATCTCCTCACCTTCCACACTGAGTTGCTGAAACAGCAATGATAATACTTGTGAAATATGGATATCCCAGCCAGCATCGGATTTATATTGGATTTTGCTAGTGATTATTGGAAATTATAAAGAAATAGAGACAACAGAAACGATGAGTTGCATTATTCTAGCTATCTAGCTTCATAAGCGTACCATGTATTTTCAGGAAGAAATCTGTGTTTTCTGACAAATAGCACTAGAGGCTAGAGGTTAAATATTGGACACGCTAAAGTGGAATTGAGGCCTTTATTCTGACGGAGGGAATTCAATTTTACATCAGTGGCAATATCATGCGGCATAGTGTAGACCTAATCCAAAGCTATTAAATTCCACTTCCTTTGAGCTAGAATGAAAACCTAATTTAATTTGGACAAGTCTTGAAGATATAAAACCTAATTTAATTTGGACAAGTCTTGACGATATACCGGGTTCATACTTGAATCTTGCATAAAATGCTTAATATCATTCATTTAAACATATGTCTCTGATTATTTGGGTTCAAATGCTCTTGGATGTGACATGCTTTGTCAATCATGAAGTTCAAGCGCAATACTTTTGTCTTATATTACTAGCTGATGTAAGCAACTGTAAGATATGCATTTCAGTGGCTGTCATGCTTCTAACCTCTTTTTAAATTTTAGAGGTACACATGACAAGATATTCAAAGTTGAACTTTGACCATCAATTACTCAAGATACATTGATAAAATTTTAAAGAAAATAATGTCATGAAAATGTATCCGAGATGAATCTAATGGTAAAATTCTGAAAACCTGCATGCCTTATAAAAACTAAACGGAGGATGTAGCAACTATTTTTGGGAAAGTTATTCCGTCAATTAAATCTATGGTCTGTTGATGGTCATTTTTCCAATGAAGAATCTAATAGTTCATATTTCCAATTAAAACCCCAATTATGACCAGCATCTGAAATAAGTGAACATAAGGTGAGTTCAATACAACCTAAATGAGTACTGAGCACAGAGGGGTTCAAAGCAGGCATTCATGTGATGTGATTCTCAACATGACAGAGTTGATCTGCAGGGAG
Organism: Beta corolliflora; assembly: GCA_947648045.1. Taxonomy (NCBI): domain Eukaryota; kingdom Viridiplantae; phylum Streptophyta; class Magnoliopsida; order Caryophyllales; family Amaranthaceae; genus Beta; species Beta corolliflora. The sequence goes on from CANSZD010000851.1 coordinate 187,469, forward strand.
ACTCCCTCTGTCCAATGTATGGACGGCAACATGTCTAGTAGTTGTTTAGATGGTGGCATTTTGACTCAATTGCTCTATTAGAAGTTTATTATTGGTTTAAGAATAACCTTGTTGGGAAAAAATATTTTGGAAAGGGTAAGACATCACATTGATTATAGTTGGTTGGCTGTTTTTTCTGCATGTGTGGATTGAAAAATTACTTCACTTTCCTCGAAGATTGCCATTTATTCAGTTTTGTGGATACCTGTTGATTAATGATCTATATTGCAGAATGTCAAGGCATATTTACGAAGAGGGACGGCCAGAGAGTCACTTCTCCGATATAAGGAGGCTGCTGAAGGTTGTCCTTTCACTATTGTTCTTTTTTGTCTGTAAATATGATCTTCGAACTGACTTTTATGAGTCGTTTACTCTTAGAGTGGTTTGTCTCGAGCAATCTTTTCCTTTATGTAGAAAGTCTCCCGGCCTTTCTTCTGCATCTGCATGTAACAACCTAATTGATTGGTGGTAATAAATGTTGGTGATGGTGAATTCTATAAGTAATTTTTGTGAAGAATGTCATATGCCAATGTCCATGGTAATGCTTATTCATTCCCAAAGACCTCTTTTTCTTCATAAGTATCCATTAAGATTTAAGAGGTGGTATTGAGTGGTAATGGATATTTATGAAGTAAAATACACGTTTGGGGAAAAAATCCATTACCCCAGAAATTGGCATACGACTTTTTTTTACAGTGCTCATGAATTCATTACATGACATGACGCACAAGTACACTAGCTGTAGCCATTTTGAATTACGGTTTGCAAGCACAAACTCTCTTCTTTGTTAGTGGAAATGACACTTCATCATGATCATCGTTGTTGCTGTTGTTTGTTGTTGATGAACCAGATTAGTGCAATCATATGTCCCTAGATATTCCTTAATATTTCCAAGTTCCATGGTCATTCCTATAAAATGCCTCCTGCATCCTGAACCATAATGATCTGTATTTTGAAGCAAATTCTGTAGTTAGTATATATTTTCTTCAGTAATCAATGCAAAGTGTATCTTCCACTAACAATAATCATTGTATATGCAGATTTCAAACACGCGCTTGTTCTTGAGCCACATAACAAGGTTGCCAGTCTTGGAGAAAAGCGGTTGAAGAAGCTCATGAGTTAATGCGATTTTACAAGTCTATCTTTCACTGATTGTACTTCCATCAGAAGGCGAAGCAATTATATCTTTATAGATATATCTTCTTTCCTTCTAATTTGTGTATAAAATTTTGGTAATATGAATGATGTGAGATTATTTCACAAGTTTTTGGCGAAATATTAGTTTTAGGCGATTTGGAGGCAAGGTTCCTTTTTAGTTGCTGAATGAATGAAGATACAGGTGTGTACATACTGATTGATGTAATGAATATTTTTCAAGTGAGAGGGTTTGAAGAAGTTAAGACTCATTTCCAATATGTGGCCAACCGCTGGGGTTTTGTGCATATTTGTGCTTGTTAGACACTGATGTAAACGAGATTTGGTGTCATCACGCTTTGTACTTATAATTTTACAAAGCATTTCGTTTCCTTATGCTTTAGACTATTTTTAGTTTAGTCATTTTTTACAACTTACAAGTATAAATAATGTTACTTATGAAGACTACTAGCTTTTAATAGTAACCTTAACGACAGCCCCATGCCACTAACCCAGTAACCTTAACGACGGTACAAATACCCATAACAGAGAAAACCCACAAAGCCCTGTTCCCAACACCAATAATAACTCTCCTATACAATCAACTGAAAATCAACCTCCACCAAGTAATAAAAGAAATAGGGATAAACAGTTTGAAACTAGTAGTAAACGTCACCATGCCACTAACCCAGAAAATAAATAATCTGATAATAAAGCCACCTTTATGGAGGGCAAGGACATTTATTTTATGTTATTTCTTTTGCTCTTGAACCGCCTATATGGACGGTTTTTTTTTTTTTTTGAACTTGCCGCTTATATGGACGGCCTAGTGAAGTGATAAAATTATTACTTCTTATATGTGCAATAATGTTATATGTATGCAGGAAACAAGCATTCAGAACACTATTATATATTATTGTCTCTAATCTTCTATTTTTTTTTGCATTTGTAGTTACATATATTATATTTACCATTTTACCAACATGCTCTAATATATATTTGCCAATCTTAAAATTTTATTGCATTACATATTTTTAATTGTAGATGAACTGCACACTAAGGGATAACCCTCTATAAAAGCGGATTACCCACCCCATTTTCACCACACATCCCTTATCTTCTTCAAATCTTTTTCTCTAAACTCACAATTTTTTTTCTTCTTCCTCAACCTTCCGGCCACCATGTTCCATGCTGACGACAACCGTCCTCCACCTTCATCTTCTTCCTTTGAGGAGGATTTTAGGATAATAAGGCTATACTTATGGCATTAATGATATATCTCCTAATACACAAATAGGAGACAAAAAAATTTTCATCACCCTGGAAGAACGACGAAAAAAAATACACATGAATATCATTTTTTTTGTGTCTTTAAGTGCATTTTAGGAAGTTTTTTTTTCTTTCACTCGTTGTATTTTTTTTTCTATTTTTGGCATTTTTATTTCTTTTTGCTTCATTAATATTGTATGCTATTTTTGTATTTTTTTATTGTACTGTTTATGTATAATTATAATGATATAAATCAGGGGGAGATAATATATATGATTTATCATCATTTACTAATTTCAAATATTTACATGTTTGTAGTAAAAAATGGGAGATCTAGTGAAAAGACAATTTAACATACTAGATCTATCTGGGCAAAAGTTTTTAGAATGGACGGTGGACGCCCAAATGAATTTAAAGGCCCAAGGACTGGAACATACAATTAATGGTGTGACAATCCAACAAGGTGATGCAACTACATCAGCCGCATCAGTCAAAAAAGCGACTGAACAAGAAAAGGCAAAATCCTTAGTCCTCATCAGGCATCATTTACATGAATGTTTGAAAACTGAATATTTGCTTGTGGATGATCCAAAGAACTATGGGATAGCCTGAATGAAAGATATGGGCATCACAACAATGTGCTCCTCCCAAAGGCACATTTTGACTGGCTCAATTTGAGGTTCCAGGATTTTAAAGCAGTCAGTGATTACAATTCAACATTGTTTAGAATTGTATCATAGTTGAAATATTGTGATCACCTCATCACGGAAGAGCAGATGATAGATAAACGCTCTCCACTTTCCACGCTTCTAATATAATATTGGCAGAACAATACATGCTCAGAGCTTTCAAAAAATACTCTGAGTTAATCTCAGTCCTACTTGTGGCTGAACAAAATAATGATTTTTCTGCTGAAAAATCATAATATTTGACCTACAGGGTCATCAACCACCCATGAGATAAATGCAATAGAAAGCTTTGATCCACCAGAGGCAAATGCTATACATAGGGGTGGACGCGGTAATTACAACGGTCGTGGGAAAGGACGTGGTAAATACCGTGGCCGAGGGCGTGGACGTGGCAGAGGCCGATTTTCCCCAAGAAATAATAATTTCAAAAATTCTAATAAAAATTGGGGACAATCATCTGGAAATCAGAGGCAGACATCCTATAAAGGAAATGACACTTGCCACAGATGTGGCATGAATGGGCACTGGGGTCGCACATGTCATACTGCTAAACATTTGGTAGACCTATATCAGGCTTCAATAAAGAACAAAGGGAAAAATGTTGAAGTAACCTTTGTTAAAGAAGCTAATACATCCATGTCCAGCCTTAATGTTTCAGATTTTATGGATGATGCTGAAGCATAAAACAACTTTGTTTAGATAACAATGCATTAATATGCTTAGTTTATTTTAATTGCTTCAATATCCATTTTCATGTATTCCCTGCTTGATTACTAATAAAATATGCATTTTCTTATACTGATCATCATATTTATTATTTATGACGATATGAATTTACCAGAAGTTAGGTCCAAAGAACAATGTCTCCTCGACAGTGGGACAACACACACCATATTGAAAAATAAAGAATATTTTTCAAAACTTACAATATTCCAGACAAATGTTAGCGCAATATATGGGACAGCCAAGTTAATTGAAGGCTCTGGAAAAGCCTGTATTATATTTTCAAATGGAACAAAATTGATAATAAATGATGCATTATAATCGAGTAAATCTCGAAGAAACCTCATAAGTTTCAATAATGTACGTCAGAATGGTTACCATTTGGAAACGATGACAGTGAACAAAAAGAGGAATTCATATGCCTCACGGCAGAAAAATGCGGCAAGAAATACATCTATGAAAAATTGCCAGCAATTTCCTCGGGACTATATCGCATAGATATATGTTCGATTGAAATTAATATGATATTAAACCAGAAGTTAGATAATAGAGAATCATTTACTCTATGGCATGATTGATTTGGCCATCCTGGCACAGGAATGATGCGTAGAATCATTGAAAATTCAATTGGACACTCTATAAAGAATGTCAAAATTCCTCGGTCAAATGAATTATCATGCTCTGCATGCTCACTTGGAAAATTGATAATCAGACCATCTATAAATAAGATTGCCACTGAATATCCAATGTTTTTAGAAAGAATACAAGGAGATATTTGTGGGCCTATTCACCCCGCATGCGGACCATTCCGCTATTTCATGGTATTAATTGATGCCTCTACTCGATGGTCACATGTGAGCCTTTTGTCAAGTAGAAATGTTGCATTTGCAAAACTTATGACTCAAATAATTCGATTAAGAACTCAATTCCCATATCATATAAAAAAGAGAATAAGATTAGACAATGCTGGGGAATTTACATCCCAAACTTTTAATGACTATTGCATGTCTATTGGGATTGTTGCAGAGCACCCTGTGCCTCATGTACATACACAAAATGGTCTTACTGAATCATTAATCAAGAGAATACAATTAATTGCAAGACCATTAATAATGAGATTAAAATTACCCTCTTCTGCTTGGGGTCATGCTATATTACATGCAGCAGTATTGATAAGATTAACGCCGACAACCTATCATATATTCTCACCGTTATAATTAGTATCAGGTCGAGAACCGAATGTCTCATATTTGAAAATTTTTGGGTGCGTTGTACATGTACCTATTACTCCTCCCCAACGTACTAAAATGGGTCCACAAAGAAGGATGGGAATATATGTTGGATTTGAATCTCCATCAATTATCAAATATTTAGAGCCAACAACTAGCGATTTATTTACGGCTCGATTTACCGACTGTCATTTTAATGAGTCATTATTCCCATCCTCATGGGGAGAGAAAGCGGACCCACAAAATATAAAAACAGAAATTGCATGGAACGCATCGCAAATGTCGTTTCTGGATCCGAGAATAAATTGATGTGAACAAGAAGTCAAGAAAATTGTTCATTTGCAAAGTATTACAAACCAATTTCCAGATGCATTCACAGATACTAAGAAAGTCACATGTACCTGCTGAGAATGCCCCGCACATATTGAAATTCCTAGTGACAATAAGGCCATTGAAAATGAGTCAATAGCACGTCGAAAACGTGGTAGACCACCCGGTTCTGAAGACTCAAAACCGAGAAAAATGAAAAAGCAAGGAGAAAACAACGAACGAAATTAATATAAATCCTCCAAAGGAGCATGATGAAATTCATGATGAAAACAAAAATGAAGATATGCATGTTCCAGAAGAAAAGGACAATGTAATCGAAAAGATGTTGTCTTGAATGAAATCTTTGCCTACTCCATAGCGGTTGAACTGACATACGATGAAAATGATATAGAACCAAATACAGTAGATGAATGTCGTCGCAGAAAAGATTGGCCAAAATGGAAAGAAGCACTTCAAGCAGAATTGAAATCACTTGAAAAACGTGAGGTATTCAGACAAATAACCCAAATACCAAAAGGTGTAAAACCAGTTGGGTACAAATGGGTATTCGTGAGAAAACGAAATGAGAAAAATGAAGTTACTAGATATAAGGCAAGGCTAGTAGCCCAAGGCTTCTCGCAAATGCCAGGGATTGATTATGATGAGACATATTCTCCAGTAGTTGATGCAACTACACTAAGATTTCTGGTAAGCTTATCAGTTTTGAAAGGATTGCAAATGAGGTTAATGGATGTGGTGACTGCATACTTATATGGGTCACTTGACACAGATATTTATATGAAAGTCCCTGATGGACTAAAACTACCAGAACATGCCCAAAGAGATGTTTTCAATAAAATTGAAAAAGTCACTCTATGGGTTAAAACAATCTGGAAGAATGTGGTATAATCGTCTTAGTGAATACCTATTGAAAGAAGGATTCAAAAATAATCAAATCAGTCCTTGTGTTTTCATAAAGCGATACAAATCAGGATTCGCCATCATTGTTGTCTATGTCGATGATTTGAATATTATTGGAACTCCTAGAGAACTCGAAGTGACTGCAAAGTACTTGATGAAAGAATTTGAGATGAAAGATCTCGGGAGGACAAAATTTTGCCTTGGCTTGCAAATAGAACATTTGAGAAATGAAATTTTTGTCCATCAATCAAACTATATAGAAAAAATTCTGAGACGTTTTTTCATGGACAAAGCTCACGACCCAATAAGTGCTCCAATGATAGCACGTTCTCTGAATGTGAAAGATGATCCATTCGGACCACGAGAAGAAAATGAAGAAATTCTTGGTCCTGAAGTACCATATTTAAGTGCGATTGGTGCCTTAATGTACTTGACTAGCAATACTCAACCTGACATAGCTTTTTCGGTAAACTTGTTAGCTAGATACAACAATGCACCAACGAAGAGACATTGGAATGGAGTTAGACACTTGTTACGCTATCTTCGAGGAGCACAAGATCTTGGATTATTCTACCAGTTGAAACCAAATGCGTCACTCATTGGATATGAGATGCTGGGTACCAATCAGATCCACAAAAGGCTAAGTCTCAATCCGGGTATCTATTCACTTATGGAGGTACTGCAATATCTTGGAAATCCATGAAGCAGACTTTGCGGCCACATCATCAAATCATGCAGAATTAATTGCTCTTTATGAAGCAGGAAGGGAATGTGTATGACTAAGGTCAATGATCAAAAATATCCAAGAAGAATGTGGAATGGAAACAATAACAACAAATCCAACTATCATCTACGGAGATAATATTGCATGTATCACCCAAGTAAGCGAAGGGTACATCAAAGGAGACAGAACTAAACATTTATCACCAAAGCTCTTCTTCACTCATGACCTCCAAAAGGAAGGGATGATAAACATCCAACAAATCCAATCATGTGAGAATCTTGCAGATTTATTCACCAAATCCCTTCCGGTGAAGAAATTTGAAGAATTAGTCCGAAAAATTGGAATGCGTCATCTTCGTGATATATGCTAGATTCAGGGGGAGTATTATATGCGCTGCACTCTTTTTCCCTTCGATCAGGTTTTTATCCCACCGGGTTTTTCCTGACAATGTTTTTAATGAGGCAGATAATTTTAAGCATACTAGCCTTATATGCACGCTATGCGTGCGAAATCGTTTTAAAAGTTGAATGAATTACATACTTATATATAGTAATAATTTGCAGAAAAAATATTTATAAAGTTTTGTTAAAGGGAAACATCTTTATAGTTCAACAATGTGTTAATAACTAAGAAATTATACGAATATTTGAATCCATTGATATGGACACATCTGGGATCGCCAAATATTCGGGAGTTCTTCTATTCAATCATTTTCCTTTTTCTTGTTGTTGGATATCTTGTTCGTATACATATTCTTTTTGTTTTTCGAGCCTCTAGTGAGTTACCGACAGAGTTCGAAAAGGTCCAACTTTAGATGATTCCATCATACAGGATTGATAGTTTTTTTTATTGTTTAATTTGCTTATAGTGCTTGTGTAAAAAGACAATTTTATGGGGATTTGAGTAACTATAAATTAAGGGCTAATAAAATTACTTTTATATTATTTAACAATGATTAATAACCTTATAAAAAGACAATCTTATAGAAATTTGACTTTTTTTATTCTTAATCGGTTCCAACCTTTGTTTTTGTTTGTCTTTTATTTTGTTTATATCCTTTTTAATGCAATTTTTTAGCTTTTTAATATTATTTTACCTCACTATTTAGTAAAAAGCATAATACTCCAAATAAACATGTCTATCATAATATACACAGACGATCAAAGTGTGGATGACAATAATAAAAAGCTTATTATTAGCTACTTATGAAAACACTAAAAAGCTTGAAACGTAAACTTTATCCTTATATACATTGTCTATATAGGATTCCAGTTGTTCAATTGGCCATAAAACTGATCTCTACAACTTACAGAAATCTAATGAAAAACATTTATGTAGGAAGTATCCTAAAGAAAGCATATTTCCCCATTATACTACCCATAAAACACTATATCAAAGTGAATATATAACAATTAAGATTATAGAAAAAGGAAGCAAACATGCGTGAGCTACACACATTCACTTAGTAAATCAAAGAAATATTAAACACCCAGTTGATAGAAAGCAACAAATAATCAAACCCAATTTTTATTTTAAATAAAAATTAATCTCTATTATATATGGGAACTCCTTACCTTTTGGTGTCCATCCATTTTACCCAAAATACCCCTAATAACTAAACAAAACTACTAATTGCTTTTCTCATTTTTTTTTAAAAACAAAAAAAATCCCTACAATTGCAAAGCATTACATCTTACATCTGTACAAGTAAAAAAAAAAATAGAACCATATTACTTGAATGACGATTAAATTTTCCACAAAATCACTTACACACGATGTCACCCACGCATCGCGTGCAACAAGTACCGCTGTGATTTATAGTGATACCCTTGAAACTGCCATTCCCATTAACTTGCTGAACTCATATAGCAAAATCAACCTCATCTTCGTAATGCTCATCTTCAGGGTTAGAGTCGTCGTCGTCGTTTCCATCATCATCCCTAGAAAGTGCAGCATCTTCTTCATCAGAGATCAGAGAAATTGTATTGACTTCGAAGAAAGCGGTCAACCTGGTTTTTAAGGAAGGGTTTTCTATCAGACAAATCAACACCAAAGTCGGACTCTAATTTTCTAATTACGATGTTATTAGTTGTCTCCTTTAAATCATAACCACTCAAAAACTCATGCACCTTTGTTCATACAATCGGTTTGCATTTCAAGCTATATAAAACATACCTTTTTTTACGTTTTCCGGAGTGAAGCTACAACTGCTTTGCTTGCTCCTCTTGAATGTATGCGGTGCTTCAATTATCTTTGCGTCCATAATTAAAATCACACAAAAAAAAAAAAGAATGTTAGACTTTAAATTTGTATTGGGATTATGGAAAAAGCAAATTTATTTATGCTTTATGATTACCTAATGTTGATTTTAAGTTTTAAATTGCGTAGGGGCTTGCAAGAAGTTGCAGTGTAATTGAATGTTTGGAAGAGGAAGATGGAGAAGAGATGAAGAAGAAACTGTCGTGTAGTGTGTAATGTTTGTTTGTTTGTTTTTTTTTCTTTTTTCTTTTTTCTTTTTTTAACTTTAGTGGTACATTGAAGTTACATGAAGTAACTGCTTCTTTATAGGATATGTATAACCACTCTTTTTTGTAAGGGCAGTTTTTTAAAATTTATTAGATGGTGGGTTTTGTAATATGTGTTGGTAGTTGTGGGTATTTAGGTAATTAAGGGTGGACATTAAAGGGTCAAGAGTTCCCTTATATTTTAAGCATATAAATTATAGGGATACATAATAGTTGTACTCTTTTCTTAGTTATGGATTTTTCCCACAGGGTTTTTTTTTCTAACAAGGTTCTTAATGAGACAACGTCTATTATGAGTTATCAGTGGGAATTCAAGGGGGAGTGTTGAGATAATAGTGGAATTCACAATTCCACTTTTAAACATGATGAAGTCCACAATTTACCTGGCATGCATTTAATGCATGTCAGGAAATTTTCCTCCCACCGCAAATGCATGTCAGAAAAGTTTCCTTCCGCGCTGCAATTGTTGAATTTGTAATTGTACACATAAATACCGTCGATGTAAGAAGTCAGTTTGCACAATTCGAATATAATACACTATTCTGATATAGCTTCTCTCTCTATATGTTTCTCACAACAGAGATTAAATTATCTATGAGCTAATAATATTACAAATGGTCGATGACATTATCCAAGCCAAAAACTAGTTTGCAATTATAGGTGCATTACAGTGTATCCATTAATTTTAATATGTTTCTTCTAAGAGAAAAGAACAAATGATAGTAATCATCAAATAGACATACAAGTATTCCTTACTTATGGAAAACCTTTTTTCATCGAATATTTGTAGAATACTTTGTTTATAAGCAAATTAATTAGAGAATATCCATTCATTAACGGCTGGTATACGAATAGCTATATTTGGTGATCAATCCTAAATTCCTTATTCTAAGGAATATATTTCTCCTTTAGTATAATCCTAATTCCCGTTATTTGCGATTGATCAAGAATTAACTCAATCAACACCCTAAACAAAACTTTAGCTCACTTTCTTTCAACACAAATTCAGGTTATAATATGTCAACATTTAGAACCAACAATCTTGGAGAATATCTGTGCGTTACACCAACGTTGGAAGCAAGTTTTATTAGAACTATGTTAGATAATCAATGATTAGAAAATCTTTCAGGGTTCTAATAAAAGTTGTTCCAACACAACAATGTTTAGCCCAACAATTATTAGATCCTTAAGCTTTACAGCTTCAAGGGACTGGTGGTACCGGCTTAGCTTCTCTCATGCTGGCCTACGGTCAGTCTCGTCGGATATCGACGACGGAACCACCATGCATTGTTGGGTACCTAAGGTGCACACCCAATCAAAGCCAAACCTTCTCTTGGTTCATGGGTTTGGTGCAAATGCTATGTGGCAATATGCTGATGTTCTTCACCATTTCATGCCCAAATACAATGTAAGCAATGATATATTGGTTTGTATTGTTAGTTCTCCTACTTTTTCTTATAATAATGTAATTGTTTATTGCGGATGTTAATTAGTTTAACTACCAGTAAAGTTTATGGAGAATTGAACTTACGCTCAAGAATCCGCTTGAGTTGCATGTAATACACTTAGATGGCATATTGGCATGTACATCTATGTGACTAGTCGTATTTTTCCGATGCAACCAGGTTTTGGGGTGACTTATTATTTTGTTAAAGGGGTATATACTTGTTTATAAGTACTTTTATATATTATGTTAGGGAGAACGTGACATGTTATATTGTTAATGGGTCCTTTTTTGGGTTTATATTGTAAAAGGGAGGGGGCATTAGATTTTATGACTAGGAGGAAAAAGGGACCTAGTTATTGAAATTAAAATTAAGACAAAATATTCACATGACAAAAAAAACAATTTCTAATTACAATCGGATGATAACCAAGAATATTGGTCTAGATGTCTAGTGGTAGGAATTAGGATCCCCACCTTGTGAATTATAACTGAGAATAACAAGTCGTTCGAATTCTGTCAATAAGGTCCCTAAAGGTGGAGGGATTTCACTTATCCTTTCCTTCTTAATACTCCCGTGGGACCGAGAACTGACTAACTGAGTGCCTGACCATAGGGTCACTTATTCTCCTTGTCATCATTCTTAGGAGAGTACTACAACATGCTGACAAAACTTTGCTAAAACAGTATTATAATATCCATCTTAGCTTGTTACTTGTTAAGTTGTTTAACTTTCTAGTTTTGATCTAAGCAATGAGATCTCAACTCACTTCATTCTTGTCATTGCTAATTTATGAATATATGTACAACTACAATGATTTTACAGGTATATGTGCCAGATCTCCTATTCTTTGGAAGATCCTACACCACCCAAAAAGAAAGGACAGAAACCTTCCAAGCAAGGTGCTTGATGAAACTATTGCACATACATGGAGTTCAAAAGGTGAACCTTGTAGGCATAAGTTACGGCGGTTTTGTAGGATATAGCATGGCTAACCAATTTCCGGAGTCAGTGGAGAAGGCGGTATTGTGTTGCACCGGCATTTGTCTAGAAGAGAAGGACTTGAAAGAGGGGTTGTTCAAGGTTAGGGACTTAGATGAAGCTGGCAAAATCTTAATGCCTCAAACTCCTGATAAGTTGAGGGAGTTGATGAGGCTTTCCTTTGTTAGACCTCAAAAGGGAGTGCCTAATTGGATTTTGGCGGATTTTATAAATGTAAGTATCCGTATGAAAATTCCTCTGTTTTTATGTGAGGCAATGTATTAGACTTCCTTTTATTTGTTTCATTTTAGCAACGTAATTCACTTCTTTTTAACAGAATTATGTCACAATATAAAACATAAGATTCTTAGTTAGCAATTATAGTAATACAAATTAAAGCAAAAAAAGTCCTCCCCTAGTTAACAAGAGTTAACATGTATTATATTGGATTGTCCCATTTTTGTAGGTTATGTGTAAAACTTATGTAAACGAGAAGAGAGAATTGATTGAAGAAATACTCAAGGATAGGCAAGTCTCAAAATTACCAAAGATCTCTCATGTAAGCTCTAATCTTGCTTTCATGCATATGTGTTACATTTTATTTATATGAAGATATATAATATACCTAATGCTTATGAAAGTATGTAAATGGATTCTGTTGAAAAGAGTTGTAGGATATTGACATACTAGCACTATGCCACTATTTTATTTTCTTCTTGTTGTTCATTTTTGACTTCTGTAAAGAATTATTCTTATGCCCGATTCAATTTTGAAATGCAGCCAACAATGATAATATGGGGAGAGCAAGATCAAATATTCCCTTTGGAGTTGGGCTACCGATTGCAACGGTATGCTTACTAGTTACTACCCCTTGGGAATTTGATATTATTTGTGAATTCATATGAGTTTCAGTGTAAAATTCAAACACTAATTAAGTACTCTAGAAAGAAGAAGATCCTTTAGTCAGTTCCTAAGAGAAATGGATGGTCCCTATCCTAAATCAATGATTGTAAATGCATAAAAAGTTATTTTTTTTTTTGGAATCTTTTGTAATAGGTTAGATAAAGTTATTAGAAGAATGGACAAAAAAGAAATTGAAGGATCCCTAATTCGCTCTAGACATACCCCAATTACTTTCTCCATCCTAGATACTCGTCATGTTAAGTATTATACTCCCCGTGCGTCGAACAGGCATAAACAATAGTTAACCTTAAACAACAAATATGTATAATGATAAGAAACTATGACTTTTTTCTATTGATATCATGAGAAGAATAATTCATTTTTTTAATTGGTGCTATATGTGATTTAGAAATTAAATCTGAAAAATCTTATATCCTCATTCATTGACTATAAAAAAATAGTCCAAGTTTTGTAATAATTTGGCCATATAACCTTGGGAATTTTTGTTATGTGTTGATTATGACTAATTATTTTCATGATAAGTTTGATAATAAATGGAAGTTTGTACAGGCACTTGGGGAGTAATGCCCAGCTAGTGGTGATCAAGGATGCAGGACATGCATTGAACTTAGAGAAACCAAGGGAGTTTGTAAAGCATTTGAAATCATTTCTTATTGAGCCTCCAAAACCCCAAGGCAAAGATCCTACTACTATCGAATGGTGGCAATAACACATTGATATTTTTTAGCCTTTTGTACCTAACTTTTTGTGCAATCGATTTTAATCCCATTTTCCTGAATTTTCCCTTTATCGAATTATGATTAAAAAAATAACGGAGAATAATGATACTAATAAGAGAGATTCACTTTAGTGGTATAAAGTCGAAAGTGTGTCTGGATACCTTATATTTAATGGGGGTTTAATTTTTTACGGGGGTTTGAAAACCATATTTTTTACGGGATCTAACAACCAAAAAATGGGACAACAATTGAATATGTTCTACTTGTTTTTGATGGGATCTAAAAACTTTATCCTGTTTGATTAATTGATGAGCAAAACTATTGAAAAGTGAAATGGTTTGTTTAGTGAGGAAAATTATTGAAAATAAATGTATATTCTGTACAATATTTTAGATTTCTTCGAAGTCCAGTATTCCTACTGATTTTGAAAGGAAAAGTATGATAACAAAAATGGGCCAAATATAATTAGAAATATTTCACATCATAATTCCTTAGTTTTTAGTACTATTCTGTTACTTTCTCTCCCAGTAAACAAGCATAAAGATTGAACAATCCATAAATTTTTGCAATTTTACTTTGAAATCCTCATAATTATGAACTATGAAGTTACCAAGCACATTGTCATAGTTTCTGAAAGTTAGGAATATGTGTGGATCCCCTATTTGACTAGGCCAGTTGCAAATTGACAAGGAGATTGAAACAGAGCCTCCACCATAAAAAGAGGCTAGAAGAGGTGAATTGTTAAATTGATGAAAAATCTTCTAGTAAGCTCTTGTGGGGTTGAATTTTAGCCATTAAGATTACAAAGTATGAGTATCTGTATTATGAAGATCATAAGTAAATCTTGTCCTATATCATTTCTATTTTTAAGGTTAATTTGCAGCTAGAAGTAGCTTATAAATGTGCTACTAGTCATTTGGGGTGTAAAGAAGGCGACCCAAGTCGAGCATTACTTTGATTCATATTCAGACTCATCTAATTTAGTTGATCGACCATGACTCCATGAGCATGAGCTCGAATTATCCGTCGAGTTCAAAAATCCATTCAAACTTGGCTCCTTTAGAAATTGACATGTTCGAGCTTGGTTCATTTATTATTATAGTCGAGATTATAAATGAGCTTCGTTCATAAACGAGTTTTTGAATTTTATGGCTCATTAAGTTAAACAATCTAAAATGTGTAAACATTTTTTTATCCAAACAAATAAATACACATGAAAAATCCATCATATAAAAAGTGAATGAGCTTTTTAATGATAAAAAAGAAGCTCATTCACTAACATATACTACCTCCGTTTTTTATTATTTGCAACGATTTGACATAAAGTAGAGAGGGAAAATGTCTAATCGTTGCAAATAATAGAAAACGGAGGTAGTATAAACAAGTTGTTTATGAACATAAATAAATTTAACGAGTATGAATGTATTCATAATTAAAATTCGTTATAAATCGAGCTCCAAATTTGTTCAAACTAAGTTCATTTATTAATTAAATAAATAAAAACGAGCTTTAACTGGGACCCAAGTTCGAGCTATTTTTCGACAGTTTCAAACTCTCAACTCACTTTCACCCCTAGCTATTACTATTAGTCCAAGTTGGATATCGATCAAATCTCGCACACAATAGTTTATTTCATTCTCCCAAGATATAATTAGAAAGAGCCTTTTGAACCCTAACAAAATTGAAGGTATATATCACATTAGAAATCACATGATTCCGTTTGATTTTGTCTAAAAATTATTTCATGCATGAGGAATGAATGGACAGATACGCTCACGGCTCATCTTTGTTTCATCTAAACCAATCAATAAAGTGTATTACCCTCAAGCCCTCAAAGTTGTAAGACAGAGATTGAAAGCTGGAAACTATATTGTATACACGCAATAAATATTCAACGGTTCATACGTTAAAACTAGTTCTACTCAAGATCCAACTAATTTGTCCTCTTTGCACACCACCAGGCACCAAGCACCAACTTATCATCAATAATCTTTGCTCATTTACATTCCTTTCTACATTAAACTCCCCAAAAAAAAAGACATGGGGATGATAATAGATAACTCATTATCCCCTCTCCTTCTACTACTCCGCAGCATAATCACCCCACTGTTTTTGTCAGCAGACAAATCCCTCTTATTTCTCTCTAATAAATCCAAGCTTCTTCAACTCCTACGTTGTCTCTTCGTCTCCGTTTTCCTCTTCATCCTGCACGTTTTCCACTCTCTGTCTTCTAAAGTTGTTAAACATGGTGATCATGGTTATGATCACGACGAGCAGCTGGTAAATAGCAGTGGTACCACTATGACTGACCGAGGTGGTGATACAGCCATTGCTCGGGCTATTTACCAGCTGCTCACCCTCGTCAGTAGCATCTCCACCAGCTCGAGGAAGTATGAAGTTGTACGTTCCTTGGTGGAGAAGCTGATTGACGAGAACCTTAAAGAAGGGTCGAAGGCCCTTAGACAGGTCAACTGTGTTGTTTTGTCTGAGGCTTTTGGTAAGACGATTTCCCAGCTGGAAGCTGGTTTGTTGGACCAAGAAAGTAACCTTGGACAAAGTGGTTTTGGTGTACGCGGGGTTGTGAGGGCGGCTAAGGGATGGTATCGGGTGAGGGAAGGTGGTCATGAGCCTGCAGCCATGGAAAAGATGGCGGCTGAGTTGCTGTGGTTAGCCCATAAATTGGAGGAAAGTGGTGGAGGAGAGGTCGCGGTGGAAAAATGGGCTTCGGCTAAAAATTTGGGTTGGTTAGCTGTGGCAGCTGAGCCGAGGGTCCAAGCTTCATTGGTCAAGCTCACAGGTTAGTGGGGTGTGTTACTTGTTGGAGTTCTTTTGTTATACTGTTATTTCTTGGTTGATTTTTCATTACAAGTCTTCATGAATTGTGATTGACGTTACTGAGGTTTAATTTTCTTGAACTCTTTTGTGGTTCACTTTATTTGATTGATTATTCATGAATGTTGACAGAATGACAGGGTAGCTAATTGATTTCGTGTCTGTAATTCGCTAGCAAATTACTAGGAAAATACGTTGTTTAGCCCTTTTTCATGATAAAAGTGGTACAAAAAGGAAATGTATGTAAGCTGTATTGCAATATGTACCTCTCTGATCTTTTGTATAACAGGAAACCAGATCCTCTAACAGATTTATATTCTGCAGCTTTCATGATCAAGCAAGCCAAGGATATCAGTAAAGAACGACAAACTGAAGGAGGTAAAACAGAGAGGCAAAAGCAAACTAAAATGAAGATGCTAACGACCTGGCTTCCTTTGCTTTGTCGAGCCAGCAATGGAACTGATGCACCAACCCTTAGCACCACCGAACGAAGTGAACTCGAAAGAGCACTGGAAAAAATAATAGACATGATCGAGGAAAAAGAAAACCAAGAGAAAGTACCGTCTTTGTGGCTCCACCACTTCGCTCATTGTTCCTCCTCAGATTGGCCTAACCTCTACGGCTCCTACATAAGGTGGTGTAATGTCTCTCGCAAGCTCCTAGTAAAAGCAGGATAAACAAGTTTGTTGATGTACTTGTATTACTATGGGTGTGTTAGAATTACATTTCCAGATATATATTGTTTTTTCTTAGGAAAAAGTGTAAGAAAAAGACTGAACTATACGCCCTCAAACAGTTATAGGCTGAACTAGATAAATGGACAAAAAAGGACTAAATTAGGAACTAGGTTAAAAAATAGATTAAGCGAGGTCAGAATTAAAATTTTAGATATCTAAACCATTGATATAAATCTTCTTAGCTTCTTACTAATCTCACAATGCAACTCACAAAGAAAGGAAGGGGAAAGCAATGTTTGCAAATTGCAGCAACAAATAATTTATATTAACGAATAATCAGTTGGTAAATTCAATATGAATTACACATGGTAAATTGGAAATTTGTCCATGATTATGCACAATTAGCAAACATAATACACAACATTTCTTTAAAGAATTTTCTTGGCTCGTAAAGAACTGAGCAGAGAGCTTTTTCAAAGCTTACTTTGTCATTAGGATCATGATCACAAAATAAACTTTGCATCATCAACGTCAAAAACTTCTGAAGAAGAGAGCTGCGGCTCCTGCAGGCAAGCAAAACTGAGTTTATCCAACATATTCCGAAGTGAACACATCTTGCACTTGGTTCAGCAAACATCTACAGTAGCACACTACTACTTCCCAATTATCATCTTCAAATTATGGTGGGGTAAAGTCAAATGTCTTACCATTACATTGTGTTCTATTTCTAGTTATTTAGAAGTAGTAAGCTAATCAACACATAATCAACCTAAGGCTTGTACTTATAATGTTGAAGTGTCAAATTAAAAGGGATGATTCGAAAGAAACAAAAGTCTACCTGTGATAACTTGCGGTGTAACATCTTATCAATGAGCTTAGAACTGAGGCATCTTGATGCAAACGTCTCCAAAATGGTCTTCCGCACAGAGTTCAAGAGTTCAAAGTACGTCAAGTTTGGTTTATTCAGGATGGCTTGGATGAAACAATGTGTCATGACGCCACTCATGCCTTTTTTTGTGAATGCCTGCACTTATGAACAGCAAGCAAGATGAGACTAGGGAAAAGAAGACAAGAAAGGATCTTGACTTGAACCAAATTCAAATAACCTCCACGTTCTAGAAATAGGGCTGAAAGTTGGGCTTTGCAAGTATTGAGTGACTTCTACAGTAGAGTTCATATTAGGGAGAGAATAGCCTAAACAGTATCTTGTAGTGTATATTACTCAACCATTAATATGCCTAAACAGTATCTTGTAGTGTATATTACTCAACCATTAATATGATAATTATACAGTCCAGCACAAACCCGAATGTGGTTCAGGAATCAAATTATAATTGAGGAGAATTCAAATCAGCTGCTGCACAAATGTACTACAAGAGCATCAACCTAAAATGACATAAAAAGACATGACCCTTACGTTGCTGTCAGTGGCCATTTCATCATCACGACAAGCACTAAAACAGATGGCACGACCACCCCTAGTACACTTCTTAGCTCCAGAAGGAGGTCTGTTGTCCAACCATTTTCTCCTGCTTATATGCAAGGGACACACAGGACAGATGATGTTAGATATAACACTTACCAATAACCAACTTACATCTATTTTCTGTCTAGACCTTGAAGTTTGTCAGCAAATTTTCTTTAGAAGTAACTCCTCCCAAAAACAGTCGACAATATATTTGTACACATACCAAGAAAATGACTTCAAGTGCGTTCTCTTCACCTTAAAAAATAAGTTTTATGGCCAATTAGGTCTAATAAGGGCTCATCAGGTCCATGTAGGTGTAAACGTAAGATTCAATCAAGGATGAAAAGGTCCAATCAAGTCTGATATAATTAATTCAGAAAACTTCAGGTGAAGACAATGCACCCTTAACTTTAGTGTGTAATAAAGCATTTAGACAGGGATCACACAGTTGCACTCGACTGCTAGTTCAGCATAAAGAAATTTGTCTGCTATTTTGCAAAGTGAATTTAATCAGGAAGCGTTTCCTCTGCCCGAAATTTCTAATATGCACAGCCAGCTCAGTATAACAGAATGGAATTCAAGTGCTTAGGGCAGAAGTATATAGCACTATTCTCTATAAGTGTATCTTGATTTATCATTTACGATTCATCAGAGGAGGGAGGTTTCAGTTCTTACTCTTTCAGGTCATACAAGCACTCAAGATCGAGGATGGTTCCACTATAGCAAGCATCAATGATTGCATGAAGTGTTACCCCCTTGATTAGAGGTTTAACTATCATCGTGTTGATATCATTGTCAAGGATCAATCCTTTGGTTTTGAAATCAACAGGGCACAGTGTTTCGTCGAAGCCATCAAGCTCGTCATTATCAACATCCAGCTGGCGCAATCCATGTCCAGAGAAATAAAACACCAATGAATCCCCTGGTTTGCATCCCTCAACAAGCCATCTCAAGCCTTCTTCCATGTTTGCTTTAGTAGGAACTCGATCTGGGTTATTTTCCTCTGATTTGTGTTCAATACGATGATAGCACCAACAAAAAGCACTCAGTTATACAGATTGAAGCACTGGTTTTTATCAGAAAATCATGAGAGACCTTCAATCTTGTAGCTTTTTTTTTAATATCTCCAGTTTGCATTGTGTACCCAAAAACATGATCTTGTTGACAATAACTTATTCTAATAAACGCACAGGTATACTTCAGAAGATACTATGGACTATGGAGTATGTAACCAAAACAAGGGTGCTCCATACTAGTACCATTACACTTATTAGTCATTCCCATGGATTTTGTAGTAACACATTTTTTTTCATATTTCAATTCTATATTGCAATTTCTTTGCTCTCTCCCCCTACAACCTAAATTGAAAGTGAATTTGAAGAGTTTGACTAAACTATACATATATCTATTCCTGTGAACAGATATTTGCATTAATAAATTTACCTTTATTCTAGGGGTAGAGTAATCAATAAATAGTCACATATTCATAGTCAATCTGACAGTGTTATCTGAAGCAGTACATGAAGAGCAAGCATTTCATGAAAAATAAATAATGGAAGCACTATGTTACCTGTAAGGACTCTAATTGCATAGTCTGGAAAACGATATCGGTTCATGAGAAGCTGCTTTATATTGTAGACATCAGTAAGAGTTCCTTTCAGCTTGTATTTCTGCTTCTTGTAGCTCACGCCACATATAAGTGCTCGTTTGCCAAGCCTTGCTGCAGAGATACCTCTAGGACATGCATTTAAAATCGTAAAAGAAGCTTTTGGCTTTTGGCTTACCAGAGCCTTATAATCAGATGATCCTGCAGTGCTTCTGAGGCTGCCATTATTGTAAGTGCAATGGTTTGGACCAGAACTCCTGGTCTTCTGCAACTGAGTGTCTTTCCGACTTCTTCCCTTCAGAATTTTAGTATGGTTTGTTACTTCACATGTTTGTGTAGGAATTAGGGAATAGCATCTAGAGCAACAAAAGTAATCAATCCTTTTGGTTGTGAAATGATCTAGTCTGCAATACCCACAGTGGATTATTATTCTGTCCATTTTTAGCTAGGAAGCGCCTGACCGCCAAGATATGACAAAAGTCATAAGATCTCAACTCCAAAACAAATCATTACTTGGCTTTTCCTCGGGCACTATGCTCGCACTCAGTAATTTGGATAGCCATGCTGTCAAAACTCAAAATATAAGCATAGAGTAGATTAAATCATTAGATATTAAATCCACTTTTTTTCCCTCAAACACGGAACATGGAAGCATTTCTGCACAGGTATTTCAAACGAAGCAACACTATTTTATAAAGTTGCTCGAATCAGATGCTCCACTCTGTCTCCAGCCCATGGAGGTCTCCAGGTCTTCGATACCCACTTACAGCAAAACCTGCTGCATAAAGAAATAATGCAATGTTTTAAAAGACAACCTGAGCAAAATATAGAGATGAGCAAGGTATATTTCCCTGGCCCCTCAGATCTCACCTGATGATACCTTCATAAAGTATCCTTTTTGCAACAATCATGTGCACCATGGTAAAAATGGTATACATTCTATCAGAATTCCATTATATTGTAGTGGCTATGCACAGTGCAATAGGCACATAAGGCTAGCTTTTGAACTCAAGTAAATAAACAAAGTAAACTTAGAGAGTTATAATTTACAAACACTTGCGCAATCAAATGCATACAATCAAGAAAACCTTTAGGCTCCGCCAATGTTCCTTTGACTCCCTTACCACCCCCCCGTTCCCCCCGCCCCCCCTTCAAATAAAAAAAGGAGACTCTTACTTGAGTAACCAAAATTTAAGCCTACAAGAGTTTTTGACATTGAGCTGTGTAAATTTGAAATGTCGAAGATGTTGCAATCTATGAACTGATTGGTTACATATATGTCATCTGACACTGAACTAACTGATTTCTGCTCATACTATATGTCACTTAAACTACCAATACTCTATAACTTGTCACTAAATAAATGCCAATACACAAAAAAAAAAAAAAAAAAAACGCTAAGCACCAAGAAAGTGAATACATTTTGGTAATTGCGCTTGTGTAGGCTTCACTCCCTTTTCTCTCTGATATTGGTAACAAAGAACTCGGCATTGAACTACACTCATATATTAATAATACTCATCAATTGTCAGAGTCGATACCAATGTAATAACTACTAACTAGCACCTCCTAGCATGAGCATAATCTCCAACGATAGTCAGTTGTAATGGAATGGAGGAAGTACATTCTGCAAATCCCATTCCAAGAAAGATGATAACTGATAAGGGGACTAGAAACACCACTTGCAAATTAATACATTGTGAAATACAAAAACAAGTAACAGTAACTCTTTGTTATCCCAGAATGTTGTCGGAATGAATTATCTAAACTGCGGTATATATGACAATCATCACACTGCAAAATACAGTAAACAACATAAACCAGTAAAAACAGCGCCGCTAGCAGTGCTCAAGGTCATATGAGTCTCAGATGTACATAACCTTACTCCAAGCAAGCAAAGAGACCGCAAAAGAATAAACACCCACGTCAATTACCTCACAGACATCCCATGGCCCATATTTTCTTAGTTAGTCCCCTGCAAATATTTTGTTTATATATTAAATGAGGCCTTTATTGAATTGAAGGAGATTATTCGAGTCCTCTTGACAGCATAAACTCTACTCACTCTCTCTCTTTTTTTTTTGTTTCCTCTATTTATTTTATTTCAAATCTAACGGCCCTGCAACTATAAATTCCTGGCTTCACCCCTTATCACAAAAAGTCATAGAGTTATATTATGAGGGTAATATTTTTGATTGAATTAGGAGCTGATCTTTCTCCCAATGCCAATCACCATTAATTTAGATTAATTTAGATAAACCCTTAAAAACTCTTCAGGGTTTGAGAGTTAAGACCCCAATACATTTGAATTTTGCAGCTATGAATCTGACCCACAATCTGAAATAAAAATCAACTTAAATTTCTATAATGCCCAATTCAAAGTCCACAGTTAAAAAAAAAAAGAAAAAAGCCTAGAAAATGACTAATATCAGAATCAAAGAATCAAAAGTTTCGTTCTTTAGCTTTTTGGTTCCAGAAACATGACAACTTTTCAAATACATAGTACGATTCTTTGTGCTAGCGTCCATTAATTAAGAATCAAACTTTAGAAAGACTTATGATGATCACAATACTTTATCCCACATTTCAAGCACAAAAACAACAAAAGAAACACTATATTATGTGTACATGAAACATGATCAAGAATATTATTTGAATAAGTGACGATGTAAAACCCTACCTGGAGGTGACAATAGAGCTGCAATGAAGTGAAATTGTCAAAAGTTCTGAATTTGGGTTCATCGTATTCAAAACAATGAAATCGTGGAATAAAAAACGTCGGCAGCAGGATTTGATTCTTAAAATTCTATTTATATACTTATACTATTAATAATTTTTTGCACCAAAAAAAAAAATATTATTAATAATTTTATCTTGCAAAATATAAATTTGTGGGTATGACGCGGGTGCGGATACCCATGCGGGTGGTGGATTGGGGATGAAGTGGGTACGACGCGGGTGCGGGTACTCATGCGGGTGGTGGGGCGGGGAAGGGTATAAATACGTACCTGGTGGGGCGGGGATGGCTCTGAAATTCCCCCCCGCAATAGGTGGTGGGGCGGGGATGGGGATGAGAATTTTATGCGGGTGCGGGTGTGGAGGTACCATCCTTCGCACCCACCCCGCCCAATTGCCATCCCTAGACTTGCCATTGCCGCTCTAAAAATGTTTTAGAATCCGGTACGATCTCATTAATTTTTTTTTTAAAGAAAGAAAAATTAGGAAAGACCACTAATTTAGAGGCCAATCTAAAATATTCCTACAGATGATAAGAGAAAAATCAAAACAATACGGGGAACTTATACACAAGGTTGGGGGAGTGATGACCTTGATGAGCCATGGAGTCCGCAACATGATTTGCTTCTCTGAAACAATGAGTAATAGAGACACTGCTGAACCTAGCGAGATCCAAAATCAAATAATTAATAGTCCATGGAGGCATCCAAATATTAAGAATTGAATTGATAACATTAATGTTATCTTCTTCAATATGAATATTTTTTATACTTAAAAACATATTTGCTTTAATCGATTCACGAAGACCCCAAACCTTAGCTTGAATAATCGAACAATCTGAAGACAACGAATTTGAACCTCCTAAAATCACATTGCCTAAATGATCCCTGATCACAAAACTAAAAGCTGCACTACCATCCTGGTACTTAGAACCATCAAAATTAATCTTAAAAGGGTCTAAAGGGGGAGGGGACCAGCCAATAATGTTACGACCAACCCTCTTCATGCCCTTTAGAGGCTTCAAACCTTTACTAGAATTGAGAACATTATTAACAGACTTACAGTTATCCCATTCCTGTGCAAAATTAGCAGTAAGAAGGCTCACTTGTCTAACCGAAAACGGCTCCTGGGAAAAGATAGTTTTATTTCTAGTAAACCGGATAAATCACCAAACCATAGATAAATCAATATATAGTTTTCTGTGGACCAAGCCTATCATAACAAATAGATTAATTTTGACGAAATGAATCTAAATTAGCTTCTTTAGGAATTTGAGGCCAATTATAATCCGCAGCCAATTGGTGGAAGACATCAATAGTAAAAGAACACTTAAAAAAAGATGAGCTGAACTTTCCAAAGAACTACCACAAAGATCACACTCTTGTGGAGTAAAATTTCAGCTTGCTCCAAACGTTTCTTTGCAGGCAAACCATTATTACAAGCCTTCCATAAGAAGTTTCGAATTTTAGGGGGGAATATGATTTTTCCAAATCCAATTATACTCCACCTTATCCTGACTATTATTCTAATAGTCAATAAGAAGACGGACTCTAGACTTAACAGAGTAAACACCATCCGAAGCAGGCCCCCAAAAAACCTCATCTTTTATAGAATTAGAAGGGATAAAAATTTGAGAAATTATGAGACAAATATGGTTAGGTAGAATTGAATGAAGTAATTCCATATTCCACAGTTTACTGAAAGTAATAGACTCTTTAACCCGCAATCTAGTATCCATATTAGGAATTTGAACACCTTAATTAAAAGATATGGAAAAACCCAATTATCTAAGCACAAATTTATAAGAGAACCATCCCCAACTTGCCATCTAAGGCCTGTTCGAAAAATTGTTCTCAATGACATGAGATTATTCCATTGCCAGGAGGAATTCTGAGAGACCTTATAATTTAAAAAAGGGTTAATTGGCTAGAACAGCACAACCTTTGGCTCAAGTGCAAGGAACAACACAACCATAAACGGGTGCAAAGCGTAGCACCAACTTAAACACGTGGTGCAGAAAATAGCATAAATGGCACCGGAGCACGGAGATTCCACCGGAGCTAGGAAATCTCCGTTTAAGGTTGTGTTGTTCCTTGCTCTTGAGTCAAAGGTTGTGCTGTTCTAGCTAGGGGTGTAAATGAGACGAGACAACTAGCGAGCTACTCGAGATCGACTCAGTCAAAACTCGGTCAAAACTCGGCTCGAGTGAGCTCGACTCGAGCTCGAACTCGGCTCGAGATACTGGCGAGTCGAGTTGAGCAACTCAATACTCGACTCGAAAACTCATGAGAAGCTCGAAAACCCAATTATCAATAGCAAAATACCTAAATTCAACATTTTTCTACCTTAGGGTTGCTTTTAACATGAGACACTTGCAAGCTACTCGAAATCTACTCGGTCAAAACTCGACTCGGTCAAAGCTCGGTCAAAACTCGGTCAAACTCAACTCGAGTGAGCTCGACTCAACTCGAGCTCGACTCGAAATGCTGACGAGTCGAGTCGAGCTAGCTCAAACTTGAACTCGACTCGCATCATTTACACCCCTAGTTCTAGCCAACTTCCAACTTCAATCTCAAAAAAAAATTGTTCTCCTCTTTACTCTTCTTCGCTGCTGTGCTACTTCCTCATTTTGCGATTTTCTTCCCTGTTCGACGCACCACACATCTTCACATCATCAGTAAATTGCATCAGTTCCAATATCGAAATCAAGCCGCTGGATTTACTTCTATCATCATCAATAATTGACGTGTAACAATTGTGGCGGCTGATCTCAGTTTCTCCTAGCTCAATATTCACTGTTGATTCATGTTGTACGTCGTCAATCTTAGGATGTTAGGTAAGACCACTCCACGTGCTGTTTGTAAATGGGCTGGTTTGATGAGCGCCCGCTCCAAGGTCGCGCCATGGGAGTAATGTGAGGCTGTGGAGATGGTGTTTGGTGTGGTGGTGCTGCAGTGTTTGGGGCAGAGGATGACGTTGCTGGAGTGGAGGTGGTGTTTGGTGTGGTGAAGGAAGATGATGGTGTTGAGGGCGGTGGTGGCGCTGTAGTGTTGTGGGCTAGAGAAGAGGGTGGTGGTGATGTAGTGTGGTGTAGGGTAGATGTAGTGTTGTGGAGGTTAAGGAATGGTGTGTTTATTAAAATAAGGGTTGTGCTGTTCCTTGCACTTGAGCCAAAGGTTGTGCTGTTCTAGTCAATTAACCCTTAAAATAATGGAGATTCCCTAGCTCCGATGGAATCTCCATGCTCCGGTGCCATTTATGCTATTCTCTGCACCACATGTTTAAGTTGGTGCTACGCTTTGCACCCGTTTAAGGTTGTGTTGTTCCTTGCACTTGAGCCAAAGGTTGTGCTGTTCCTTGCACTTGAGTCAAATGTTGTGCTGTTCTAGTCAATTAACCCTTTAAAAAATCTTTATCTTACAATATTTTTCCTTGGTGAGAATAACCCAAAGATTATTATCATTCTTCATTAATCTCCAAAGTAGTTTCATTTGGTGAGCAATATTATTAGGAAAAATTCACATAATTAATCCCAACTTTCACTCATCTTTCCAAATTAATCCCAACTATTAATTATTCAGGAATAATCCCAACTTTAGGGGTGAGTTGCTCAATATAATCTAAATTGTTATTTTATTTACTTTCGTTGATCCATTTTGGGTTTATTTTAGGGTAGAAAAAAAACATTTCGGATCATTTTGAGAAGGTACACTAGAAACTTGGGATTATTCTAGAATAATCAATAGTTCGGATTATTTTGAGAAAATGGTCAATAGTTTGGATTATTTATGTGAATTTTTCCATATTATTATTATTTTTCTTTTCTAAAACCCAAACTACCATAAGATTTAGGGTTACATATACGATCCCAACTAATAAGATTAGGAGATTTAGACAAAATGTCCTTATTCCAGAAGAATCTTCTATAACTACCATCATGTTTAGAAAGAATTGTTTTAGGTAAAAGAAAACTTTGCATTTGGTAATTAGCTTGAATGAGAACCGTTCTACTAGCTTGAGAAAGCGTATTAGATTTCCATTTAGGAAGCTAATTTTGCACTTTATTAACAATAGGCATAAAAGTTTCCTTTGTAACTCTTGAATCTATAATAGGACAACCAAGATAACTATCCAGTGAAGTAGAATAACTCGTATTCAGAATTCTCTAGAAGGTGTCAATATCCTCAGCCGAAATATTAGAAGTGCACTGGAATGCAGAATTAATAGAATTTACTAACTTCCCTGACATAGAACAATATTTGTCTAAAATAGATTTGATAACATTACAATGCAAATCTGAATATTAGCTTTAGCAAATATCATAGTATCATCTGCAAATGTTAGAAAATGAACTTTGACACCTGATTTTCCTATAGAGACACCCAGATGCTTACCATTTGTAGAGTTATTATGATGAATTTGACGAGCTAAGAATTCAGCACAAAGAATCAAAAGATATGGGGAGAAAGGATCCCCCTGACGAATCCCACAAGAAGGGAAAAATCGATCACCCGGGACTCCATTTGATAAAACCGAAAAGGAAACAGAAGACAAACAAGCTTGGTACCAATGAATCCAAATCGGACTAAAGCGAAGATGCTTAAGCATGCATAAATATAATCTCATTCATGCCTATCATAAGCTTTTTCCATATCTAACTTAATAGATAACCATCCCTCATTACCTTGTTTTTTCCGAAATGAATGAAATACTTCATGAGCAATTAAAATATTATCCTGAATAAGTCTTTCAGCAATAAAAGCCCTCTGTAAAGGGTGAATAATCTTACCTAATACTACTTTAAGCTTGTTTGCTAAATTTTCGCAATAATTTTGTTAATAGTGGAGCAAAGACTAACAGGACGAAAATGAGATGGTTTCTCATAATTTTCCACTTTAAGAATCAAAGCTATAAAAGTGTGATTAATTTCTGATAAAATGTTTCCAGAGTGAAAAAAAAACCTTAACCGCCCTAATAATTGAATTACCTACTAACGTTCAATACTTTTGAAAAAAATAAGGAGGGAAACCATCAGGGCCATGAGCTTTGTTTGGGGTTAGATCAAAAGTAGCTTCCTTAATTTCAGGGATATAAACTTTAGTAGTCAAACAAATATCATCTTCTACATATATAATAGGAGTTACTAGCGAGAAATCCACATTATCATCAAAGGAACAATACGTATTTTTTGTAATTATATTAATAAATTCTAACGAAAGAAGTTGGGAAATTTCACTTGGATTATTGACTCCTCTACCATTTATATCCTGTAAATATTTTATTTGATTTTTATTTTTACGAGTAGTGGTAAAAGCATGATAATACTTGTATTATGATCACCTAATGAAAGATGGGAAGTTCTATATTTTTGTTTCGAAATGTGTTTTGATAAGAATATAGAGTGTTCTTTTTTTTAGAAGCATTACTTATTTAGAATGGATGTTCAAATTTAAAGGATCTTGGAGAAGACTATTTTTGCACAATTTCAAGAGCACTATCCACCTCCCTTAATTGTCTAAAAATGTTACCGAATCTCGTTTTATTCCAAACTTTAGCATTGTTTTTATAGTAATAATTATGACTTATTTCAAGAGTCATGATCCGACCATTAAACTATGACTTATTTTGTAACGAAATGTCACTCCCAAACAATGTATCTTTTAGGTTTTCTTAAATTACCGGGGTATCGTCTGGGCTCAACAACTAATTTTCCTTTATAGGTGGTATAAGTATAACTATAGGTTTTTAATAGATACTTCTTCCTTTTTTTTTTACTTGCAATATGAAAGTAGCACAATAATTAAGGAGAGGAAAGAGCTTAAAAAAAAGTAAAAAAAACCCCTCCATGTGCTAGGAGAAAGAAGACGAGTATAAATTGCCAAAAATGTCGATATTGCGAAAAATATGCAACTTCCCAAATATTCAGTATGATTTCACAAGATCTAGTTTTGTTCAAGTAACGTATTGTAGCCAATTGAAAGAATCTTCTAATCCATCCATAATTGTTTGGATTCCAATAGTAATGCGGATTCTTAATATCACACATTGATCAATAAAAGAGAGATTCAAAAAGAAAGATCGATTCTTCGGGATCCTTCATTTTTTCAAATGTAAGGAGGAATCAGACCGATTTTCGAAATCCCTCTATGGATATTCTTCAATGCCTCGAAAATATATTTAGATATTACATACATGTATATACTTAGGGCCTGTTCTCTTAGACATAAAACAACTGAACTGAATCGAACTGAACTGATTGCAACTGAACTGAACTGAACTGAATTAAATTATAACTAATGATAATAAATTAGGAACTGAACTGATTGCAACTGAACTGAACTGAACTGATTGCAACTGAACTGAACTGAAAATAAGCTGGGGAGAACATGCCCTTACTTTGTTTCAAGATACTTACTACACTTCCTTTAAATAAAAATGTCACCTCTGTCACTTATTCCTTTATTATCAATGGAGGAGTGTGTAGCTCTGTTACTCCCGCTCGAGGTCTCAGGCAAGGTGATCCCCTTTCTCCGTATTTATTTATTTTGATTGTTGATGCTTTCTCAAAAATGATACAGAGTAAGGTTCTAGAGAATCTGGTTCATGGTGCTAAAGCTAGCCGCAGTGGTCCCGAAATCTCCCACCTTCTTTTTGCAGACGACAATCTTCTGTTTATTAGAGCTACCCGTCAGGAATGCACTATTATTGTTGATATTCTCAACCAGTATGAAGCAGCATCCGGTTAGAAAATTAATTATGAAAAATCAGAAGTTTCTTTTAGCAGGAGAGTTACTGTTGAGCAAAAGGAGGAGTTAATGGAGATTTTACAGATGCGGCAAGTAGAGAAACATGAAAAATACCTTGGTATCCCTTTTATTGCAGGGAGGTCAAAGAAGTCCATCTTTGATGCTCTCTTGGATAGAATTTGGAAGAAACTCCAGGGTTGGAAAGAAAAATTGCTTTCTAGAGCGGGCAAAGAAGTTCTTCTCAAATCTGTTATTCAGGCCATTCCTACATACCTCATGGGTGTGTATAAACTTCCTGTTTCGGTGATTTAAAAATTCATGCAACTATGGCACATTTCTGGTGGAGAAGCTCGGATTCTCAATGGAAAATGCATTGGAAGAGTTGGGATTCTTTGTGTACTCTGAAGTGTCTGGGGCCTAGGCTTTAAAGATCTTTCAGTCTTTAATGATGCTTTGCTGGGTCGTCAGGCTTGGCGTCTTATGCGCGAGCCAAATTCTCTTTTTGGGAGAGTTATGAAGGCTAAGTACTATCCAAAGAGTAATTTTCTTGAAGCACCTCTTGGGGTTTCCTGCAGTTATCCTTGGAAAAACATTTGGAGTTTGAAGGCTCTTCTTAAAGAAGGAAGTATTTGGAAGATTGGTAATGGTTTGAGTATGAACATTTGGGATGATCCGTGGGTGGGTGATGATGATGGTCATTTCATTATTAGTGCTCGTGCTGATGGTTTAACTCGTGTAAGTGATTTATTTCATTTGCAATCAAGGGAGTGGAATAGTCATTTACTTGAAACTCACTTCAACGAGAGAGATGTTCGGTGTATTCTTGCGATTCCCTTGAGTGATGGCTATGGTGATGATGAGATGACTTAGGCTTCGACCAAAAATGGATGCTATACGGACAAAACAGCCTATATGTTAGGCAAAGGTTGCAATCTCGATCTTTTTCACAAAGCTTGGGTGGACATTTGGGGTTTGGAAACTAGCCCGAAAGTTCGCCACTTCTTATGGCGCCTTTGCACTCAAACTCTGCCAACTAGAGCGTTGCTTCATCATAGGCACTTGATTGATGACTCGTTATGTCCTTGGGGTTGTGGTTTCACGGAGACCGCTGCACATGCCCTCTTCAAATTCTCTCGCGTGGCTGACTTGTGGCGTGACATGAGGCGATGAGCGTGGTTGACCAGGGCTCCTCCATGTGTGATATGATTGATAAATGGAGCACGCTAGACAGCAAGGTAGTGATGAAAGGAGTGGTTCTTGGTTGGTGTATATGGGGTGAGAGAAACCAGATGTTATTTCAAGGTAAATGGTCCCCTCACCATGTTTTACTAGCTCGCATGAACCGTCTAGTGGATGAGATTGGCACCTATGCTACCCGCATTTACTCGAGCAAAGCTTCCAGGCCTGCTGCCAGCCCCAACAAGTGGTGCGCACCGCCTCCTGGGATGGTTAAAATTAGTGCCGATGCTTCTCTTGAGGTTGAAGGTTGGGTGGGTATTGGTGTAGTAGCTCGAAACTAAGATGGAGAGGTTCTTCTTACGGCTTCTCGTCGCATAAAGGCTTTTTGGACTCCGGAGATCGCGGAAGCTAAGGCTCTTGCCATGGCAGTGAGATTGGGTAATCGGTTTGCTTTCAAAGAAGTCATTCTTGAGTCGGATTGTCAAGTTGTTGTAAACCGCCTGTCAAAGAAAGCTATTTTTCTTTCGGATCTTGATTCTATTCTCTATGAGATTCTCTCTTCTAGTGTTTGTTTCTCTTCTATTAGTTGGTCTCATGTTAAGAGGGATGACAACTTTGTGGCACATCATTTAGCTAAGCTAGTTCCTTTTAGTGTTGAACAGATTTGGGAAAACCACGCTCCTTCGGAAGTGGCACCCTATGTGGCTATGTACTTATGGATAATTTGTCTATTGATTAATGCTAGCTTGCTTTTCCCCTCAAAAAAAATAAAAATAAAAATGTCACAATATTTGCTACAAACCATAGATTTCTTACCCTAAAGGCCTAAACTTTCTAAAATAACTTTAAATCTTTAAATAATATTTGAAAACTGTAAAATGTCATGACTCTATTCTATTCAACTTAGTTTTGCTTATCTGAACTTATTAGACCTTATTTATAAGAGTATTAGACCTTATTTGTAAGCGTATCAGACCTTATTTTTATTAAACTAAACTTATCTAAACTCATTAAACTTTATTTTATTAGTCTTTATATAATTTTTTTTTTTTTGCTAATAAGGACTCAAGATAAAGTGAACAGTTACTGCCTTATATACTTCGAGTTTGAGGTAAATTAACCTTCATCCATTAACCCCAACAATTTAAAATTTTTAACAAAGAGGAAAGGTGAAGGAAAAAGAAACGAAGGACGAGAAAAACGCGAAGTCTGTAAGTAACCCTAACCCTAACCCTAACCCTAACCCTCGATCACAACTTCCGTCTCTCTCTACCGTCTACGTTCATCCATTGTAGTTTATCTTCCAATAATTTCAAGGTTTGTCTAATACTAAATTCATTATACTATGTAGCTTACACATTAATTTTCGAATTAGAATTCAGAATTTATTGATTGATTTCTTGATGTGTATCTTAATTAGAATTAATTTAGGGTTTTGTATGAGAAAAAAGTTTGACATGGAAATAGCGCTAAAAGAAATTTGAGAGGGATAAAGAGAAGTAAAGATTTTTGAGAATTTTAAGCTGTGAAATTGAATGATTGGGTAGGAGATATTGAGAATTGATATTAGGAGTTTGTTTGTGGCAGATATTAATCTGTAGATAATGGGTACTTCAGAGGAAGAGATAACTAGACTGTATAGAATCCAGAGGACAATTATGCAAATGTTGAACGACCGAGGTTATATCGTGGCTGACCACGAGCTTAACATGTCGAAGCAGAAGTTCATTGACAAATACGGCGAATACTTGAAAAGAGATGCCCTTTCTATCCAGAAAACCAGACGAAATGATAGCTCGGACCAGGTATTCGTCAAATTATGTGAAACTTCTTCATGGACAGATTCGATTATTGTTTTGTTTTCGTGCAACGTTGTTTATCATAATGTTACGCTTTTATGATTTAGTAGGACCTTAAGATATTGTAATATTTTGCTTATTGCACTGTTGCTTTGTTCCCAGATATATGTTTTCTTTCCTGAGGAACCGAAGGTTGGTGTGAAGACAATCAAGAATTATGCCAATATAATGAAAAATGAAAATGTCACAAGAGCGATATTGGTGGTTCAGCAGAATTTGACTCCTTTTGCTAAGACTTGCATTAGTGAAATATCTTCTAAATTCCACCTCGAGGTTTTTCAGGTTAATACTATATTTTGATTACTTCTTATTTTTGTGATCTTTGAATGAAACACATCCTCTACACTTGCTGCAGTTTATGCTGGTAAAGCTGTATTGAAGAAGTAAGATAGTATTCTATTGAGAATTGCATAATGGTTCTGTCAGATAGAATTGTACATTTACTGCACATTTGTGCTGATTATTGAATGATACCTGTATTGGTAGAATGATATCTTAGCTTGTAGTAGTATGAGTAAACTGTTTATATCTATTCATGCTGTGATGATCATATTCTAAAAACGGTAGGCTACCTGGGGAAGAGGTTCAGCAATAATTTCTTCTCATATATATATTTGTAACGTGTTAGTTACTGTTTCAGGAGGCAGAGATGTTGGTGAATATTAAGGAGCATGTTCTTGTTCCGGAGCATCAATTGCTAAATGATGAGGAAAAGAAGACCCTGCTCCAAAGGTACACCGTCAAGGAAACTCAGGTTAGTTCTCCATGCTGGTGTTTTTATCTCCCTTATTGGCTAGATTGAGACCAACGTTATGGAAGATTCCACGTTGACAGCACTAGCCCCTGAATGAGCTCTGGCTTGCTCTACTTCTTTTGTTCATTTCTTTGTAAAATAGTTTCTGATTCATTTCTTTGCCCTCGTGTTCTGACACTTGATATAATGATATGTTTGGTCAGCTTCCGAGAATTCAGATGAATGATCCTGTTGCAAGATATTATGGACTGAAGCGAGGACAAGTTGTGAAGATTATCCGACCTAGTGAGACAGCAGGAAGATATGTCACTTACCGATATGTCGTATGATTCATGTGGGGTTTTCACCCAATGTATACCTAGCTTTGATGGGTCATTTTTCTCTTGGTTTGCTTCGTTGAAGCTGTTTTGACACTGAGAAATGCATCTGTATTAGTACTTGATGATAACTTTACCGTGCAGGCCATGGTATAGTTGTTTTTGTCATAGTACGTTTACAAGGGGTGAGACAAGGGGTCAGAACTCAGAAGGCTACCTCCTTTTGTGAAGATTTCCAATGCCAAAAATTAGAGTTTTAACATGTTCAGTTGGAATTTTATAGCCCGTCTTGAACTTTGCCTTTTGTTTATAGCCTTTAAAATAGCAGGGCAGAGTATTTTGGAAGCAGCAATATAAGATTGCAGACAAACAAGGAAGAGCATTATTATGTTTAAATGTCAGTAATAGTTTGAAAAAGAAGCAAACTTGACCATCTCATACTAGCAACAATCTGGGCATTGTATCAGTTGTTTCTTTAAATAAGCGTAAAAGCCCATGTTATAGGCCAATTGCTCGCTGACAGTTAGCCATTTATCATTTTTGCCATTTGGGATATTGTTGTTTTAAGCTTTTATTTTCATTATAAAAAAAACACAATCTAATTAGATCAAATAAAGTTCCTTTACGATATAACTATGATAATAATGAATTAGATCTGATAATAATATCATAACCCTTGTTTGTATGCTGAATCAGATAGCTTTTTACGAGAGTGTCTCTCAATCTAACATAGTTTTGAGAAGATAACTCTTTGATTGGACGGTGCGGATAGTGCACGGGTTCCCAATACTAGAAATTGAGGCTTACCACCATCAAATAGGATATGGCAGCCTCGAATTGGTTGAATAAAAAACTAGGGTATTTAGGGAGAAAAAGGGAGTGAAAAAGAGAAACCACTAGTTTTTTTTTGCTGTTTTAGGCTTGATTAGCCTTAAAAGTATTTCTATCTAAACCTATTTTCTGATACGGTTTTTAGGGTTAATCAAAAGCTTTATCATCTAAGAGTGTCGTCTTTAAACAGGAGCATCATATCACAAAGTGATAACTCCACATTTTTCATAAATAAAATATATTGATGTCCTCATGCAAGTAATAAGTTGCAAAATCTAACCCCAAACCCCCCCTCGGCCCCTCCCCCCTCTCCAACATAGAGAGCGCTTCCTCACATGTGCATGAAAATCATAGTTAGTTGGCGTCATTGAGACTCAAGAGTCTCATGCCACACTTAAACAATTTCGAGTTCCTAGTCATTCTATTGAATATTGATAAATGTTCAATGGACCTATAACACATCCTATCATATCTTAAATAGCTTCTGCTAGATAATACCAGAAGTTTGGAATTAGGCTGAATAATTTTCTTTCGGCAACGGCAAGAAATTAAGTTACAGATAGATCCCATCAGTAGTTTAAGTTGCTAG
The DNA here is from genome assembly GCA_947648045.1 of Beta corolliflora. Classification (NCBI taxonomy): domain Eukaryota; kingdom Viridiplantae; phylum Streptophyta; class Magnoliopsida; order Caryophyllales; family Amaranthaceae; genus Beta; species Beta corolliflora. Next base: position 222,694 of record CANSZD010000851.1, read on the forward strand.
CTCATGGTCTCCTTTCACTCTACTGAATCTACTCCTACATCAGGATGCATTTCCTTCATGGCATTCACATCACACCAAGTCTTACCAATATACAACTCTCTTTTAACCTTTGATTTCGAGTCCTAAGCAGCAGAATAGTAGAATGCAGAACTTCTTACCTTCAACATACATGTCTACAAGGTCACTGTACCCAAAAACACACATATATTAGATAATTATCATTATATAGATACGTAGATAAAAAAAATGATATATGCAAACCTAAGGAAATTGTATGTCCATGAGGGCAGCCATCAGCAAAGCCCTTAGATATATACAAGGGGTCTGAGTAAAAATGTTGCGTGGTTATTGGTTGTCTGAGCAAACTAACAACACAGGATGCAGTCAGGTAAATAGACGAATCTCCAACAAGAAACAATCAGTAGCAGTTAGTAGAGTACATAATTTGATCAAATCAGATGATCATTTGACTTAATAAAAAGTACACAATATAGTTCATCTGTACTTGCAACCAAGAATAAGGAAATTATCAGGTGAATACTCCAAGTTTATAATCAAATAGCAAATTACTTGAAAGTTACAATCCTGATTAATAGGATTGCCCAGTTTCCCTCCTTTCGTATATGAGTGACAGCCCCTTCGTGTCTTCCCAATGATTTTTTTTATTAAATGTCACAAGGAACAACCAAAGTCAGTTTCAAGGCTCTCACAATCTATCACAGAACAGGTAAAAATCACTCTATATGCAATAGTGGCCGAAGTACACAACCTCTATGAGCAAGGCAAATTTATGAACCATGTAAAAAAAAAATATTCAAATGATAAGAGTACTTCCATTCCACTTGGAACATATTTTTCGGTGTAAGAAACCATGCTGAAGAAAGACTCTTGAGTAACAAATGGGACAAAGATTTCATGTATAGAGTAACATCATCACAAGAATAGTCTGACAGCTAAAGTGAATAGCACAAAGTATATACACACTAAAGGTGGAATGGGGAGGTTATCAACAAAAGTGCAGGAGAAAAGAGAGGGGCATAGTATACAAGAACGAACACCAACAAATATGAAACATACTAGTCATTTCTCAGAAGATCTTTAATGACAGATTTGAGAGGATTATAATCAACTCATGCAAAAGTGGAAAACCTTATTCTGTGCGACACACTAAATTAAATAGTCATCTAAAATCGTAAATCATAATGAACGCATAAAATTTAAAAGATTGTCAATATAGTGAAGGGGAATAAGACTTCTAATATTGACATCCTATGCAAAAGTAAAAGGAAACTCAGAGGTCAGTTCAACCGAAAAGCCAAAAATCATCCGCAGCTTTGACCATTTTCTTGGCTTTCAATTACCAATCTGTCATCCTCAAGATGCAATCCTATCCCAGTTGGGACACAAGATGAGATACAAAATGGGACAGAGGATCCTCATTGATCCTAACCAATATTAATTTTAAATCTTCCCTCTAGAATAAGCTTCTGAGTAGTTCAACAGTGCTCCCCTATGGCAGAAACCTGATAGTTATATTCACCTACAACTGACTGGTCCAGACTCCACCAGCTGGTTGAACAAAATAACTGTTTTTCGTCAGGCACAATAGCTAAGCAGAGGTATGCATCCCAAGTGCAATTTAATTTCAATTAGACGTCCTGCCATAAGGTTACAAGCAGACCCTCCTTGCTAACCAATAGATTAGAAATCTACACACATAAAAGACACAAACAATGTGTCTTACACACTGGTGGGGACAGAAAACAAATAAATGAGAATACAGATGATTCAACAAATAAATGAGAATACAGATGATTCACCTGCCTGTATTAAGTTCAAGTTCATCGCATTCTAGACCATTTAATTCTCATTTCTCTTCTTTACCAGTGAGCTAAGATGTGGCCTATTGAAAACAGTATAGTTCTGTGTGTGCCATGTAGCATGGTTATCCGTTCAGTGAGTCTTCCTATTGCACAGAAATTGATGATTAACTAACTAGAAGACTAGGATTATCATAGAAATGTATTTAGACATAGAAAGATGTTTCAAAACTCAAAAGAGAGAATATGTTCTGACATTTACTTAAAGACTTAACCAACCATTAAACCTGATAGACTGATACCAGTGTCCACACTCAAATGAGTAATGACCTAATGCACATGTATCAATACCTTTACAAGACAGGGCAACAAGCGGAAATCACTTGATAATTTTTCAATTTGGATCCCTCGTACATCTTCCCTTTTATCATCTCCATCTACTAGTTTCTCTTTGTAACACTGTATTAGTAGCGCCTGAAAAATGATCACCATCTGTTTTGCTATGACCTTCAAATTTAAAAAGATGAGGCAAGGAACATAAATAAGAGAAAGGGGGGTGGGTAGAGCGAAAGAACTTACTCACCTTGAACGTGACCATCTAGGAACTTGAATCATCCTGAAAAGAGGAGGGAGGGAGAGATATATCTTCACTATGATCCTTTTGCTGTTTAATGAAGTATCACAAATTCATGATAGTTATCCTTAGATGTCAAAACTGAATGGGTGGTACTGTTATTCATTTGTGTCCTATCAAGTACAGCTATTTAGCTAAGATTTAGATATCTCTATAGCAGACAGATTTGGAGAGTGTTTTCTGCCTGAGGAGCAATTATGGTGCTTTCAACCATGAACCAAGCTAGAGGTGGTGTCAGTGGCATCAAGATTTATGTGCTCTAACGAGCACCAAACAGCTTCGGTTAGAAAATTAACGGGAATATTTTTCTTTTACATTCAAGTTCGATGCTACTGATAAAAGGGACACATCGCTTATCAGGATGGCGCTAAAATATATCAAAGTGAAAATTAAGAAAGCAACTCATAGAGCCACAAATGATCATTTCCATTTAGCCATCATCAAAAGCGATCACGATTACAAAGTGCTTACCTAGTTCAATGCCACTAGAACGCAAGAGGCAGCTTTACCCTTAATACACACCACCTGTACACTAATGTTTACACTAACAAGGGGTCCTGACAAGGAGCAATCAGTTAAAACAGTGAGAACTCAAGGAGAAGTTACTTTCCAGTTCATTGAATTGCTTGGAGATTTTAGCCCTGCAAGCAGGACACATGAAACCAACTGAGTCTGGCTGCGGTTCAATGTCGACTATCTCATGAGAGAACTCTACCCCACACCAGACACAGACAGTTGTTGTTACACATCTGCGAGCCATTTCTTGGGGAAATTCTGGTTGAGATTTTAGAGAGTTATCAAGTCCTAGTTCTAACTCAATATTGTTTCCCAAATCCATAGAAACCTCATAGAAGGAGATGGAATCTTCTCGACTCATGGCATTGTACTTGTACATCTGAGGTTCTAGAACATCCAGCTTCATATACTCAAGACCAGTCACACTTTCAAGATTTTGATCAAGACTGCAAATATCTTCTCCGGCCTGTTAATGAGGACACACACAATTAATTAGTTTCTTCGTCTAAACAAGAAAGTACTGCAAGCACATTTCAGAACGTGAGATTCAAGAAGAGAGAGAGCTCAGTACAAGTCAATTGCAAACTGGAAAAAAGTAACACATGTGAAACACCAAAAGATATGCGTAAAAAGAATATATGCCAGACACTAGCATTCATGAATGTGCAAGGAGCATGTTTCAATTATTGACATTCATAGCACGATTTTCTACAAGTCGTAGCATGCAGCTGATGCAACTATGAACAAGACAGATTTAGAGCCAGGGGCAGAATCCTACAATATGCATCACAAAAAAGAAGTCGAGATATATAATGCACAAACAAACTACCAGCCCGCAATGCACGAGTTCTTTAACATTTTCCAAGTCTAGTATGATTAATAGGTCAGACTTCGCTAAAATCACAAACCATCTATTTTCATGGGCTGTTACCTTTTCAAATATTTCTTCAAATGTTGACGAAGCATTCAATGATATTTGAGGCTCTGTACAGACCGGAGCTTTGCATTTACCAGAAACCATAACAAGCCCGTTGTCATCATATTTTCTTGCAAGTTCAGGCTCACGTATATGCAAGTATTCCAACTGAATCTTTTTGTCAGAAGAATTAAGCTCAGAAACTTTGTCAGCAGATCCCTTATATTCAGCAGGGATAGAGTTGCATCTGCCATTGCCACTGACATTATCGGCGAAGTCACTTTTAGCAGCAGGTGGCATCGTCAATTCAGAACCATAATTCTTCTCAAAATCGACTATTTTACCGGTAAAGGTTTGCTTTTTTATCTCTTCACCAGTCATAGACATATTGCTCATCTTAGCAAGCGAATCCAACTCTACAGACAAAGTTTTGTTTTTTCTTACATCCTTTTCCAGTTTACATTCATCAGGACAAGAAAGTAGGATATTGCTATTTCCATTAGTCCTCGGTAATTCTTCCATCTTACCCTGTGGATAAAACTCTAAACATAAGCCTTCGTCTTCACCAGCGTCCTCCTTTTCATGTTCACCAAGAGAAGGATCTAAGCAATTGAAATCTACATCAGTTATCGACATCTCATTTGCCCTATCACATGAAGGGCGTAACTCTTTGGATGAAACATTACCTTCCTCAAAACCCACTATCCGTACAGTCTCACTAGGACAAGCATTAGACATCCCACTCAGCGTTTCACAAGGATACAGCTCTGCAGAAAATGTATTTCCTTCCCTGCAACGTTTCCCCATATCAACTTCATTAAGGCAGGAACTTGAGTTCTTTTCAGTCTTTCGGTTGACATCCATACTTCTCGAATTTACAGCCACGCTAAGTTGATCAATATTATTAACACAGGAAGTCTCCTCAAACACAGGGACGTTGATGTCCTGAATTGAACTTTGGGCGATTTCAATCAAGGCATCCATTCTCGAGTTGCTGATGGTGGTTGCAGACTTCTCCATGTGGGAAGCCCTTGCATGACCATTCACCTGAACAGTTGAGTCCGTACTTTTGATAGATCCCTTGACATGATTCCCTACATGGCCCAGATAACGGCGCCTTTCCTCAAATACCTTGTGACAAAATTGGCATTCATATTTTCCATCTTTAATAATTACTCCATCTGACACGGATGAACCAAGTCTGCGTCTCCTTCTTCTTTTCTGGCATTCCGATTTTCCTTCTTTTATAATTACTTTATCTCCCACAGATGAATCAAGTGTGTATCTTCGTGTTGTCCTTTGGTGAAGTGCGAACATGTGCTGTAGATATTTATCCTTTACATCAAAACTTATATTACACGAGTGACATTCATATAGGTCACTTACGCGAACATCTGGTAGATTATCAATGCCTAAATTTGAAGTATCCTTCTCATATTCAACAGGTCCACATGAATTACTTATAGTTGCAAGGGAAAGGTCCAGCATGGAGTTGCCATCCTCAGAATTCACGCACATATGCTGTTAGATAGCAGCATACAAATGTTATAATGCAGATAAGCACATACTAATCGGCATCAAATTTTGCAAAAGATGAGAGCTTACATCAACTGAATCTACTCTTTGCACTTGCTGGACATCAACCCTACTATCTCTTACAAGTTTAGCATCATTTATCCCAAAATACTTCTGTAAATATGATGATACCTCCTTACATGACGAAAGTTGTTCTCCTGTTGGACTGCAATAAGATAATAGTATGATTAGAAACAAAACTTTGCTACTAAAAGAACCACGTGACCAACTAATCCAAATCACGCAATGGACAAGTCCACCAAGTCATTCCTTCATTTATATTTGCTTGAAACTGGGTTATATGATGCATGCCAGCAGAATGCATGTCATAAGATGGCTTTGGAATTTCAAGTTGCATTATCAGTAAACAATAGTTCAACCCCTTCCTCTCTATGGATTATTTCCCTACGCAGCGTTTGCACCACGTGAGAACTAAACCTCTCTGGGAGTTGGATTATGATGCACTAATGGGTTGTGCCACAGATGCAAACAAAAAAAAGCAAATACAGTTCTTCGATAGACCGAAGTACTTTCTAGTTTCTACCAATCAATGTAAGAGAACTTGCATCACTGATACAGTCGTTGCCTCAAAAGGAAAAATCACACAATTATTAGATTGATTTCTGTAACAATACTCACTTGCATGCATCTCCCTCCAAACCCCCCCCTCCTCTTCGACAATCAACACCAAAGTCTTAATTCCAACAAGATCGGCTGCATGAGTCAAGATTCTATATCTAGTAGTCGTAAAAAAAGCAAAAATAAAAGGAATGGCTTCTCTGTTCTCTCTTCAATTCCTAAACAAGGCAAACACTACACAGAGGTTTAACATAATGTAACTATATCAATCTGCATGCTCCTCCGTTCACTCTCAATTTATAAGACATGAAATCAAATTACCAAGGAAAAAAAGACATTATTATTAGTATTATTATTTATATTATTATTTATTTAAAAAAAATAAACCCAGAGGTTCAACATCACGTATTTAGACAACCAAAATATCCCAATCAAAAAGGACTAAAATTGACTCAAAAAAGAGCAATTTAATTATATGCATGTCAGATTTCCGCATAATTTAGTCAAACCCAGAATTTCCAGACCCCAAAATTTAGAGAATTGATTCTAAAAATACAGCAAAATAAAATACTTCCTCTGTTCTGAAATAAATGTAACGCTTCAAAAAAAAAATAAACCTGATGTAACGGCGACAATAAGGGAAAAAGCGACCAGCTTTCCGCCGCAAAGCGACGATAATCTTCCAAGCAACAGGCAAAGCATCACCCAATAAAGAAGCATCAACCACCCTCCTTTTCTTCCTTCTACTACACCAATCTCCATCCATGGCAGCCAACATCTCCAACAATTCCTCCTCCTTTTGTCTTCCCTCGGCTCGCTTTCGAAGCTCTTCGGCGTAAAGACCACCATCATTTTCTCTCTCCTCCAAGGCGGCCAAATCCACCACCACCCCATTAGTGTTGACAATCTCAACAGTGACATTGTGGTGGTGGTGGTGGTGGTGATTCTCTCTCCTCTTTTTTGGAGGGGTAGAATTGTCAATTTGGAGGTGTTTTTGGAGGAAAGAGACGATCAAGTTGGATTCTAGACGTTCTTGGTTGAGGAGGTGGCGGTGGCGGCGGCGTGAGTGAGGAGAGAGAGAGTAAGTTTGTTGGTCGGTGCTCTGAGATGGGTTCAGGTGGAATTGTGAGGTGTTGGTGGTGGAAACGGTGTCGTTTGATGAGTTTGAGGAGGTGAGGAGAGAGAGAGAGTGAAGTTCTGAGTGAGTGAGTGATGACATGTCGATGGAAATTGGTGGTGGAAGAAGAAGGTGGTGGTGGTGGTCTGGTGGTTTGGTGTTGACCGCCATTTTTGGAGGAGAGAGAGAGAAATTGTGTAGTGTAGTGTAGTACTGTGTGGAGTTCAGGTGCGTGGATGTTGAGGTAAAAGAAGTTTGAGAGAGAGAAAGAAGAAAGAGAGACGCACCGGTGAAAAATGTCAGTTTTTTTTGGTGTCTGAATTGTAAACTCCAACGTCACAATTCTCTTTGGTGGTTCTCAATTTTGGCCCGTTCTTTGATCGAACTGAGCGAACCAAGCGAATCGAACTATTAAACCGAAATGCAGAAAAGAATCGAACTAAACTAAATGAATTGAATTGAACTGAACTAAACTGAAAATAAGTCCAAAAAAACAGGGCCTTTGTCCTCCAATCAGCCCGAGGAAGACTTAATTGATTGCGCAACATAGGATATACAACGAATAATCGATTATATAGCATCATACTTTTTTGTTATGTACTTTCTATTGGTATAATTTCGACTTTCAGGAGAACTTATGAATTATAGAGATGACATTTTAATGGAGGAGTAATTGAGGATGCTCTCCCTCTTTTCTTGTTGAAGTAATTGTAGGTTATTGGTTTAATGAAATTTAAGTGAATTGAATTTGATAATTGAATGGAGGAAAGCAATGGCGGATCTAAAAAGTATATTTAATGGGGTCAAAATAAAATTGAAGAAATTTTAAAGGGGTCAAATGGTTAGATTTATAAGGATATAGACCAAAATCTCAAACCTTTTTCATGAAAAATTTCGCATTTTTTGGGTTTAATTAGGGTCAATTGACCCCACAATTGGCTATGTGGCTCCGCCATTGGAGGAAAGTGAAGGCAATTGTTGTTACTTGTTATTGTGATAAAGAGGAAGTTGTTGTTGGATGAAATCTACACGAATTTGGGGAAAGGTCCAGGGTTGGCCACAAGCGGGCCGAACTCTAACATGGCTCAACTTGAGTTTGATTAATTTTATTAAGACCGAACTCACGTCGATCTTAAAAATCAGACTCAAGCTTTTATTTGGTAAGAATAATTCAAGTTTTTCAAACTCGACTAGTTAAAACATGTGCCAACAATAAGCACTATAAGATTTTAAATCTGTTGTTATTCGACTTTATATTACTGTGTCTTCTTGGACAAGTTGTGTTGAAAATTCCCCTATCTTTGTTATTGAATTTGATCATTTAAGCGTTAGTATAACAATTATATGACAATCTCATAAAAATGTATTTTATTTCTAATATTAATGACCTCACGAGCTTTCAAGCCGAGAACCATTGAATTTAAGGTTGGCTCATTTTATATTTTACTTATAATTTTGGCTCATTAGCAAATGAAATGAGTTCAAGTCGGACTTTTATCAAACTCATTCTGAATAGTTTATGAACAATTTTGGTGATGTCCACCTCTAAGCAAAAGGAAAAACCCTCATAGAAGAATTCGACAACAAAATCCCCCAAAATTATAGGGAGAAAATGTCTAATTCATCATTATGTAGTAAGCTAGTAAACAATAAGAAATGCAATTGAAAAATAATGAATTAAGTAAAAGAAGCGATAACAATTGATGGTTATATTGGGTGAATGTTCTTGCTTTATACCTATGGACACAATGGCAGATCTAACACCGGGGGTACGTACACCTACTTGGTCCCAAGTTCAAGTCTTTGAAAAGCCCATTTATTCTCTTTTTCTATATTTAACAATCTAAACAATCCCCTCCGTTTTTTTTACTATAGTGCACCTACTTACAAATGTTGCTAGATTCGCCTTTGTTAATGGACAAGTACATACTGTTTTGTTACACTAATATAGGGAGTTCTAAGTGAGTGAGTGATGACATGTCGATGGAAATTGGTGGTGGAAGAAGAAGGTGGTGGTCTGGTGGTTTGGTGTTGACCGCCATCTTTGGAGGAGATAGAGTATGTGTAGTGTAGTGTACGTAATACTGTGTGGAGTCCAGGTGCGTGGATGTTGAGGTGAAAGAAGTTTGAGAAACGGAGACGCACTAGTGCAAAATTTCAGTTTTTTTGGTGTCTAAATAGTGAACTCCAATGTCACAATTCTCTTTGGTTTTCTCATTTTTGTCCTCCAATCGGTCTGAGTAAGGGATAGTTGGTTCCGCGACGTAGGATATCAGACAATTGCATAGTATGATACTTTTTGAATGTGTATTTTATGTTGGTATGATTTGGACTTGTATGGAAAATTATGGATTATAGAGATGAAATTTTAATAGGTTTGTAATTGAGGATGCTCCCTCTCTTTTCTTGTTGAAGTAATTGTAGGTTATTGGTTTATTGGAATTTAAGTGAATAGAACCTGATAATTGAAAGTGAAGGCAATTAGTGTTGTGAGAAAGACGAAGTTGATGTTGGATGAAATCTAAAGGAATTAGGGCAAAAGTAGGGTTGGCCATGAGCAGAGCTGAGTTGAACTCTAACATGGCTCGGCTTGGGTTATAATAATTTTACCGAGTCAAAACTGAAACTCACATCAATCTTAAAAATCAAGCTCAAGCATTTATTTGATTAGAATAATCCAGATTTTAAACTCGACCAATTAAAAAATGTGCCAACAATAAGCATTATATATATTTTATATAAAGTCGTTATTTGACTTTATATTAGTGTGTCTTCTTAAAAAGTTGTGTTAAAAATCCCCCTATCTTTGTCATTGAATTTGATCATCTAGACGTTGATGTAACAAATACTTATAACAATCTCATAAAAATGTATTTTATTTCTTATTATTAATGACCTCACAAGCTTTCAAGGTGACAACCATTGAGTTTAAGTTTGACTCGTTTAATATTTGAATTACAATTTTAAGTTTAGGTCTGCTTCATTAACAAATGAAATTTTTTTTAAAAAAAAAGGAAAGAAAGACCTAAGAGGTCCTCCATAAAGGAGGCCAACCTAAAGCATCTTGACGGATGATTACAGAAAAAGACACCCGGAGACTCAAACCAATAAGACAACACATTTGCCTTATGTCCTCGATGAGCCATCCAATCCGCTGCACAATTCCCTTCCCGCATCACATGATCCAGGTGCACTTCCTTAAACTTTTTGAGATCTTCACCTGCATCAGAAATCAAACTGTTAATAGTCCAAGGAATTTTCCATAACTTTTTGATAGCTTGAATAACTGACAAGTTATCCCCTTCAATATAAATCTTTTCAATCCCCAAAGAAAGGGCCCCCCTAATGCCTTCCCGGAGGCCCCAAGCCTCAGCCACAAGAATAGAAACACTAGGATCCAAAGATTTAGCCCCACTAAGGCAAACCTCCCCCGAACTATTCCTTATTACAAAACCAAAAGCCGCACTACCATCATTTAATTTAGAACCATCAAAATTTAGTTTACAGAAATCTAAAGGAGGCGGAGGCCAAGCCACCTTTAACCTACAATTTTGGCCTTGAAACCCTTTAACCTGACTACTCATATTATTCCTCAAACTATCTTTTCCTCCCCAACTCTTAATATAAGCTCTAATCATTTCACAAGATTTCCTCGGAGAACTGGTTTCCCCTCGGAAAATAATATTATTCCTAGCAAACCAGATAAACCAGCAACTAATAGCAAAAATTTCTAATTGAGAAATAGAACACTTTTTCCTAACCTCGAACAAATACGCTTTAAAGGAACTAACACCACCAGACCAACTAGGCAGCGCAATACTTACACCCGCCTCAGTCAATAGGTTAATCACATCTTCAAAGAAAGGGCAAGAATAAAAGAGGTGGGTAGTATCTTCCGAATGATGATTACAGAACACACACTCTAAAGGCAGAAAAACATGACTCACTTCTAGCCTCTTTTTTGTAGGCAACCCATCATTATAGATTTTCCATAGAAAGAACTTAATTTTGGGAGGAACTTTAAGTTGCCAAATCCAACTAAGATTAAATTCTACTTGGGAACTTAAATCAATGCCTTGAATTAAAGCTACTCTCGACTTAACTGAGTATTCCCCATAAGCCGAAAGCCCCCAAAAAAGAGTGTCTAGGGAAGAATTACTAGGGATAAAAACTTGGAGAATAGATTTGACCACCCTACTAGGCACATAACAAGACAAAAGCTCTTCATCCCAATTACCAGCCTCAGAAATAAATTTACTTACCTTGAAGTCAATAGAATCCTGAGTGGGGGTATAGTCCCTCGCCAAAGGAAACGGAAAAACCCAATTATCATACCAGAAAGAAATGGCCTCCCCATTACCAAAAGACCATCTCAGACCCTTACGAGAAACACCTCTCAAAGCCATCAACTTTCTCCACTGCCAGGAAACATTAGGCTTAATAACATAGGAATAGAGATCATTTTGCTTAAGATACTTTTTAGTCACCAATTTGACCCATAAATTTTCAGGGGATTTAAGAATTTTCTAGAGAAGTTTAAATTGAAGAGCCACATTATTTGATTTAGCTTTACGAAGACCAAGACCCCCAAATTTTTTAGGGAGACAAATCTTATCCCAACCTATTAAGTTTGGGGATTTAGCGTCAGAGGCTTTATTCCAAAGAAAATTTCTATAGCTTTTATCTAAAGAGGAGTGAATATTCGGGGGAGAAGGAAGCTTTGCATTTGATAGTTATCTTTAGTGGCTAGATTAGATTGGATTAACACTGCACACCCTGTTTGAGATAAAGAATTAGCCTTCCATTTACCTAATTGAGAAGTAACTTTTTCTTGAATATTCAAAAAAGTTTCATTAGTGACTTTACCATTAATAATAGGACAACCTAAATAGTTACCTAGAGAGAGAGTAGCTTGCATTTGAAGAATAGTGGCAAATTCCTCCACCAGTTGAGGATTGGTATTCTGAGAACATTGAAAAGCAGATTTATTATAGTTAACCAACTGACCTGACATTGAACAATATTTATTAAGAATATTTCTAATAATATGTCCATTATCTATGGAAGCTTTCGCAAATATTATCGTATCATCTGCAAAAGTTAAAAAAGGAATTTTCATCCTAGAATGTCCTAGAGTTACTCCGATAAGCCGGGAATCACTCCGGCTAGCCTTTTGTAATTGCCTAGCTAATAACTCTGCACATAAAATAAAAATGAAGGGAGATAAGGGATCTCCTTGCCTAATACCTCTAGTTGGAAAAAAAGTATCTCCCGGAATCCCATTAACCAGAACTGAAAAAGACACTGTCGTAATACATTGCTTTAACCAATTAATCCACTTTTGACAGAATCCTAGTTTTTCAAATGTCGCATAAATGTAATTCCATTCGAGTCTATCATACGCTTTCTCCATATTTAATTTAATAGCAAGCCATCCATTCTTCCCTTTTTTGTTTTTAAAAGAATGAAAAACTTCATGAGCTAATAAAATATTATCTTGAATAAGTCTTCCTGGAATAAAGGCACCCTGAAGCGGGTGAACAATTTTACTCATTACTATACATAACCTATTAGCCATTATTTTTGATATTATCTTATAATTCGTGGAGCAGAAGCTAATGGGTCTAAAATGATTAGGATTAGATGGAGCATCAATCTTAGGGATTAAAGTTATAAAAGTGTGGTTGATTTCCTTTAAAATCTTACCTGAATAAAAGAATGCTTTGACAGCTCTAAAAACAGATTGCCCTACTAATGTCCAGTATTTTTGAAAAAAGAAAGGTGGATACCCATCAGACCCCGGGGACTTATCTGGAGCTAGATTAACAACCGCCTGTTTAACTTCCTCAATTGTAATATCTCTACATAAAAAATTATTGTCCTCTTCTGAAATTATAGCATCCATTAGATCAAAATCTTTTTGAAAATCAAATTCACAAGTCGGATTAGATTTAAATCTATCACAAAAGGCTTTAGTTATACATTCCTCAATTAATTTTGGATGAGTAATCGAAATACCAGACGCTTCATTAATAGAAGAGATTAGATTACGATTTTTTCTTATCGTAGCACATGCATGATAATATTTAGTATTAGCATCCCCCAAATTAACATGGTTAGATTTAGCTTTGGTCTTCCAATAAATATCCTGGAATTCAAGAAGTTTTCTTTTCTTAGTAAGTAGAACTTCTTGGGTACTAATAAGCTTTGAGCAATCATTTTCAACTAATAATCTATTTTGCACTACTTTAATCTTTTCCTCCACCAATCTTAATTGACGAAAAATATTACCAAAACGGGTTGCAACCCAATTTTTAGCATTCTCTTTCAACAACTTGCATTTCCTAGTTAAACAAAACATATTTGATCCATCAAAACGTGTGCTCCAAGATTTTTTAACTAAGACGTCAAAATCCTTTCTTGTAGTCCAAATCTTATCAAACTTAAATGGCGGTGCTTTTAAAATGGATAACATTCTTAAATTAAGAGAGATTGGACAATGGTCAGATGAAGAGAACGAATGATGAGTAAACTTTGCAGCTGAAAACATGCTAACCCAATCTATACTAGTTGCGCCTTTATCTAGCCTTTCCATTATATTATTAGGCCCGTGTCTTTTTTTTTTCTCCGGGTATAGCAATCTCCTTCATAAGGTAATTCTACACAATTAGTAGACGAATATAACATATTCATAAAGAATAATCTTGAGAACTTAAACTTAGCTCCTCTCACTTTGTCTAAATGGAAGCTCAATTCATTAAAATCTCCTAATATAACATATGGAATAGTAACCGAATTAATATATTGAATAATTTCCTCCCAAAACTCATATCTCATAATATAATTTGGAGGAGCATACACAAATATGATAAGGAAATTCAAGTTAGAAGACAAGATATTAACTTCACAAACTATAAATCTAACAGATTTCTTGACAATAGTAAGAGTAAAAGGGTTACTTGCATTAACTTTCCAAAATAGCCAAATACCACCTGCTTTTCCTATGGAAGGGAGATAGTCACTATGTGTGAAACCACAATGCCTTACACAACCCTCCGAAGGAGGAGTAGGAATTTTGGTTTCACACAACATCATAATCTGAGGCTTATTACATTTACAAAAATCTCTAACTTCTTCCAAAATCAAGGGTCTTTTACACCCTCTTACATTCCAAAAACTGACATTCATAAAAAACAGGTGGATGATAACATTTTAACTAACTTAATTCCTGCCCCTCTTCAGGCTTGAAGAGGCTGAGTCTTGCTCAATACTATTCTTCCTTCTCTTAGCTGAACTGGACTGAGAGTCCTGCCCAACTAAGCTAGATCCTTCCACCCCATCCCTTCAATGTGCTTAATTATGGAGGACTCATAATTGACAGAATGAAATGAGTTGTCTGGTTGAGATAAGTAATCATCAAGCATATCATCATCATACAATTCATCCACAATATAAGTATCATCCTCCACATCAAACTTACCCAACTTATCATCATAGAACACATCATCACCAGGTAACTCATCATTACCAGCATAATTCAAGTAAGCAGCAGCAAATAGATCTTCAGGATACACTACCCTGATAGGGACTGAAGAAATCAACTCATCATGGACAAAGGGAGGGGGGAGGATCATAGCATTAGATACCTGTTGGGGCACTTCAGAGTGCACAACCAGCTGGGTGGAGACTCCAGCAGCAGCAAAGGGCAAAATAGGAGCATCAGCCTTTATATAAAGCTCATCATCAGAGGAAGAGTCTACTTCAATAGCAGGAACTAAGAAAGCAATTCCTTTACCTTTCTCAGCCTTAACAGGCAGAGACATAGTAGCAACCTGAGAGTGCACTTTTTCTACAACTTCATTTATAACAATGCCTTTCTCTTTTCTAGCCATAGCAGGGCCACCATATGATTTTGCAGGGAATTTTTTCTTATTAGCAGCAGAATACCCACCAGAAACAGGAACAAATTTAGGTCTAGCAACATGTCTAGGCCTTGCCTCTACCACATTTGTTGGATCAGCTGTGGTAGAAGGCTGGGCTTGCCTAGTTGCATTGCCTAAGAAATCAGCCAACCATTGCTTTTTAGGATGTTTCAGAATCTTCACTTTCAACTCATTCTTAGGAGGACATAAAAGCCCACAACTTTCAATCACATGCTCATCACACCCACAAAAGGAACACCCAGTTGAGAAATCTTCATACCATATTAAATAACTAGAAACAATTCCACCAGCACGCACAATTTTAGCAAATTCATGTAAAGGTTTAGAGATATATCAACCCTGATACATGCACGAGCAAATCTAATCTTATGCCTAAGCACAGATCTAGGATCAAGTTTAATTAGGAACCCAATCTGATTACTAGCTAGCAAGTTAGCAACAGAGTCAAAGTTCAGCAATTCAGTTGGAAGCCTTGGGATTCTAACCCACAAATCAACCCATTGAATAGATTCTAAATAGGGATCAAAGAAAGCCCTCCAAGGATAAATAACAAACAGTTCCCCCTGCACATGCCGTGGTCTTTCTGACCATACTAAGAACAGATCCCCAGGGTTTGCAAACTTAATTAAAACCCATCCATTACCCATTTCTAAATAAAAAATGTCACCTTTACAGAATTTCCATTCTGCTTTAGTTCTAGCAATAATAGTTCTAAAATCAACAGGTTCACCTAGCATCTTACCAACCAGACAAGATTTAGAAAAATCTTCAATATCAGACTTAACTTGGTCTAGGTCATCTAAATTAATGACCTCAGGAAAAGGAGGCCCAGAAGGGTCTACATTTTGATCATCAGAAGCAACAGGAATAGTATTAGAATTAGGGGACTCACTTACAGCAGGTTCACCCACTGGAACAGCAGAAGACTTAGTCTTAGTTACCACAGGTTCAAGGATCACATCATTGAAAGATTTCCCAGAAGCCATGCACTTAGAAAATATCAGATTCACACTAGATAACAATGCCTTATCACAAAATTTTTTTCGAAACAGAAGAACTGAAAGAAAGGGAATGAGAAGGTGTAAAAAATATACATGACTTTGAAGACTTATATAGCATGAAAATATAGGGCAAATCTCAAGGAAAGAGAGAGAATAAAGAGATTGAATGAACCATCTCTTCGCATTAAATGCGAAATACCATTAATGGACGCAAATCCAATACCCACAAGAAACCTCTACAACTCGTTACCACCAGATGCCATGGAAGACGCAATGATGAACATCGTACCAAAAATATCGAAGCTAATCGCATATGAAAGGGAAATTAAGAGACCTTTCCCATCAACAACCAAAAAACCCTAATCCTAGAATTCAATTTGTACTTAAAACTCAGAATTTGGAGCCACCTAAGCCATTTCAATACCCCATTTGCTGGATTAGTAATGATGAAAACCAAACCAACAACTTTCTTAGGGCTATAGCCCTGCCATAAACTAGCATTAACTCTCACCACTCTACTTAATTTCTTGGTTCTAGCCCCTAAAAATTGAAAGAGGGGTTTCGATTTTACCAAAAATTTAGTTAATTCTACTGACAAAGTAGAAATTATCACCAAAAGGACAATTGCGAAGCTTAATTTGAGGAAAGACTGAGGCTGAATTGCATAGTTCAAAGAGATTTGGGATTTTTTCGGGGCTTTTGGGCTGTTTTTTCTTTCGGAATGGGGGTAGTGTTTCTTTAGTCTAGGTTTTCTCTCTCTTGCTTTCTCTCTCATTTTTTTTTTACTTAAGGACTGTATCTCATTAACAAATGAAATATGTTGAAACCGAACTTTTTATCGAACTCATTATGAAATGTTTACAGACAGTTTTGGTCATGTCCACCCCTCGGCAAAGGGGAAAACCCTCGTTTAAGAATTTGGCAACAAAAGCCCCTCCAAAATATAGGAAAAAAATGTATAATTCATCATTATCTAGTAAGCTAGCAAACAATAAGCTAATTAAGAAACACAATTGAAAATAATTATGTAATAGCAAGTTTCTATTTTGTATGAAGTAATAGAAGCGATAACAATTGATGGTTCTATTGGATGAATGTTCTTACTTTATACCTATGGACACAGTGGCAGATCCAGCACTAGGGGCACGTGCACCTACTTGGTCCTAAGTTCAAGTCTTTAAAGAGCCTATTTATTTTATTTTTATTTTTACTATAGTGCACCCACTTACAAAAGTTGCTAGATTCGCCTATGTATGCACAAGTACTTGTTGTCGTGTTACACTAATATATGGAGATTGATCTTTGTTGTTCTTTGCACACGACGTCATATTTTACTTTTACTTTGGCAACTAAATTTATTTTGAAAAAAAAGTACAAAGACGAAAATAACTATGGTTGGTCTTCTTATAATAAAAGTAGTTATTTAGTTATTTCAAAAATAATCTTTACTATAAGATGTTCCCCTCTGATATAATCTTAGATGATCGAATAATTATTTGGTTAAATTTTTTAAAAGCTTTTTTTTAATACCCTTTTATCTATTCCCCTCTTTCTTCTATATTGAGCTACAACAAGTCAGCTTAATCCACTCAATTAGTTATATAAGGTCACTAGATTTTAAAAAAGTCACCCTAATATTTAGGTTTATTTTAATAAAAATCCACAATAAAAATTGTTATGAAAACACTTGTCATAGTTCAAATGATGGTTATAAAGTTATTTTTATTTTTCTTTACGTTATACTCCCTCCGTTTTCTTTTGTTATTCCTGTATTCCCCATTGGGAAATTTCAATATGTTGTTCCTATTTCGAATCTTTCCATAAATAATATAATTTATGAATTAAATTTCTCATTAGTTTTAAGTTACAATAAATGTGTTCACACTATTAAATAGTCATTTTTTACCTTTCTACATATTTTTATATACATATTTTTTGGATCCGCCACTGCTCATGAAATCCCACCTGACTATACATGAGATAAATAGTGTCAAAAATTAACTAACAAACAGAGGAATTATATATATTTTTTAAAATAAATAAATTATAAGTTAAGTTTTACATTTTTTTGCATAATTACTAAAGGGGTTGTTTGGTAATGTTTTTGTTCTTTTGGCATTGGTTTAGTTGGCTTGTTTGACTTGACGAGCGTTTGTACGTATTGTGGCTTTTAAGTTGCATTGTTTAATTTGTTTGCAAAAGTGTTTGGCAAAATTAATTGTGGTCATTGTATTGTTTATTAGAGCTATGCCAACAACAAAGCCAATCAATCCAAAGTCTCAGGCGCAGACTTTTTTCATTTTGGTTTAAAAGTCACTTTTCACCCAACCAAAAGCCCAATAACCAAACACTTTTTTTTTTACTGCTTAACCAAATCTGCCCAAAAGTTCAAAAGCCAAAAAAAAGTTCCATTTACCAAACATGGCCAAAATCTTACTCCCCGCTAAAAGCCTAAAAAAGCGACGCATGATAATACTTATAAATCACAATCTAGCACAAAGCGCTTTTGTCGCTTCTCATTTTCACTAGTAACAACTGACACCCCCACCAAATTTTTAACAAATCCACAAAAAAGTAAGACAATCGCCGGCTAATTCTCGCCGCCGGCGATCTATCTGAATTCCGGCGAACTTCACAAGGTGCATTCGACAGTTTTCTTTTCACTTCTTCAAAGTGGTATCTTACTTCTCTATCCTAAATTCGAATTTTAGGGTTTCTTCTTTTGTTTTTCAAATGTTAATTTTTATGTTGTTTAGAGATGATTTTTCTAGTAAAGATGGGGTTTTGGGGGACAATTTGAAGAAATTAAGTGATTTAGAAAGTTTAATTATGGTTTCATGAGCATATATGTTGTGAACACTGAAATTTTGTTGTGGTTTGAATTATGGCATTGCGAAAATGATAATTGATGTTTCAGTATAAATTCAAGAGTATTACTCCCACCGTCCCATAATATAGTGCTTACATTGATTTTTGGGTGTCCTAAAATGTTGTGTCTATTTTATTTTTATCAATTTGTTTGGACTAAATTATCCTTAATTTTTTCACAAACTTTTCAAAATACCCTACTTTTCTTTTAAAATATGTTCCCCTATTTTTTGCTTTACACCATCCCAAGGAACATTTATTGCTTTTTTTATTTGATTTTGAAGGAAAAAGAAAATAAAATAGTAGTTGAAAGACAAAAGTACCAAAAAAGAATTCATTAAATATTTTTTTGGAGAAACCTAATACTCCCTCCATTCTCCTTAATTCCCGTGAAAGAAGAAGAAGTAAGCACTATATTATGGGACGGAAAGAGTATGAGTACATTTGTGTTATTGTTAGTTTTTATGGCACTTTATGAGTTTAGCTTTGAACTTTGAAGATTTGGCTGAAGGAAGTGATTGACTGAAAAAGACTTCAGGTTTTTGTGCATTGGAAATGAAATTCAGGGCTAATAAGGTTATTTTACATATTATGTCAAGTGAGTACATTTGGGATGATTAGTGAGATAAAGAACCTATTGAATTTGTTCAGTTAGCAAATAATTGTTCCTATGATAGGGTACTTTAGACTAGCAATGTAATTAGTTGACGTCTAAAATCCAGAGCCGTCTCTGACTTTTTCGGGGCCCTGAGCAGAAACTAAAGAATGGGCCCCTAAAAATATAGAGGTTTTCTTTATGGAGTTTTTTTTTCTTTTTACAGTTTACTCTTCTATAATTCAACTTAATAAAAAAATCCCTAATTATATGTTGATTAATTAGAAAATACTTCAGTGATTAAAAATATAGATACAAAAATTTGACAATTAATTTGCAAAGGAAAGTAGACATAGTTTGAAAGAGGTGAGAGAAAGAAGTCAGAAGAGGTCAGTAGTATTCAATGCACGGAATAGTTTCTACTAGACACAGTACAATTCCCTATTGTCAAATCAGAAGAGGTCAGTAGTATTCAATGCAAGGAATAATTAATTGTCTCACTAGTATTCAATGCAGAGAAAGAATTTGACAAAATCAGAAGAGAAAGACTTTCCTTTCTCCTACTATTCCTTGCATTGAATACTACTGACAATTGGGAATCGTACTACTGTAGTGGAAATCGAAGTCTTACAGTTTGCTTCCTTTGAACATTGATAACTAAGAATTGCATTTACTAGTTCCGGGGTCATTGCCCAGTAATAGACCTGCTGAGAATTTTATAGGGCCCCCAAAAAGCGGGGCCCTGAGCGACAGCTCAGGCTGCTCACCCCATGAGCCGGCCCTGCTAAAATCGCATGAAGGTAGCATATGTTGGT
Organism: Beta corolliflora; assembly: GCA_947648045.1. Classification (NCBI taxonomy): domain Eukaryota; kingdom Viridiplantae; phylum Streptophyta; class Magnoliopsida; order Caryophyllales; family Amaranthaceae; genus Beta; species Beta corolliflora. The sequence continues at coordinate 243,073 of CANSZD010000851.1, forward strand.
GTTGCTTGTTGGAGTTACCGTCATTTAGTGTCTCTCAGTCGGAGGCTCGAGGGTCCGTATCCACTATCCATGTTTTTGTTTGGCTACAGAAGGAAGGTATATAGCATATTAGACAATGTACAGAAGACTTAGGTATTTAAGTAAAGTTGCATGTTTTCGTTGGCTAATACCTCTTGTTATGTGAACTGGAGAAAGAGACTGCTCATGTAGTCATCTGTCTAGTTATCTACAATAATGGTAGCAATAACAGCTGCAGGAGTAGATTTGTACCACGAACAGCGGTTTGTAGTATCATTTGTGGTAGTTCATAGATTAGTGCAGCAAAAGTTACTTAGTAGTAGGATTAGCAGTATAGGTGATAATTGGCATATCTGATCATGATATAATGCAATTTGTGGTTCTTATAGTTGTACTGTATAGTTGTCTGAACATAGGAAGTAGGAACTCTGCTTTTTTGTCTTGCCCTTCATTTATTCGGCTGTGATTCAAACCTTTGGTGGTTTTTTCAGCAGAAGAAGATTAATGTGCCTGAGAATATAATGAGTTATCGGAGTAAACGGACAAGAATCGTGGCTGCTTCTAAAATCAAAGATACAAAGGTCCAATCAGTCGAAGATGTTGTTGCCCAGGTAGTCCATGATGTTGCTACTGCAGAAGCACAAGATGAAGAGGAGCAAGACGAGGAGATGCTACGCAGTTCATGCTGCAACCAGAGTATGGATCGAGCTGCAACGGACCAGCCAACCCAAGGTACATATACTGAGGTAAATGATGCTAGATCCAATTTGGGAAAAACATCCGGAAGAGAGTCCCTTGCGCCTTCATCAAGTCAACCCTTTTCCACAAAGCCTTCTCCTCGATTTAAGGCTGCGCGGAGGCGGTCTCTACGTGTCCAGGATACTGGTATTGAGCCAAACCATGGTGCTGCTTCCAGGGGACCTCAAGCTCAAGAGGCCCAGCTCAGTTCAAGCTGTAACATCTGGTTAGATGATCCTCCAATGACTGAGGCCAGACAAGCTACAACCAGAGAAGTAAATGATGTTAGGTCCAACAAGAGAACTATAGCTGAAAGACAGTTCCACACTCCTCCACCAAGTCAACCACTTCGTGCTGACTCTCCTAGCCAGCTTAGAGCCTCACGGAGCCAGTCATTTTGGCTCGACGAAGATGTTGAAGAACCTTCCCAGCGAGGACTGTCACAAGGGAGGCGCTCAAAACCAGCTAACTGGAGTGATGACATAGAATTTGATGAAATGGAGGAGGTAGAGATGAGGGGTAATACTTTATTTCACGAGCTTTCCTATTCATGTTTATAGTGACTAAAACTTGCATCTACCTCTTTTTGCCTCTTATTAATGGTCGAATTATTATGTCTATTTGTTTTCTTAGTGCCTTAGTTTAGTATAGTACGAGTTTGCATATAATGATAGTTCTCGATCCTGTTTTAGTGGTGCTTTCTTCTGTGTATTAGAGCTAATATGGCTGAGCTTCATATTAGTTTGAGTAATCAAGTATATTACTCCATTCCAATTTTTTTTTATGTTTAAAAAATTGTTAACAGGAGTCCCTCTTTCCCTTCAACTTTTTCATATTTATTGTAGCAATGGAAACCAAGCAAGGAGAAGAGAATGTAAAAGTGGGTTCTTTTTTTTATTTATATTTTGAATAGAAGAGAGAGAATGTGGTTGTGCGAGAATGTGGAATTAAGTGTGGCCAATAATTGGATCATGTAGTGTGGAAAGGAAAAAAATGTATACCAAGTTAGGGGTAAAGAAAAAGTAGAAAGAATTTCATGAAACTGATGAAGGCGTAAAGGAGGATGGACGTCGAGGTGCTGAGGGAGTAGTTCATATCTGGTAAGCCATAAATTGTGACTGTCTTGTGGGTATTTAATTTGTACTTATATTATAAAATAGCGTTGACCATATACATATCCACCACATGCCACCCTCCCTCTTCCAATTATCCTCACTTTACATGATTACATCAACCTTATACAATTAATAAAAATACAAATTTTGTCAACGTAAAGCCTCGAATTTGGGACCTCAAGTGTGGATGAAAGAGTTACCAATCCACTACAATCTTATTGATTTTTTTTTTCTCAAAAAATAAATATGACAATTTTGGTCTTTAAAGATAATTAAGTATTTAAGTTACAATCATTAAATGTATAATATGAGTAAATGACTTGTTTCCTCCTTTTCTTTTTACACTAACATCTTTCTATACCAAATTTACATCACATGGAAAGTGATCACAACAATTGTTCATCACTCTTCAGAAAGTGATCACAACAATTATTTTAGACCTAAATGTTAGTCATCTTCCACTTTCTTCAATGCCGGACTCTTACGTGAGAGTTTCCCTCTTAACACTTGTAACCTGGGCATTGCCTGGGCCAATCACTAATTGAGTTATATATACTATTATATGTGTGGTCCATAACTCCATATTGACTCTTCAAGCATAATTCTGCTGAGTTTCCATTACTGCATCCTTTAATTTATTTTTCCCTTGCGATGTTATTCTCAGCTTGTTGTTTTTATCATCTTGGAGCTTGAATTCAATATGTGTGGTTCTCACTTTATATCATAAACTCATAGTCAGTATCTTTTTGATTTTCTATCATTATAGTTCATTATATGTCTTTTTTTTGTTGTATCTAGGAATCAGATAAGGAAATTTCTCACAGTAACTGCCATGCAACATTAATAATCTTCAAAAAGGACCAAATTTTAAATTGTTGCTCTTAGGAGCTAACGCTGTTACTTCTTTTTTGAACAAACTTTATGAGCAAATGAGTAGAGTATTAATCTGAGCAAGTATTAATTTTGAGAAAATTCCTCCATAAGAAAATCCACCAATCTATTCACATATTTAGACAAGAGGTATAAGTAAGTCCAAATGGAGACAATGAAGCATTCACTTGGCTTGGGCAGAAGTAAAATCAAGCATCTTCTTGATTTAATGACTCATAAATCCTGAATAATGGCACAAGTAAATACTCCCTCCATCCCATGTTAGTTGTCATACTTTGGAAATATAAATAAATAAGGGAACATCATTTATAGTTATGTTTTCCATTTTCTATATTACTTTTGACCAATAAAAATTGAGTTTAGTGGCACATTAAATGTTTTTGTTGTTTAATAATGGAAACGTGACAACTATTTTGGGACTTCCTATAAAGAAATTTTGTCAATTAAATTGGGATGGAGGGAGTATAATAAATCCCCAAAAAAATAACCTAAATGACTATAGTTTCTAGTTGGAAGCTTTGACCTTGGTTCTATTATGTTGCATGTGCCTGGTTTAAGTAATTCTATGTAGGTTGAGATCCATGATGTGGATGTAGAAGAGCTTTATTCCCCCACTCATGGTGTTTTATTTCTAGATTGATTTACGATGCAAATTCTAATCAGATCTTGATGGTAGACGTGGGAAGAAGGGGGGAAGAATACTTCCTCGGCATGTTTGGTCTCTTCGACCTGGAGTGAGGTTCGTGGTACCTGTTAATGAATTAGACCAACCAGTAAGGAGAGGGGGTCATGTGCTTGTCAAGTTCCTAGGGGATGTAGCAAAGAATGGTGAACTATGTCCCATTGGTGAAGTAAATTGGCATAAGGTGGATAAAAGTTGTAAAGCCAACATTATAAATTTGATTCGGGTAGGCTTTTCATACTAAAACATTCTTCATATCCTGGTTTTCTGCGCTAAAGCATTTGATATTGATATTATCATCTCATCTTATCTGCCTTAATTTGAGTTGCTGATTTAGGACAAGTTTGTGCTTCCTGCCCGAGAAGAGATTGACAAAAGCATTCTTAAACATGTGGGAAAGAAATGGAGGGCTTATAGATATGAGCTTAAGGTGCAATATAAGAAACCTGATAGTACACAAGAAAAAGTAGCCAGCACTGTGCCAAGGGGAGTGGACCCAAGCCAGTGGATAAGACTTGTGCAATACTGGTTTTCAGAGAAAAGTCAGGTACCACTTGTGTTTCTTTTTACTTGCCAATTGTTCATCTTCGGGCTACGCAGTATTTAGTTGAGAATGTTGTGCACTAAAGAAGCCTGTATATCCATTATATCTGACGTACTGTTGAGTGTTAATTGAATGCGGGCTGCAAAATGGTTATTAACCCTGTTCTGAGGTCCTTTTTATGCATATGAATCGTTATTAGTTTTTCTCTTACAGTTTTTATCTGCCAAGGGAAAGGAAGCCCGGGCTCTTCAATCGCATCTTCACACTACTGGTGCCAAGAGCTTTGCTCGGATGAGAGACGAGTTTGTATGTTCTTATGTATTCTCTCAAACATAAGATAGGGAAGCAACACTTGAATTGGCATGAATAATTGCAACTTTCACCTATCTTCTCAAAATAATCCCAACTTTGGATTATTCTAGAATAATCCCAACTTTAGGGGATGCGTTCTCAAAGTAATCCGAACTATTAGATTTTTTATATATTATAAGCCTAAAATGGATTAGTTTAGATAAGAAAATTAATATTTTGGATCATTTTGTGAAGGCCCCCTCCATAAGTTGGGATTATTCTAGAATAATCCAAAGTCTGGATTATCTTGAGAAGATAGCTGAAAGTTGGGATTATTCATTTCATATTTAGTTTTTCACTTTTTCTAGTTACTTGACTTTACTACTTTTAGGTCAAGTCACATGGAAGAGAGCCAGGAGCATTGGAGTGGTTTGCTCAAACTCATCTGAGAAAAGACGGAACTTACGTGGAAGACTCATCCAAAGAATTCCTGGTATGAATCAGCTAATGTTTTTTTAGCTGTCTAAAGGTCATGATCTCAGGTGTGGCAAAGAGGAATTGCCCAGCTTTTGATCTTTTTTTTGTGTGTGTGTGTGTGTGTGACTGTGTGTGTGTGGGGGGGGGGGTTGTGAAGCGTGAAGGCCAAGCACCAAAGATGAATTGCCAATTGGCAAATGAACAAATAATGAAGGGAATTAGACTTCTCCTTAACTATCATTTGTGGCTTTCGTTTTTAGTGTGTCTGCTGCTTGTCTTTTATTTGCCATGCCAAGTATTTTCCATATGGCAACTTCTTTTACGCTCTCTCCAGTTTTTATTAGTTTAACCACTTCTTTGGGCATAGAGTTTTAGGAGAAATAGGTATGTGGGTTACAGAAGGAAAGAGAAAGTATTAGATTATTGGCATATTGTATTGAAGTTAATGTTGTGGGCCAAAAAAAGTAGAGTGAGAAGGTAAAGATAATAATTAACAATTGGTGGGACCATACCAAAAACAGAAAAAAAGAAGTGGGTAAACTAATAAGGGACAACACAGGAACGTGGGTAAACTGGAAAAACCAGAGGGAGTATATATATATAGGGTTGAGATCCGGTGAGAATGGGTCCTTATGTGAGAACATATATCATATGTGAGAATAGATGTAGGTCAGAACATGATGTACATTGTTTTAGAACATGATGTACATCGTTTTAGAACATGATGAACATCGTTTTAGAACATGTTGCTCATTATTTTAGAACATGATATACATTGTTTTAGAACATGATATACATTAATTTAGAACATGATATTCATTAATTTAGAACATGATATATATTTTGCATCTTGATCATGTATGGTGATAATGTGACTAAATTCCTAAAACTAGACCAAATACACAACAACATAAGCACGAAAATCAACAAAAACTCAACAAATGGAAAATAGAAGTAAAATATTAAAATAAAATGCAAAAAATCCACGATAAAATGCAAATCCAAAATATTAGCTAGGTTTATCAATTGAAGTTGATGTTAGTGAGACACCATTGATGGCGGTGGTCGATCGACGTCGACGTGGTTGGCGGCGAGAGAACGCACAAGTGTTCGACGAACAATTAACCACGGACAAAATCGAAGCCAAAACAATCTGCCGAGCACCGTGCAAATAACGAGAAGACAAATAGCTGATTCCGGTAATGTTTTCGGCAGAATAATAGGCAAAATCACCGGTTTTCGGTGATGATTGCGTGGCAGTTTCGAAAGTTAGAGGAGAGAGAATTTGAATCACTTATTGGAGGGAGGGGGTGGAGGAGAGAATTGCGGTGGTAGTGGTGGTCGCCGCATGTTGCTGGTGTTGATTCCACCATTGATGATGGTGAGAGGAGAGAGAGTGAGGAGGTTAAGAGAGAGAATGGAAATGAGTTGGGATGAAAATGTCGTGTGATGCGGGAATGAGATTGTAATTGAGAAAAATCCCCAACCCTTAGATTTAAAGCATCCAATGGTTCAGATTTGTTCTCACATAAGTTGGTGTTCTCACCTAAGAGGGGTGTTCTCACAAGAGCCTTCCCCTATATATATATATACTTTCTGATATTGTGTTGGTGAGCCATTTTAAGGCTTTAACTTCTGTTATTTTGTTCTGTAGTTCATACTGAACTAGTTTGTGAGGGTGAATGGGTGTTGTCAAACTGGCTGCGGATAGAGTCCACATTGGTAAGACATTCTGTAGAGGTGCAAGAAGGACGATATTGACGAGATTTGTGGTAGAGAGATGAGAGAAAGAGGGCCCTTGGGAGAGTCGATGTCCTTTGATGTACAGGGTATTGTAAAAAGTCAAACTTCCTTTTCTTCTTCTTCACTCATCAATTGGTCTATCTATTTTATTGTACAATAAGTGTCTGTGTTGAGTTTGTCCCAACCTTATTGATAATTTCCCTTTTCACAGAGCCTCTTTTCAAGTTGAAGCAAGATAAACATTTATTTTGGGCTAGCTGATAGATAATGCCTATGGTACCTTTAGTAGTTTGTGGAAGTTGGGGGTGTAGATGGGATTAGTGCTATTCATACCACCTTATTTCTTGCTGTTTGTAATAGTTATATCATTAGTCGACTATTTTGTTTATTGTTCTTTCCCTTCCCCCCTGCCTGACTCTTTACTTGCATTGAAGAACCCTTGACAATGCATTAGCTGAGTCCATTGAGCTCACATGTGTTATCTGCATTCTTTAAGCTTGCTCATTCTAAGTTGTTGAGACGAGAAATGTATGGCCTTTATTTTCTTTTCTTTGTTTTGATGTGTAGTACTGGACTCTGGTGAAAGTCCCGTGCTAGTTGGATGAAATGCCAGGACTAACTTGGGTGGCTTTCATTGTAAATATCAGACATCATTATATCGATTTTTATTGTTTGAGTTTTGGGTTCTTCCTCAGACTCATCTGTATGACTTATGACTTCAGAGTATTTATTCGTTATCGTTATCTTGGAATTTTGCGTTCAAGTTCATCAAATTGTCTTGATGTAGTCGATTGGCTGGAAATTGTATGCTGAAACCAATGGCTTAACATTCATAATCTATGTAGGGGACGTATTCATCTTATGTTCCATGATTAGATCAAGATTCTTAAGATAGAGGTTTAGCCTAGTCATATTATTTACCTGGTACAGAGTTGTTAATTTGCTGAGAAAGGAATGGCATGATATACCTATCTTGGAATTGCTTACCCTGTAGACTGTAGTACACTCCTGAGCTTCAGCTAACATGGAATAAACATTTTTTTGAGGGAATATCTACAAAGCTTATATGTGGTTATTTTTTTACTTCTGTAATAGGATGCTGCAGCAGCTATGGTTGCTCAACGGGGTTCCACTTCCACCTCTTCTCCCGCAAAGCGTATTGCCATTGAGAATCAGGTTTTCAATGAACTTATGTACTCAGATGATGAGAGATGTTACCGACCTATTGGTTATGGGTTTGGAGCCAACAGGAACAAACTTTTTGGGGTTGGAGAAGAGTTGAGGAAAAGAGGATATTCGGCATCTGGTACTTCCGCAGAAGTGGGAAATTTGACCCGAAATAAGTTATTGGGTGTGGGCCCAGAGCGAAAGAGAAGCAACTACTCGGCATTAGATACTTCAACAGAAGTGGAGAGGTTGAATTTTGCAATGGCAGCCATGGGTGAGACCAATGAACTTATGCAAGCCCAAATTCAGATGCAATCTCAGCAACTGAAAATGCAATCCCAGCAGTTGCAAATGCAGTCCAAGCAGATGGAAGGATTGCAATTCCAACTTCAACAAGTAACTTCCTTGCTGAATAAGTTTGGAGTGATGCTAAACAATCCACAAAGTGATCCTACACGCAGAGGGAATTCTTGTCAGGGCATCAATGTCAATAATGCACAGCCACAGGTATTTGGCTACCAGCTTTGTTTCATTTTCATGTTCCACATAAGTAATGCACTTTCTTGGTGAGTACATCACATTTATGCCGTATCTATAGGCTAGAATAAAGTTTGGAGTTCTTAATAAGTTTATCCTATATAAACTATAGTTCTATTTTCACAAAGTTTTTTTTTTTGAATTTTTTTCCCCAAAAGTTGGCCTCACACCTGTTGTCCCACTTTATTTTCTCTACCTTTTTCACTCCTTAATATGCATGCAAAAGTCAACATATCGTCGGCTGTTTTGATGGCAAAGTTTAGTTCAATTTACCTTGTTTCTCCACTTCTTTTCCCATCCGTGGATTTGTGCCTCTTTTCCAATATACAGTCGGCTGTTTTGGGCTCTGGGGGATATCATCTCAATATTCTGAAAAACAATGATTAAGGGAAGAGAAAATGAGATTCTTATCTTTACTTTCCCTGGCTTTGTTATTACTGTATTCTGTAGCTACATGGTTAATATTTTTTTCTTTCAGGAAGCTACATGGCTAAACTCTTTTTCTGGAGTCATGGTTATAGCTCTTCTGATTTGAGAATCTACATTTTATATATGCTTGATATATCATATTTCACTGATCTAATTCATTTGGGAGTCTATATGGGATACATCATTCATTCAAGACAATTTGTTGTGAAACGGAGTAATTGATTTAATTCTTCTCTTGTTTCGTAATCTATTTTGAAGGTTCCACAAGCTTCATCTGAATATACTGACAGTGGTTCAGACAGTATAGAGTGGGACTCAGATCAGTGAGGCAGATATCTGGAGCTCATGGTACCGGACTTCCACATCTGCTGCTACACCCCCTTCAAAGTACTTCATTGAACTCTCCTCCTTGCAATGTCTATTGATGATGTTTATTTGCCATTGTACTGTTGTCATATTGTATGATTCCTCTGTTTAGCCTTCCGTCGGTCTGCCTTTCAAACAGAAGGCAAGGAATGCTGTCATTCAGTATTGTAATATTTATCAAGATTTTAGTTGCAGTCCCCCCCCCTCCCCAACCAAAAAAAAAAGCTCTCTGAATTATCTGCATTTTTTTAGCGGTATTAGATAGTGTTTTTATGGTTCACTTACGAGTTTAAGTTACATTTGACGAAAAAAGGTTTAAAATGACAAAAATATAGGCTTATCTGTAGGGATATCAATGGATCGGAGATGGGTCGGGTGGAGCTCCATCTGCCCCATCACCCGCGACCCAAAACTCCATCCATACCATCCATCACCCGCCAAAAATTTCACTCATATCCGCGGGTGGAAAACGGGTGATACTAGGAACAAAAACTATTTTTTAAACTTGAACAATTAAAGAAATTAATATATGAAAAATTAATCATAGTCTCATAGATTAACAATAAAGCGACAAAATATCAATCTTATTACACACCAAAAAGTAATTATAAGTATTTTATTTATCCCTTAAAAAAATTATTTTTTGTAATTACCTTAAATGACACGTGGCAGTAAAAAAATAAATTTCCTTTTATATTATATTATATATATATATATATATATATATATATATATATATATATATAGGAATTGGATTTTGTGAAAACCACTCTTAGGCTGAAAACTGAAAACAAAATATCCACACCATTGATTTTTGATCGCATGGCCAGTATTAATGCTGTATATTTTGGGTAAAAATCACACTCTTTTCTCTCTCCTCCCTTCTTTCATAGATTCACCCAGAGTTTCTCAGTCTCTCTCCTCACTTGCTCCTCTCTCTCCTCACTCTTCTTCAACTGGATTTCACCATTGTCATCATCTCACTCTCAACTTCTTCTCAACTTCTTCTCAACTCTTCTTTCTCGTTTGACTTTCCTCAATTAAAAAAAAAAGCTATTTTTCTCTCTCCAAATTACAACAATGGTGATATTTTCAGATTAGGAAGATGAAGAATTCAACCACAATCAAAAGAGAAGCAACCTCTGAATAAATTTTCAGCTACTTTCGATCCTTCGAATCTGCTATTTTCGTCTGATTTTTTGCTATGAGCATACTACTTCGAACAGATTTTCACGAAATTTTGAAGATTTAGGTTTTTTGTAGCACAAAATGTGATGTAATTGGAGATTATCTACCAACCATCACTTGTTCTGGTATAATTTTGATTTCATCTCTCTTCTATTTGGCTTAGATTAATGTTTTTATTTGGATTGGAATTGTTGATTAGGAGAGAGAATTGCGAAAAAAGAGTTGATAACTCGGGGGAATTGGAATGAGCAAAAGTTTCTTAAAATGAACAAAAATATAAAATGAGCAAGAAATTGTAAAATGAGCAAAAATTACGTAAAATGAGCAAAAATTTCTTAAAATGAACAAAAACATAAAATGAGCAAGAATTCGTAAAATGAGCAAAAATTTGTAAAATGAGTTAGAATTTGAAAAATGAGCAAAAATTTATAAAATGAGCAAAGATTTGTAAAATGAGCAAAAATTTGTAAAATGAGCAGAAAATCTATAAAATGAGCAAGTTTTCAGTTTTCAGCTTAACATTGGTTTTCAGCGGATCCTACCTATATATATATATATATATATATATATATATATATATATATATATATATATATATATATATATATATATATATATGGATGGATGGAATGGGTGATGGGTCCAAAAAATATCACCCACCACCCGATCCATTAATCACCCGCCTGTCATCCGCTTCACCGCGGGTGATCACCTATTTATTCGGGGTGGGTGGGTCACCCATGGATAATTGTCATCTCTACTTATCTGATGCCTTGTACGTACCAATTGTCTGAGACTTGTTTCTATACCAATATGTGGAAGACTCCTCTTTCTATATTGATTTGGCGATTCGGGTGATATTAGTTGAAGATTATGAGAGGTTTGGACTTTCTTAAGCCTCTGATAAAGTTGTTTAAGAAGCAATCAGTTTATAAGCTCAAGATTTGAAATTAAATATAATAAACAAAGAGCTGAAGCTACTAATAAAAGGCTAATAATTTTGGAGCCTTTTAAGTAGATTGAAAATGACTCTCTCTCTCTCTCTCCATGAGGTTTTTCACTAACTTATCAAAATTATTGTAAGATGAACCTTCACGTTTTGTAGCTGCTTCTGCTTTCAACTTCCATTCCATGGCTTTTCTCTGCAATTCCTTGCCTTGGTAACTTTCCATCATCTGTTTCACTAGTTCTTCGACTCTCTCTCTCCTAACATCGCCTTCCTCCATCTCGACCCCAACCCTCCACTCCTGACATGCATATAGGCAATTTGTTTGTTGCTCAGCGAAAAACGGCCAGCAAATCATGGGCACCCCTTCACTTATACTCTCCAAGGTTGAATTCCATCCACAATGAGTCAAAAACACGGCAACTGATGGGTGTTGAAGCACCTTCTCTTGTGGGCACCAATCAGAGAGCAACCCTCTTCCTTCGATCTCCTCCATGAATTCATCGGTTATGATACCCGCTCTTGTTTCGACAAGATCAGATCGGAGTACCCATAAGAAAGGGTGCTTACTGTTTGCTAATCCCCATGCAAACTCCTGTAATTGCTCCTTGGTTAATATAGCTAGGCTTCCATAGTTAACATAGATGACTGATCTTGGACTTCTTTTGTCTAACCAATCTAAACAACTAGTGTGTTCCTTCCATAAATTCGATCTAATAGGGAGAAGTTCTCGTTCTTTCACTTGGCGGCAGAGTAGCGAGAGAGGGCCAATGGTATAGATATTGGGTATCTTGGTGTTGATTGCCTCCAAAACTTCACCTTCAAGAGCATCAAATGTATTAAGAATCATGCCGTCGGCGACGAAAGCATTTCTAGCTGCCTCTGCCATGTAGTTGAACATTGTATCATCTGGATATGTGGTTCGGATAAATGTAGGAAGGTGCTTCATTTTAGCTCCTTTGATCATTCCTGACACCCAGTCGATTGGTGTGTCAAGATAGCCATTTGTAAGGCAGCTTTCATCTACCAAAACATATTTAGAAGAGTGATTATTATTTGGAAGCATTTAATTATCACAACAGATACTAGATTATAGCAGAATGTCAATCTTATAATCGGGTGCAATTTCATATCCTGATATATTCTCATCAATGATGTGCATTGCACATGAGTTAATTAATGTAGAAAATATGAGGGGATATAGAAGTTAAATCCAGATGTAGGATTAATATTCTAGAGATTGAAAAGAGACTTACACATTTAACAATGTTGACGCATCACACACTCAAATGATGATGCAACTCTGTTAGTAATATCATTACGATATGATTAGTAATCCCTGTATAGCTTTTCATCAGTAATCTCATTTAAGTATTGACAACGACCCTATCGTAAACATACAAATGGTTATATACGATTTTGTTTATGCATAAATAATATTTCACCTCGAGTTACACATCAAATAATGGTGTGAAACATCACATATAAGAATCTGTATTTATTGTTGTCACTAATAGCAAACCTGTGTTATGTAGTTTGCTTTAATTTCGTTATGTACCATACTTTATCTTATGTTTGAAATGAATATTTCACCACGTACCTTTCAAAGGGAAATTGCCTCTTTTGATGAGCTCATCATATTGCATATACCCTAGCATGCCACAAGCACTTGTAGTGTAGAAAGAGCAACACTGGGATGCCCAACTCTTTGGCAATTTCATGTGCGAAGAACATCGCACCATCGCAGATTATACTAGTGATGGGAGGGACATCATGAGAAGCTTGGAGCCTCATTAGTAGATTTCTAAGCGCCTTCTTTGGTTCCAGTCCTAAGGAACTGCACAACTGCGGCAGGTCTAGCAGGCCGCGCTTGTTATCCGGTGGCAGGCCATCGGGAATAGTTTCAACGGCGAAATCATCAAGGCCTTGAAGCCAAGGTGTATTGTCGTTGTCGGAGGAAGTCGCTAGTCTAGCCACATCAAACTCAGTAAGCACCATGGTGATGTAAAAACCCTTAGAATGAAGGAGTTTTGCTACTTTTGTCATGGGGTTTATGTGCCCTTGAGGTGGAGCAGGAATACAAACAATATGAGGCTTTTTGGGTGCCATTACAAATACTACTATCTTGAGGAGAAACTATAGTTTTGTAGTAGTTCTGGTTGAGTGGACGTTAATTAAGATCCAATATATAAACAAAAACCAATGGTAGTAGTGGTGGTTTGAAGTAGATATTATCCTCTATCTTTTAAAAATTGCAACACTTCGACAGTTAAAGGTTGAAAAGATGAAGTATCTTGATCGATTGAAACTTCTCACAAGTCAATTTGACCTACTGGTACAAGTAAAGACTGCTTGTAAGCAAGGGAGAAGGTTAAGGAGAATCCTCCATCTTCAAAAGAGAAACTAACAAATAATCACGGTGATATGTGAATGGTGCATATCACAATGGCAGTTTTGTAATTTTTTAGAAAAAAAAAGAAAAAGATACTACCCAAATACCCCCTATATTTTATGAAAATCCGTAAAATACCCATATTATAATTACACAAAATATCATTATGATATGTTACTATTTATATCATCATAATTATTTAGGACAACTAGTAAAAAAAGTACCTCTAGTTAAGTTGTATTTCCACAAAATCATGATATTAAACTTGTAAAATACAAGATTTTACCAAAATACTCAATAAGTGGTCGACACTCTATACAACTTGTGATATAATCCACTCGTAGAGTAGTACAATAATATGCTATGATGACAAAAATGTATCACATGTATGTATGTATTAAGGTGCTAAGAAATTCTTTACGTGTGCTCTCCGCAATAGATAAAACGGTAAATAGAATAAGGGCGGTCAGCCCATGCAGTGAAACGGATAAGGCAACACAAGTCTTTTGTCCTTTGCCATGTTCCAACAAATGCCTTTTTGTTGTGTGAAGCCTTTTGAGTTTTGACACTTGAGCCTTGAACATTTTCACAATTATTAGACAAGAAATCAAGCTAAGAACTCCACATCATTTTATTATCTTGGGTTTGTTTCTCTGATATATTTTTGGCAACTTTCCTTATTACATCAACAACCTATTTATACTACTAAATTACTAATTACATTTTTACAATCTAACAACTAACAATCCTAAACTCCATGAAAAATTAACAAACTAAAACAAACTAAGTCAACTCATGTTGACTACTTACTTGATATAATCTCCAACACTCCTCTTCACACTGAAGGAAAACATAACAAACTAAAACAAACTAAGTCAACTCATGTTGACTACTAACTTGCTATGCAATCTCCAACACCCCTCCTCAATAGTTGAAAAAATATTTCAAGTTTGATTTGTGAAGTATTAGAACAAACATTCCAACTTGAACAATATTGCATACAGTAGAATGACTTGAAGTGTAGCTGGAGTAGATGAAGAGAGCAAACAGCCTATACTGCTACTACTGGATGTCCAAAATTAGTCATCAACTCACTTAGGGACGTCTTAAACTATTTGGGCCCTGTGCCATATATAAAACATACTTAAGAGTTTTTGAAATATATTTTATCTTTTTTTTATAATCATAATCAAGCAACTTTTTTTAATACTCCTTATCTTATAATTAGACAACCAAAAAAGTTAAGATATATTTACATATTGGTAAAATAATGAAAAAATCATATAAACAATCTAATTTTTCTATAGACTCATACGATATAAGTGATACAATTGTAAGGTGTAGATGACTTATGGTTTTATTTGAATGGAAATTTTTGTTTCATATCGACATGAATAATTATCAAGGTGAAATGATAAAAAAGGCAAAAGACACCTAGTTTTTGAAATATAAAAGTATAAAAAGGGTGGAAAAATATATTAATAGCCAAGTTTCCAAAAAATAAACTCAAGATAGAAGAGCTAGATGATGCAAAAACAGAAATGGAGTTAGTATGAAGAAGAATAATTTATAAAAAAAGAAAAAAGAAAAAAGAAAAAGGAGGCTTTCCAACAAAATAGAGAGGAAACATAGAAGTAGGCTCAGAAACGACAATGTTGGAGTTCGAATATGGAGCCTCTAGGACTGTGTTCCCACGGCACCGCGAAGCAGTCGGGATTACCACTACTCCAAACATTCAATACGTGAGTACTATTACAACCCTTTTGTTTTGAAGTTGTTTCGGGTTTGGGGCCCTTTGGACATAATGGGCTCTGTGCTGAGGGCCAGCTTGCACATGCCCTTACCCAGCCCTGAGGACAAATGTTCAACACTAGAGTTTTAGGTAGCGGGTGAAAATCTAATTGGATAGAAACAGACAAACAGTACTCGAGAGCAAAAAAAGAGTGTTTAAAGTTTAACAAAGTAATAATAAAATATTAGTACTAGAATTTAGAAACTGGGGTAAATTATGAATGTGATTGTATACTTGTACTTATAACCTTTAATGTTTTAGATGAGAAGGAGAATTCCAAATAGGGATGGCAATTGGGCGGGGCGGGTGCGGAGGATGGTACCTCCACACCTGTACCCGCATAAAATTCTCATCCCCATCCCCGCCCCACCACCCATTGCGGAGGAAAATTTCAGACCCATCCCCGCCCCACTAGGTACGTATTTATACCCATCCCCGCCCCACCATCCGCATGGGTACCCGTACCCGATTCGTACCCACGTCGTACCCACTTCATCCCCACTCCACCACCCACATGGGTATCCGCACCCGCTTCGCACCCGCGTCATACCCACATATTTATATATTTGCAAGATAAAATTATTAATAATATAAATATATAAATAGAATTTTAATAATAAATATGCGGGGTGGGTGGGGGTGGGGCGGGGCGGGTGGGGGTGGGGCGGCGATGGGGCGGGTATAGCATAAAATCCACACCCGCTCCACCACCCATTGCGGGTACGATTTTAATCCCCATCCCCGCCCCATCCCTGCCAAACCTAGACCCATCCCCGCCCCACTTGGGCGGGGATGGGGCGGGTTTCCTACTTGACCCGCCCCACTGCCATCCCTAATTCCAAATGCTTTTGATTTTCTTACCTTTTTTTGTTTTTGTTGTTTCCCATTTTTTTCCTATCTAAAAGATTTGTAAAGCTTCTCAAAAACAAGAAAAGGCAGCTCATGCTTGTTTGAGAAATAAATCTTGCATAAACTATTGCTTTTTCACTGCAATTGTTTGGGAATTCAATTATTTTTCTTTTTTAGAAAGTACAAAGATTTCGCAATATTTTATAACCCAAATCTCTCAAACCTTCCAGTTAAGTAGTCAGTGTTGATATGCTGAATGTACACATTAAAAATAAATCATGCACATAAGCCTAATTTTTTCTTATACATTATATTAGTGGAAATATGTGGTCACAATTTATCAACTCTGACTTAGAAAAGAAAAATGGAAAGATTAAAAAGGGATCGACAGATAATAAGATATTAGATCGAACAATACTTAATAAACCAAATTACAAAGTAATAACAAAGATGACAACTTTACTTGGTTACATTAAGAAAATAGCATCTCCATACTTAATAATGCAAAACGGATAGTAACCATAATGATGCTACATACTTTATTTAATTACAACAAAGAATATAACATCCATAGTTGAATACTTGATAATCCAAACCACAATAACAATTTCATGGACTATTCATTTTTAGCATGAATTTATATTCCAACCGCACAATAACCATAGCAATTTTGACAACTTTATTTAATCATATTACAACCAGGAAATGAAATAGCATCCACACTCAAAGACTTTATTTTCCAAACAACAATAACAACTTAATTTTACTTAGCTTCTTGAATAGCATTTTTAGACTATTCATTAGCATTTACGTGATGTATCAAAGGCAGTAGTTGTGCACGCGAACTTGTTAAGAGAATAGACCCAGTCACAGTAACAATTTTCACAACACCAGTAAGCTGGACCACATTGCTCATGAAAACCAACGCAAGCAATTAGAGGATTGGTGTTAATACCAATCTCTTCAAGCATAATGTTAGAGAGGGGACGAACAACAAAGGTGGGTTAAGGTGTGGTGGCTAGTATCACTAAGGCTAGCATCACCACCAAACTAACCACCCCCTTCGCATTCTTACTCATTTCCATCTCAGTTGTTTATCACCAGATGTTTTTTGTTTGCGTTTTGGATGGAAAGGTGAAGGGTTGGTGTCCCTTTTTATAGCCAAAGGGTTACATGGCCAAATTGATCATTTTACTATGGTCTTTAATTTTTTTCTTGGATTTTTTGTCAGAAAGTACCTTATAAATGTCGGTTTTTGTGAAAAAATACCTTATATAAAAAATGTTGTCAAAAAGTACCTTTTACCATGTTTTTTGTTGCAAAACAGAACCTTTTGCCGGATTTCGGGAGTTGACCAAAACTCCTGCATTGACTACACCACGTGCTTGGCACGTGATGTTAAACCAACCCAAAATGACCCCTCCCCCACCCACTGCGACCCCCTCCCTCCCCTTCCCCACCCACTGCCACCCCCTCCATCCCCTTCCCCACCCACTGTTGCCACCCCTCCCCTTCCCCCGCAGCCCCGCAAAACCCCCTCACCTTCCCCACCCACTGCTTGCCACCCCCCTAATATTCCCACTGCCACCCCCTCCCCTTCCCCCGCAGTCCCGCAAACCTTTTTGTTGGGAAAGACCTATTAAAATAGCTATTTTGTTAGGAAAGACCTAATAAAAACTTTTTTGTTGAAAAAGACCTATTAAAATCCTTCCCTTTGTTACTTAAGACCACATCAATGTTTTCCGGCCAAAAAGTCAATTTTTCCGACATTGACTTGCTTCCCCTCCATTTCTCAATAAATGAGACCAACCTATTTTTTTCCTACCATAATCCCTTAAAATGGGAAGCAAGAGAAAAGGGTTTGGTGGGGTTAAGGGATTAGGATATAAAAAAATATGTTGGTCTCATTTAATGAGAAAAGGAGGGGAAGAAAAGTCAATGCCAAAAAATTGACTTTTTGGGCCGAAAATATTGAGGTGGTCTTATGTAACAAAGTGAACTATTATCATAGGTTTTTTTGAACAAAAAAGTTTTTATTAGATATTTTCCAACAAAATAGCTATTTTAATAGGTCTTTTCCAACAAAAAGTTCAAAAAATTATTAAGTCTTCTGAGTTGGACTCATCAATAATATAAATGTATTAAAACAAAATAATTTTCGCCACAAGTCATCACACCATTTATTTGCACACGTGCCATTCTTACAATTATTATTAGCCATGGATCTAATTGCAATGCATTGGCTGCGCCATGTTGTCACTGCTATATACGTGGAAGAGAATAAATTAATAATTTAACTAATGGGTTGCAAGTTCTCATCACTAACTCATTTTTTCGTATTTGATTTCTGTGGTGTTGTCATGAATTGTGTCAACTTTTGTCAGCTCTAAAGTAATTGTCCAATGCTCTAAATATGTGAACATAATTATTATTACATGTCTATTGTCAAAGTGTTGCAAATAGAAAATAAATTATATCATATTTCCTTCTCCCAAAAGAAGGTCAAGATTTTTGAATTTGACACATGACGTATTGCACCAATTCATCCTATCAAAGATGAAGCTCAACATGTTTTTGATGGCGCTAACACCGCATAACCTCCTCTTCAAAAGGATTGATGAGCGAAGTAATTGATACCAATTTGTGGTTATGTCCGGATTTGCGTAAATAAATTGAGAACTATGATTCAAATGAAAAAGGTCACTACTGGTGTACTACAAATTGGCATTTGTGCCACAAATTACACCACAATAATTTAATATTCGTGGCATATTTTGATCTTTGTGTGTGAATTTTAGATTTTACCATAATTTAAAAGATGGCAAAACGTACATTATATGCCATGGCCCGTGGGTTAAAATAATTTGTGGTAAATTAATACTTTTGCAACTAATTATGCCATGAGTAGTTATTATTCCTTTTTTTTACATCGAGAAAACTTACTGAAAACAAAAACAACATTAAAAGCTAATTAACGGAATACGAGCAGTCCTGATGTATTTGGCGATGTCATGAGCCTTCTGAACCCCAGATCGAGCTACCTTGGTGATTCGACACCACTCGAGCGACTTACCTATAGCAAGGATGTCTTGAAGTGTCCACTGGATGTAGAGATTTGAAGTATTAGTGTTGCCTAAACTACGTACCAAGTCTTCTGAATCGGTGGAGAATTCAATTTGCCGATAGCCTCTCTCCTGGGCCCAACGAAGTGCCTGGAGACAAGCCTGTGCCTCGGCCATGAGGGGGAAATGAGCATAGATACACTGACCTTACCCCCTATCCACGTTGTTAGAAGTATCGCGAGCAACCCAAGCAATGCTAGCCACTGGATAGTTCTGCTTCCAAGACGCATCAAATTAGATGTGAATGTCAGGTACACCCCGGGTTGACTGGCCAATATTAGCGACACTACTAAAACCAGGTGGGAACTTGGGTTCGCGCCATGTCTTCCTCAAAAGTTGTGGCGGAGAGATAAATAAAAGGTGCTGCTGGAGGAGTTGGTGCACTAAATGACGCATAGTATCAAGATTAGGCGTGAGCTGACTGAAGATCCTATCATTACGATTGCACCAAATGGCCCAAAGGGTAGCAATGAACATGGGGATGCGATCACTAAGCGTGCCATCTTGTTGCCTAAAATAGAGGAGCCATGCAATAAGCCAATCCTTAAAGGGGATGTAGGGCGCTGTTTGAGAAAGGATGCCGAGTTGACTTGTGCGCCATGCTCCGACTGCAAGAGGGCAGAGACGAAACAGGTGTTGACAATCCTCCACACCACTAGAGCAAATCTGGCACATTTCCGAAACAACAACTCCACGGTACGGCAAGACAGTTATGCCAAAGTTTCCAGAGAAAAAGTTTCCATTTAGGCATGATGTTCAAGCCCCATAGAAGTTGAAAGAATTTCGAATCTAGAGGGGGGTTCATGCTGCAAATTTCTTATTTCTGAGAGAGAACATAGTAACCGGATTTGGTAGTATACTTGAGGCAGTGAAAGGCCAGTATTGAATATCTGGAGGATTACCTTGAAGCGGTACTTCCAAGCTCTGAATTGCTTGTGCACTTTGGAAAGTAAAGAAATGATGGATGCGCTGCATATTCCACCCCGGTTGGTTGGGTAATGGAAGAGAATGTACTTGCAAGGTAGCAATCTCCCTCAGTGAAACATTGTCTTTAAATAATGGGATTTTCCCATGCACCCATTTGTGCTTGGACACGACAAGGCGTGAATCATGACCAACTTTCCAAGCATAATTCTCCAGTAAGAAAACTTTTGCTTTATGGAGGCCACGAGATCCCCAGGAGCTTCGATTCCTTAAAGGATGTCGTCGAATTAGGGGAACACCTCGCACCGTTTTTGATGACGCTAACACTTTGCCAATCAAGAGTTGAGGGTTGTGATGTATACGCCAGACTTTCTTTATCAGGTGTGCTTGGTTATGAAGAGCAACACTTCGAATGCCAAGACCCCAACTCCCTTGGGGATTCGCAAAACTTCCTTTTTTCACGATGCAATACGGCCAACTAATGCTCATACCACGTATTGTGTCTCATGGATAATTTTTCGTGGCAAATCAGTACTCGTAACTAGGATAATTCATGGTACGAGTACTTTTATACACGAGTATTTTTTACCTATAAGAATATGTTCATATTGTTATTCAGTTTTTTACCTATAAGAATATGCACAAAAAGGGATGTAAATATCAGGTTGAAAAACAAAAAAAAGCTAACTGTAAGAAAAGCTAAACATGGTAAAATATATATGCAATCATTTGTTTATTTTTACCTATAAGAATATGTACATATTGTTATATATATTTGCAACTAAATTGATGATATTTTATCTAAAGTTCTTTTAATACCATCGATCACCTTTTGTATAAACTATTTTAAAAATAGTTTGATATGGGTAGAACGTTTATTATTTTAGAATACAAAATTGTGACTATTTACAATATTTATACATTTTATATTTAAAGCAACTTTTAAATAACCAGATCTAGTTTGTATGATAGATAATAAAATGATTGTTAAACATTCATGCAATTACAGTACTCCATTTAAGTAAATTTTTCTCATGACAATAATTAACTCTAACTAGCCAAGAATGCAAACTTCACGATCTTCTTCATGTCTATGAGGATATTGTTGCTTATAAAATATTAACAAGTTACCCTCTAGAGGAAATCAAAAAGCTAAAAAGAAAAGCAGACATATAGATTAAAAATTTGTTAAAAGCATCTTATGTTTTTTATTGTTTGTGAAAAAAATAACTTTTATTTTTTTTATGTGTGACCTTAATCATATTATATATTTTTTAATCCAAATATACCTTGTTAGTAGATCCCATCTAAAAATTAAAATAGAATTTCTAATCATTGAGCTTCACTTTTTTCCTCCCTTTTTGTGCATATAAGTCACAGACATCAAGAAAAAAATTGTTTACCTGAATCCTAAGCATAAAAAGAGAGGGAAAAAAAATGAATGGTCAATGACCCAAAATATAACCTTTTAGCTGCAATCTGATGACAAAAATTTGATCAAATGTGTCCTACAAGAACTTGTATTACAAATTTTTGTTTTTAGAAAACCAAATTTTTATAGTTGATACTTGACATTAAGGTCATGTTCGCCGCAAGCTTTTAATGTAGCATTTAGTGTTTTGATTGTTTGATTAGGTAGTGGTGTAGGTAGCGTTTAGTGGTTGAAGTAGTGTTGTAATAGTGGTTGTCAAAAGCTAATTTTTGTAGCTTTTGGGATATTGGTTAGTGGTGTATAAATTTTGCATATAAAGTTTTGTTTGAGTTACATTAGCTAATTATTAGTAAACAACTAATTTAACAACTTCTTTTACTGAACATCAATGTTTTATACCGTTACTATGTAAAAGCTACACACCAACCATTAACAGCTACCAGCTACTCTCACAACTAAAATATACTTCATCCGTTTTTCTTACTTGCAACATATTTCTTTTATGGAAATAATACTTGCAACCAAGCTTAAAATGACAACTTTTTATAACCAAATACCACAAGTACCCTTACTTAACTAACTAATCTAAACAATTAATACTCACAAGTCATAACCCACCCTCCCCAATTATTTTCCTCTGTCTCCACACCCCTTCAAACCCCTGCCAACCCCTTTCAACCCAACCCCAACACTGCACCAACACCAACCGCCACCCACGGGTGCAGCCTCCACTCCAGCATCAATTTTTCTGCAACTTTGTTCCCTCTTTTTCAGCAACTTTCTCTGGCGAAATTCGACCATGAAAGCTCCAGATTTGGGACTTTCATGGTTAAATTCGACCCTTCAAATCCGGCTAAAGGTTGTGATTTATTTTAAGTAGGTTTCTTATAATCTATCCACTTCAACGAAAACCACAAAGAGACAGGCGATGAAGAGAAGGAGAAAAGGGATCTGGTTGGGCTAGAGGAGTAGAGGGTATATGTTGGTGGCTGGTTTTGGAGGAGGTGGTGGATGTGATGGTGGCCGGTGTTACGTTGTTGGATATGGGTGGTGGTGGGGTTGCATCTGCGCTGGCGGCGGCTGATGGTGAATTAGTTTTGTTAATTAAAGGGGTTAGATGTCCTTTAGAACACTCTATCTCCTCTTTCTTAAAGAGTATGCAAACAGCTATGTTGCAGGTAAAAAGAAACGAAGGAAGTACAACTACAACTACTTGTTGAACAATCGATACCGATAAATTAAACCAATCCCTAGTTGTTAAAATATAATAAGAAACCAACCCTCACACTCCATTTTGTTCCCCTTGCCTTTTTTATCTCTCACCACTCCTCTGTCAGTGGTCCAGTTGCCGACAACTAACACCGCCGTTTGGAACACTTTGTCACCACTGTAGCCGCTTTCACCTACGAATTTGCTTTCACCACTAAGCCTATCGAGTGGATAAGATTTAATAAGTACGTTTCAAGAAGTTCTAATATTTTGTACGATAAAATGATTTCCCAACAATCAGGGCCGTCTCGTACAGTTTAGGGCCCTGTGCTAAATTAAATTGTAAGAATTGAAAATTTTTGGTGAATAGGAAGAGACGGAAGAGTCATTAATGGGTTTTTTTTGGAGAATCAGGGAGAGAAGAAGCTGAACACTAGATAGAAATTAACCTATTTGAATCAACATCCAACATTACACTCATTAGATTTAGTTAATTTTTTTATACTTTGAGAGGACAACTAATTGAATTGAGCCATTATATTTTAAGGGCCCTATGTATTTGTTCACCTCCCTGCCGCCGCCACCACCAACAAGAAGAAAAATAAATGACGAAGACGACGGAAAAAAAGGAAGAGAGTAGGAAGCGCGACAGTTGTAGAGAAATACTAACCCTCCGTTTTTTAATAAGTGACACGTTTCTCTTTTATGTGAGAGGCTTTTTGGGAGAAGTGTGTCACTTATTAAAAACAAAGAGGAAGATATTGGACTACTTCAGTTGTAAAAATTGTTATTTAGTTACTACCATGAGATGTTTGATATGGGCGTTAAGTTACAAAGAGCTTGAGTTTAGCACTTCAGCCCGTTGATAATAATTGATAAGTGGAGTACTGGACATACGTTCAATATAGTGTTTGGTAAAGTGTACATTAAACAAAAATTAACTTAAAATAGTACATTTGACTAATTAATCCATCATTTATAGTGTTTAGTTACATATATGATTGGGTCATAAAATTACATTTGACTAATTAATCCATCATTTATAGTGTTTGGTTAGATCATAGAACATATCAAGAATAAAAAAAAATTGTATGTTAATATCACATATATGATCCTTTGAATACTATTTACTTATTTGATCGTCAAGACGTCAACTCTACTTCCTAAATCGACATTATATCCTATTACCATCAACTAAATAAAACAATCGATATCGAGCATTCATCATATACCTCGTTGTACCAGTACGCACCATTTAGAATAGCATTTACTTATTTGATCGTCAAGACGTCAACTCTACTTTCTAAATGGACATTATATCCTATAACCATCAACTACATGAAACAATTAATATTAAGTTCATTCATCATATACACCATGTACGTACACCCAATAGTAATTTTTCTTCATTTACTCATTAAACTCCCTTTTTTAAGTACATTTTCTTTATTTAGATAATTTCAAATGAAGCAATGAAGAAAAAAATAGCGCTTGGATGTCTACTTCACCGTACAAACGGATGTATGATAAAATCAGATCGGAGTACCCATCAGAACGGGTGCTTACTGTTTGCTAATCCCCACGCAAACTCTTGTAATTGCTCCTTGGTTAATATGGGTAGGCTTCCATAGGTAACATAGATGACCGATGACCGATCTTGGACTTCTTTTGTCTAACCATTCTAAGCAATTAGTGTATTCCTTCCATAAGTTCGATCTAATAGAGAGAAGTTTCGCTCACTTGGCGGTAGAGTAGCGAGAGAGGGAAATGGTGTAGATATTATTGGGTATCTTGGTGTTGATTGCCTCCAAAACTTCACCTTCAAGAGCATCAAATGTATTAGGAATCATGTCGTCGGCAACTAAAGCAAACCTAGCTGCCTCTGCCATATAGTTGAACATTGTGTCATCTGGATTTGTGCGTGGTTAGGATAAATGTAGGAAGGTGCCTCATTTTAACTCCTTTGATCATTCTTGGCATCCAGTTAACTGGTGTGTCAAGGTATCCATTTGCATTGTAAGGCATCTTTCATCTACCAAAACATATTTAGAAGAGAGATTAGCATATTTGGAAGCGTTTGATTATCACAACAAATACCAGATTTTGAGCAGAATGTCCATCTTATTCTCATGTGTCATTTTTATACCCTGATATATTCTCATCAATCATGTGCAGTGCACATGAGTTAATTCATCGCGTAGAAAATACCAGGTGATATAAAAGTTAGACTCAGTTGTAGGATTAATATGGTAGAAATTGAAAAGAGACTTACACATTTAATAAGTCTGATGCATCTCAAATGATGATGCATGTAACTCTATTAGTAATGTCATTAAGATATGTTCAGTATCCCTCTATAGCTTTTCATCAGTAATCTCATTCAAGTATTGACAACGAACCTATTGTAAACATACAAATGGTTATATACGATGTTGTTTATGCATAAATAGTATTCCACCTCAGAGTTACACATCAAATAATGGTGTGAAGCGTCACATATAAGAATTTGTATTTAAGTTGTCACTAATAGCAAACCTGTGTTATGTAGTTTGCTTTAATTTCGTTGCGTGCCATACTTTATCTTATGTCTGAAAAGAATATTTCACCACTTACCATTCAAAGGGAAATGACTCTTTTGACGAGTTCATCATATTGCATGTACCCTAGCCTGCCACAAGCACTTGTAGTGTAGAAGAGCAACACTAGGATGCCCAACTGCACTACAACAAACAGCTTCAAGGAGGGCAATTAAAATTGCCCTCTTTGATACAAAATTTGCCTTCATAGGTTATGAGGGCAATTTTAAAATTGCCCTTCCGTTGCCCTTGTAGCCCCGTTGTATTAGGTTTCAAGGGCAAATCTCATATTTTTGCCCTCTTTGATCCAATAAAAAAAGGGCAAAAATTTTTGCCCTCTTTGCTTCATCAACCAAGGCGAATAAAGTTGCCCTCTATGATCATCAGAAAGGGCAATACTTTTGCCCTCTTTGCTAAAAAACAAGGAAGACAAACACAATTGTCTTATTTGGTCTGCAACAAGCAGGGCAAAAATAAGATATTTCCCTCTTTGTACTTTGTCAAGCAGGGCAAAAATAAGATATAGCCCTCTTTGTACTTTGTCAAGCAAGGCAATTATGAAGTATTGCCCTGCTAGTCATCACCTACCAACTTTCTTTTTTATTATCAACTGTTGATGGATACACAACATGACAATGTAGCCCAAATTGGAATCTTGTGTACTGCATTGAATATGACATCCAATAATTATGCATCAACAACACAGTACTATCTTGATGGAATTTTTTAATTTTTTGAAGACAAGTTTATCTGTTTCAGAAAAAAGAAGATACAATGGTGATTTGAACCTGTGAAGCTTATATATTAGGTAAATAAAATGAGAGTTTCGGATAATGGAAACTATTGAAAAGAACATCGGAGGAAGCACGAATCCAAGTTTATAGAATAATAGTTTCTATTAGTTACATTTCCTCTTCACAAATGCTGGTAATAGTAGGTACAAAATCTGTAGTATGTAAGAAGTGTTCCTGCTTTCATTTGAGATCAAGATGCTTCACCAGAAACATTTTTCCCATTCACTAGGTCTTAACATACTGTCGATTCTCATTCTAATTGAGGGAAAAATGGTTACATGCTTAAATAATGGAAGCTTAAGTTTAATTGATGAATTATCCCCCAACTAGGTGATCAGAAATCACTTCATATTAGCAGTATTTGGAATCAGCAGCTGACCTGCATCTATGTCATAAAGCAGGTACAATCTCCAGCTCTTGTCTCCCAATAAAGTCAGGTTATCATCTTCCAGAAAAGCAGGATACATTACCTGATCAAAGTCCAAGTGAAGTCATAATGACCTCAATCTTCTTTTCCAGTCTTTCCTCTCTTTCTCTAGCCTCCTTTTCCTTTCTCTGACTTTCAGCTTTAGGAAATCTATTTCAGCATGCATTGCATTGTTATTACCTCTTAGTTGTTGAATCTCAGCCTCCAATTCTGCTTTGCCTTTCTTCCCACCCTTGTCCACCACCGGATGTCCTTTACCAAGACCCCGAGCATACCCCGAACAATGGCCAAGCACCTTCATGTAAGCCTCGTCTATGGAAAGATTATCAATGCCATTCTCTTGAATTTCTTTCTCGTGTAACTTTTTAAATTCGTTGAACTTTGCTTCACCCTCATCATCAAAACTACCATCTTTATGCCTTCGGTGATCCAATGAAAATAACGGAACTTGGTAAAAAATATAACCATAAAACAGTTAACCATTTGTTTGACATAATTAATGAAAAATAACTTACTGTTTTGTTTTTCTCCACAATTTCAAATACATTGGGTCATTATCAGGTTCTGTTTGCGTTACTGTAGTGGAAGTAGATGTATTTGCTTCAGATTCATGCCCATTCTCGGTCTCAACACTAGACTCTTTCTCTGCCTCAACCTCCTAAGTAATGTGTCCACTATTAGAAAATACATAGGGACTGAAAATACAGATCAGAGACCACAAAAAAATGAAGAATACTATTCTTTTTTGGCGCCATGATCTTGCAAACAGCGATTCATAGTCAAAATTATTTCAGCAGATTCCAAAAACAGATCTTGGCAGAAAAGAGAAAGTGAAAGACCTGAAGGGGGGGGGGGATTTACCAACATTTCCTCAAGACCATAAGCTATGTGTAATAGTAGCCTAGTAGGCCATGCTTGCATACACCACCAAGAGCATATATAGCATAGCAGAGGCATATCATAAGAATGCAGTCTACAGTTATGCGATAATTATGAAAACCAACTTCCACATTAAAACAAAAACAAGCATAAAATTTTAACACAATCACTAAGAAAATTTGTTTGTGATAACAAATAAATGTGTAGTTTAGGAATTAGGAATTTAGGATTACCACGATATTGTCTAGACATAAACCTCACATGAAAATGAAGTACTCCAGATTGAAAAGAGGGGGAGGGGTAGACAATTGCATACGCTAAGAATGAGGGGACGCTGGTTCAGAAATGCTACAGGATTTCCATCATGATGTTAGTCGAAGTAAATGCATTTGAGAAACAGTTTTACTCACCCTTACAACTACCTATATGCAGGACTTGTAAACTTGTTATAATACTTGGTCTTTGGGGTATAGCATTTGAAGGTTATGAATTGAACTTACCAACTCGTATATAATCCTAGCTGTGGATTTAGCCCCGCAAGCTGATTGTATCTTCTTTGAAAGTGCATTTGCACGATTCTTTTCACTTCTTTCCTAAATATCATAAGACAATTAAATTCCCACTTTGTTAATATATCAAATATTCACAATTTGCACTTCATGAGGCTTACCATCTGTTTGCGAGTGCTCCAGTAGTTATAAACCAGTCACTTCCATTGGTTAAGATCAATACGTTGTGGGCAAGCATGTTCTGCTTCCTTTAGAGATTTGCATTTTGAAAAATAATCACTCTTCAACCCCTCTCTCCAATGCCTATAGAGGCTTGAACACTGTGTCTTTAAAGCATCGGTAATATGTGCACCTTCACCCAACGCAAATTTTGCCTATACACAATAATAGCACACATAAATACATTTGCACAATGGACCTCTCATCATATAATATAGTCAGCTCATCATATAATACTGATATATTCCTGTTGGTTTAGGAACTGCCACAGACAAACACATGACAGTTAGAAACAAGCTTGGATGTTGGAACTAAAATCTGCCTTTAAGCCGCAGCTCGCATGGCAACATCCAAATGGATAGACTTAAATTCATTTAATATTGCAGGAAAGCCAAACAAACAATCAGAAAAAAAAAATCAGCATATTATCTCTTTGATGCACAGGAATAGATGTCATTATACAGGTTAATGAACATTGCTTCTGAAAACAAAAGTAACAGTAGAAGATAGTCCAAGACTTGCAGCAGGTATATCAAACATCCACTATGATATTGAAAGAAGAGGTTTTAAAAAGTTGCAATTATTGATGAAACTTAGGCGTTAATCTCTTCAATTTATACAAATCAGTTCCAGTGAGAATTAGTTTTAATCAGTGGTATTCAGCTTTAATTAACAAAAAATACTTTGTTTTAACTACAACTCCACTATTTTGCGTCTTTCTCCTCCATTGACGCTTTTTAGTGTGAAAGCGATACCCATTCACATAGTAACCTTGAAAGCTTCCAGCACTCTTACTTGGTCCTCGTGAAAATGACAATAACTCGGTGGTTACTCTTGGATCCTTCTCCACATGAAGCTTCCATATCTATGCGATCACGTCACCAAAAGATAAAGAAAAATGAAATTAATAAGCATATTTATCAAACCTATAGTAGGAGTATTATTGACCTTAACTCTAGCACTTACCCGAGATTGGAACCACTCAACTAAACTTTGTTTAGGCTCATGTATGATGTCATACTCTCTGCCATCATATAAGCATTAGATTATTTTAGGTATATTAACTGACAAAAATGAACAACAAAAAGAAGATTGATATCTTACTTTATAAACGGTTTCACTTCTGGACAATTCATAAGAACATACAATTGGGCTTGCTTCCATTCCACAAAACTCAACTGCTTGAAAGTTCTTTTGCCCATTGCATCTCCCTTATTTTGGAATATTGATAGCATAAACTCTGAAGATTGGTTCTTATCATGGTCATTCCTACCCATACGGTTGAACTTTGTCTCAATTCCACTTATATATCTAGAGCAAAAGGCAGAACATTCCTCCGCAATGCGAGCCTCGGCAATAGAGGCTTCCGGGTGAGCTTTGTTTTGGACAGTTGGTTTCATTGTATGCATTTCCCTACAAAGAACAATGGTTTCATTGACATGTCATTAATTAATATTTTTATTTTTTTATAAAAATAGAGTTCTACAAAGATTTAAATACATATAAGGAGCTTTGGATAAGCGAAAATTAGAGTTTGGTTTTGAATGAACAACCTAAATAATTATATTATGTAAATTGTGTATAGCTTTTGCTACGTAATTCGGAATATTATAATTTTTGTACCATTGGATAGTGCTTGAAATATGCTCCGAAATAAGATCCATTTACAATATAGTTCTACAACTTATGAAATAGAGAAGGCCACGTAAGATTGCCACGTTATTAATTTTTATTTTAAATATTTTAAAAATAGAGTTCTACATATATTTAAATATATAAAATGAGTTTTGGATAGGGTGAAATTAGAGTTTCGTTTTGAATAAACAACCTAAATTATTATATTATGTAAATTGAATATAACTTTTGCTACCTAATTCAAAACATTATAATTTTTTACCATTGAAAAGTGCTTGAAATATGCTTTAAAATAAGATCCATTTACGATAGAGTTTTACAACTCATGAAAATATATTTAATTAGATGAATGGTATGAATTGTAAGGCATTATTTTGTCTTTCTTTTAGATAAATATAATAATAGCTATGACTTATGAGTATCATGTACTATATGTGATTATAGCATTTTATCATAGGTCCATTTTACAGGATGCATGTTATCTTTCAAAAAAGCAGTCTTACTTAACTGAACCAAAATAATTTAGTATTACAACAAAAATTATTAAGGAAACTTTATTGTTACAAAAAATTAAAATCTATAGAGATAAAGTTATATATATATATTAGAATTTTAGATGATGAAAAAAACAGAGTTTGATTTTAGAAAACAACCTTAGAATATTATAGAGAGTTCCATCTAAGCATGTCATGTCATTTTTTTTTAATTTTAAATTTTTTTAAAAAGAAATCTATAGTCGTTGGCCTACCATGTCTAATAACCGAGTCTACACACAACCAAAAATCTATAGTTTCCATCAAATATAATTCGCATTCTTTTTCTATTGCAACTATTACATTGTTTATAGTTTCCATTGAATGTACTTCCTCCGTTCTTTTTCAATTGCAACAATTACCAATTCTATAGTTTCCTTTGAATATATTTCCTCCGTTCTTTTTTTATTGCGACAATTACAACTTTGGGTAGTTCGCATCTCTTGCAACAATTTCACTTTTGGCTAAATACAATGTTTTGCTAAATCTAATTTTAAAGCAACACAATCAACAATTTTACAAAAAATATATTAAAAAAAAAGAGATAAACAACAATAAACGTATTAAACATATTATCGTTCAAAACCTCGGCCTTACTCAACTAAACAATTCATTATTGCAACAAAATTTATTAAGGAAACTTTGTTGTTACAACTAAAAAAAAACTAAAATCTATAGCGATAAAGTTACATATATATTAGAATTTTGGATGATGAAAAAATTTGAGTTTGATTTGAAAAAAACAACCTTGAATATTATAGAGAATTCCATCTAAGCATGCCATGTCATTCTTTTAAAAAAATAACGTTCAACATAGATATAAATACATATAAGATGTTTTGGATAATTGAAGATTACAGTCTAATTTTAAATGAATAACCTAAATTATTGTACTATGTAAATTGAATGTAAATTATTATACTATATTAAAAGTTGTGGTTGACACTCATGTCTTTCTTTATTCTTTCTGTCCTGCATCTATTAAATTATTACCTTCTACACTTTTCAAATATCATTCGGGTATTCTTCATGTTAAAACTGTGTTAGTTATTATTAGTCATATCAATCATTGAGATACCACTTAATAATAGACTTAGCTACAATATTCAATTGAATATTAAAAAATATATAATTTATATATCACAGTAACAAACTTAAAAATTAG
Source organism: Beta corolliflora (assembly GCA_947648045.1). Lineage (NCBI taxonomy): Eukaryota > Viridiplantae > Streptophyta > Magnoliopsida > Caryophyllales > Amaranthaceae > Beta > Beta corolliflora. Next base: position 274,662 of record CANSZD010000851.1, read on the forward strand.
AGTATAATGACAAATAATTTCTCCGTTCTTTTTCTACTGCAACAATGGGTTTGGGCATGGTTTTTAAGGAAATGAAAAAATGGGTAGTTTAGCATAGAGGTACCCCTTTAATTAACTAGAGGAGGGGATAAATAAATCCTTAATAAAGTAAACGCAACATTATGAGGCAATTTGAGTAGTTAATGATGGTTTTATTAACATAAAGTAAATGGCAATATTGTCAACTATAGTTGTTTTTTTACCAAAAGTGGAGTGGTCCCAATAGATGAAATTATCCAAAGTGGTAATTATTGCAATAGAAAAAGAATGGAGGAAGTATGTAAAATGGTGTTGAAAAATCTCATTTCACAGCAACACAATATCAATAATGTCAACAAAAAATTTGAAAAAAAATAAAATAAACAACAACCCGTGCAACTCACGGGCTTCAAAACTAGTATTATGTTTATGCAATGACTTTACTATGATTTCTGAAAAGTACTTAAAAGACACAAAACATGATAAATGAAAAGTGAAAGATGGTTCATGGTAGTACTATGTTTTCTAGACCGTGCACGTGTCATTCTGTTATCTGGCGGCAACGCCACCTATTGATGGGGGGACAACGTCCTCGGTGGCATCCGCATCATGGCATTGTGCCACCTTCTGATGGAGGACAATGTCCTCGGTGACTCTGCCTTATGTTACTATTAATTGACATTATATGCCATCTTTTGATGGGGGACGAATGTCCTCGGTGGCTTTGCCTTCTGTTACGATCTATGACATCATTATATGCCACCTTCAGATGGGCGACTTATGTCCTCGGTGGCTTTGCCTTCTGTTGTACTTGCCAAGTAACCAAATAAAGTTTTCTGATAAAGAATGTATTGATGAAGGATGATATAATGATCAATGACAACAGAATTAGTTTTTAAGTTGTTGATTTGAATTATAAGTTTATGAAATGGTTCGATATTCTCCCAACTTTGTTTGCAACTAAAATGAATTGAAATGAATTTACGATGTTAGGATGGTATGTTACCGAGTTTTTGGCTCATGACGTTTTGTTTTCTTGTTCTAAGTATGGCGTAGTAATTGCAAGGGTGCTATTATAATGGATTATGTTGAAGTTTCTCTGTATAATTTGGGATATTTAGGATATTATGTATTACGGGTAAATACTATTATTTTATGATGAACATTTGTATATATTTGAAAGACCATTTTAGACTATTATTATATTATTGGACCCATAACCCATAAGTTTAAGTTCAGTTTTCACTAGCAATTAAGGTTATGAATTTCCGAGGCGTTGTAGAAAAACGCAGTCCCACTCTACTAAACGCAGCCCTAAAAACCCTCATTATCATATTCTCTCAAAAAAAAACTAACTCTGAAAAATTATTCTCTATTCCTCCTTCCCACAGTTAGAGAAACATAAATTGCAAAAGACCTATTGACAAATCTGAATTTGATACTCAATGGATGATAATTTTGAACCAAATGAACTTCAATCTGATGTATATAAATCAGTATTTTCTCTTCCGTAAGTAATCTATTTCGTGCAATTTTTATGAAATACTTAGCACTATTTCATGCAATCTGCAAGAAACAGATTACTCCGTTTCGTACAGATTGAACGAAACAGGTTAAACTGTTTCATGGTGATTGTATGAAACATGTAAATCTGCTTCGTGCAAATTGTATGAAAAAGATAACCTGTTTCATGGGGCCTACACGAAATAGGTTATGTTTTTCATGTATATTACACGAAGTACTTTAATCTATTGCCCTAATTTCGCTTGATTTATGTAAAATTATTTTCAATAGTTTCTTGGGAATTCCCAAAAAAAAAACATATTTTATGTGTTTGTGATTGATGATGTTAAATTAATTTATGAAATTGATGATGTATAAAAAAACAAGGCATAATTGATGATGTTAAATTAAATATGTGATTAGGGTTAAAAGATTAATATTTTTTTTTTATAAATTGTGAGGATGATATTCATGTTGAAGAGGTCGATGAGAATACGCCTGATTATATTGAGTTTTTTACCATGACAACTATATATGTACATTATTAACAAATCCAAATATATATGTACATTTAACATAGAAGAAAATCAACAATGACACTTGAAGATATTAACATAGAAGAAAATCAATATTATAACTTACAAATGTAGTGCTACAACTGAAACCCTACATATATTGCATGTTCACCAAAATCCTAACCAATATTTTTCTAAAAATATCATCATAAATGTAAAGTGAAGCCTTGAGAAATTAACTAATAAGATCTAACAAAACAAATAATGGTAGCTAAATTTGAAGTTTTCAAGCGGTCAAGCCCCCGTCCGTTCTTGATCGGTTGCACCTTTATTATTTCCGAGTACCTTCAAAAGGAGAAAAAAAGACAAAAAAATATAATCAATACATGATAATATGAAAAAATTTACTCTAACAATATAAATATTGGCTAATGCCACATCTACCAATTAAATAATCATTTATAATCAACAACTTTTTAGACCCGTGCAAAAATGCACGGGAAAGAATTTGCTTAATAAGATTATTTCTACAACGAAACAAAAAGTAAGTACTAATTGTCCTTTAATGTTGACATGATTAGAAAAAAAAAGCATAAATAATGTCAATCACAAAATGTGTATGAAATTCCAGAGCATGATTTTTGACTCGTGCAAATTGCACGGGAATTTTATTTTATTTTTTATAGTTAAGATTTTAGGATGTTTCTCCTAAAATCATGGTGTAAATATTAGCTTGTATAAAGTTTTCATAATTATGTCGTGCATTAAGAATATTTTAAAATGGCTCAAGACCCGTTTGTCTAATGACCGATGTAGTTAGTCCCGTGTTCTTTGAATTTGGAGAAACCGAAGCGGCAAGAAATTGAACCGAACTAAAGCGAGAGAAAACGGAACATGAGAGAGTGTACAGGCCGGGCGAGCTGCGAAGCGGGCGAAAATAAGTCCAAAAAAATAGGGCCTTAATATTATGTCGGAATACGTGACCAACCTTTTTTTAGAAAAAAAAATACTTGACTAAAAAGTCTTCACTCGCCTATTGCTTTACTCAAGTGATCGTGTAAATAAATATAAATACAGTATGTATTTGGTAAACTCATTTCATTGTGTGACTCTTCTAATTTGATACACCAAATTCTTAACTATGTAAGAACAATATGGTAGGACCGAATCTAAAAATTTCACATTAAGTACAAAACTATAGTTTATTTGAGGACAAATAAAATACCTTTGGAACTTATGTATCTAAAATTTGTAAATAACATTGGATAATATAAAAAAAACTTTCAGTAGATTTTATTATAATATTGTAGTTTCTGTTATCAAATGAGTTTTGTAGGTTTTGTTCCTTTCTTTTTAGAAAAAAAAGACTGCAATATTTAAGTGATTAGTCAAACTAATCGCTAATTCTTGTCCTTTTTAGTTTGATAATATGATCCACAATATTAGGCTTTTCCATGGATCTTGAAGCATGTAATATTTAGGATTTTTTGTCCCAAACTATCTTTAACTTTCATGTTTTTGCCGAAACTACCTTATAAAAAAATTGTTGTCCCAAACTACCTTACTTTTACCATTTTATTGTTGGCCAACTACCCTATGTCGGTTTCCGGCGTTGACTTTTGTTTTTTCCGGTTTTTTAATATCACGTTATATCACTGGACCTCTTCAAACCCTTTTTTAATTTTCCCCACCCTAATTTCCCCATTTCCCCGTGCGCGCTTCTCTCTCTCATATCTATGTGACACTTTGTACCACCAATCCACCATTAAATTCCTTTTCTATTTAAAATTGAAACAATCACCCTCCTCAATTTCCACATGGGTAATTTTGTTTTTTCCCACAATTTTGAACTGAAAAAACAAAAGTCAACGCGGAAACCTAGGCATAAGGTAGCTTTCAACAACAAAATGGTAAAAGTAAGGTAGTTTGGGACAACAATTTTTTTATAAAGGTAGCTCGCAAAAACTTGAAAGTTAAAGGTAGTTTGGGACAAAAAATCCTAATATTTATCATGTATCTTTGTGTTACAATGTTATAATTTTCTCATGCTAATAAGCCATCTTTTTATTAAACGGATTGAAAATCTCAACCCTAATCCGACCTAAATATTAATCTAGTTACCCATTTAACCCGTTTAAACCAAGTATATATTTCCTACTATTATATTTAAGAAAAAAAGTTCAATATTTAAGTGATTAATCGGACCACTCGCTTCCCCTTTTTAGTTTGACAATATGATCCACAATAATAGCCTTTTTTATGGATCTTGGAGCATGTAATATATATATCATATATCTTTGTTTTACTATGCTAAGAAGCCATCTTTTATTAAAAGGATTGAATAACTCAACCCTAACCTGACCTAATTGTTAATCTGGTTACTCATTTAAGCCATTTAACCCAATTATATATTTCCTACTATTATAATATAATTAAAACTAATTATTTTTCAACAATAAAAGTTTCCTTTTAGTATATTTGTTCTGCAATTAGTAGTTATTAAATTTTCACTAATTTCAATACAGCTTTTAGAAAATTTATATATGAATGAGTTAAATGGGTCAAAGCATTTTAGTACCGAGTTGAAAATGTCAACCTTAGCGAAACCCATTTATTTAAATGGGAAGTAAATGGGTCGAAAATCTCAACCCAAAAACCTGGTTATTTCGGGTTGGGTTCGATAAAACGAGTTAGGTCGGTTTTCCCTAGCCTTAGGATTTAGGCTCCCACAATAATTATAATTCAGATAGATGTTTTAATTTATATTTTGAAATTCAAGGCTTCTTTAGATGAAATTTATATGTATAGCATTATGGATAAATTCTTAATTTTTTCTTTAGGCACAATTATATATTTCGTATGAAATCTATAGGTATAATACGAAGATGCAAATTAGACACATAGATGTATAGATGCATGTCGATACAATAGCTTGAAATTTGCCTTATCATGAAACTTGCTATGCCTATGCGTGTGATGTGCTATTTATCCTGCTGGCAAAAAATTGCATATCGATTACCTTTGACAATCAATTTCCGTTATCTCATTCATAAACTATTATAATCAAACACCTAACATTTTGAATTTCATTTGGTATTTATTCGAACAATAAACTACAAACTACTATACAAATTGCCATGCCTTAACCATTGGTTTTCGTCAATTGACATATTTAATTAATGTACATCTAAAAGAAACATATCCTAGAGGCTTGAGAAGGTGCCACATAGGATTTTGCCATGTATATTACCTAATTCAGTAAGAAAGCAAGTCAGTTTAACTGCCAAAGCTTCCACCTGTAGAAATGGAGCATAATCAGTGGACGGAAAATGGTGTTCTTAATACAGCCACACAGCTAATAAACTTTTCATCTAGCAAATCAAATGATTCAAATCTCAATTAACCTTTCTTCTATTTTCATCCTCCTCTTCTTTTCCTTATTTCTCTACCACCTCCACATATCTCATCTCATTGAAATTATCATTCTCATTCCATCTATCTAATTCTTGAATCTTGGAGAAATTAAGGGAAAAGATACAAAAAATGAAGAGCAACTCGAAAAAGGCATTCAGAAGAAAGCTGCAAATCTGTTGGCAACGCATCTGAAATCTCACCGCATTCCCCATCAAACACCACCAAAAGACCTTAAACAAAAACAAACAAAACAAATGAATAGAAATATGTTTAACAGTTCTTACATTTTTACTCACTCCTTCCATTTCTATCTCCTCTACTATTGTACTCTCTACTACTAATACATACCTTATTCCTTATACATTGATTTTTACACGCCGTATTTTGTCAAAACCCAAGTATTGAAAATCAAGAGGCTAAAATTATTATAGTTTCCACACAATTTTTTTTCTTTCTAAATCTTACCTAGCCTTCCTAAGTTTTACTGTTAGCTTCAGCAAGATTTCCCCACTCATACTCCACCCAATTTCCTCTACGTGCCCAGTACACTTAGCTTTGTGTCTCTTGACTTCCAATTTGTGCGCCACCTATACCCACTGCCCTACCTTCCTTTTGAGTTCCATCTCCCATTATGTATACCTAATCACATGAAATCGAGAATGTTATATGTACTAATTTGAAAATGTGAAAGAACATCAAGAACACTAATCTGATGATACCTGATTAATTCCTGTGTCCTGAATGCTGTCAACAATTCTGGAAGTGACATAGCAACCTCTTGATGATGTGCCGAGAATAGTTCCACCCCGTTTGTGGATGTTGTCAACAGTCTTAGGTGTCAGCGGAATTGTATTTCGAGAAAAGAATCCTTTGTAGCCACACTACATATACAAAATTTGCCCCGAATTCCATCAATTATTTAATCCATCATAGACAAATAAGCTTATAAGCAAAGAAACACAGATTTTCCTGTCAGAAAAATATCCGATTGTAATAACATGAGAATTCAATTCCCAGGATATTTTTGAAGCCATACATGTAATCCAAGCCACAAACCAATTCCCTGATCACAGTGTTAAGTCCAGGACATAGACCTCCACAAGTAACAATACATGTTGTAACTTCATCTGACTTATAATACACCTAAACCATGATTCATGAAATGCAGTTAGCAGCCCAAATCATAGACTACCATATAACTTCCATTTTAATTTTCAGAAACTACACATATAGTATGAGTTTAGTACCTTTTGCCGAGGACCTTGTCGTCCAAAATGTATACCCCTTGGACCATTTTAATGTTAAACAGCCTATAAAATCAGAAGACCTACCCATCTGAATCTCATTTCCTATGATCACAAACTACTAATTACCAATATATATATGTACTAATTTGAGCAAGTAAAAAAATGCTCAATATATATACGCATATCCAAAACTTGTATAAAAACTAAAACTTTTGAAGACTCCAAGTAACATGGATAACAACCTTTTACAGAAAGTCATAGATTAATAGTAAAACGACTAACCTTTTGAATAACAGTGTCCTCAAAGTCCACAAAATATTGTCTGATTAAAAGACAGGAAATTGATTCCTTTAAAAAAAAAAGACAGGAAATTGAAATAAGTTAATTTTCAAGTTAAGAATGAAAAAACAGAGAGTAGATCTGAGGATATTCAAGTCAGATTATGAAAAGATTTCAAAACAAAATTGCACGGGTCATTATTTTCGTCACTAATAAAATACAGTACTGATTTGGTAAACCTCTCTCTCTTCCCCCCCAACCCCCAAAAAAAACTTAATAAAATATGTCTCAAGGAGGGAACGCAGATAAAGAATTGCTTGTATGGACATGCAAAAACTTACTGATTCCTATTTATTCGTATGAGCTTGAGTGTTGAGTATGGAAATTGGAAGCATACAAACATGAAACACCCATCTATTTTATAAGTCATGGAAGCATACAAACACCAGTACACCACAAAATGCTCTGCCTCTACCCTTGCTACTTTAAAGAAAGAATTCTAAGTCAAAAAATAATTTAGCAAATACTATAAAAAAATACCTAAATAAAACAAATTGATCATAATGATTAATGATACTCTCTCAAAACCTTGTAATCTCTCTCTCTCCTCTTCTAAGTCTGTACCTGCGTAAGATTTCCTTCAACCTGCACTTGCAAAAATGATACTGAAAAACAAAAACAACAATTGTAATTCAATTTTTTTGATAAACTTATACTGAAACCATAATTCAGAAACAAAGGAGGACAGAAAAGAAAACCTCGTGATTGATATGACCCTTCTCAAACCTAATTCAGCAAGAAAACCTCGTGATTGAGATTGAGATTGAGATGAGAAGATAACCTTCTTCGAATTTGACATTGAGATGATGTTCTTTACTGTAAACGATAATTATTGACTAAGTCTATTCTTATTTTATCTACTGCTGTACATAGGATATAGTTTGTTATATTATTTCTGTATAATGTTTGCTTTATCTTCTCATTGTAGATAATTATTTCTTCATAGTTTGTTATACGTAGCTTGTATAAATACATCTTCTCATTAATGAAAGTTAATCAATTCCTTTCAACCTTTCATTTACTTCTTCGTCTCAGAATTCGCTGGTAAAATTGAGTATGGTGATGTCTCATTTTCTCGATCTCTCTCCTCTTCTCTTTTTTCTAAAGTACAGAAAAGTTTGAAATAAATGTTCACCGTTGCAAATTGGAGAAGATTATCTTTTCCAAATATGTAAGGAGAAGATTTGCTTAAAATCATGGAAAATCTTAATTTTGTACCGTGATTTTTGCAGTAAGTAATCATATCCTTGATTTGAGGCTATGATTCCTTGAATTATGAAAATCAAAATCTTATTGACCACCCGGTATCAAATCTTGCAATTAGAAGGTCAATCTTTGTTTCCTAAAATACAACAATTAAAATCTCAATTAGGAGGCATAATCATCATATATAATCTTCCTCTTTTTTTTTAGTTGTAACATTTGTTTTTTCACATTTACCGAGACATTTATTTGAACGTTAATATCTCATGTGGGTGTAAGTAAAAATTATAAAAATTTGATATTTAGAATCATCGCATTGAGATGAATCTACAAGACCCTTTGGCACTTATGTTTTTAGCTTATATAATGGTGCGAGATTACTTAACAAAGTTGGTTGATGAATAGTCTTAAAAAGTAAATGTTGCTAACTAAAAAAAGTAGGTAGTATTAAAGCGAAAACGTCCGTCCCATGTGGCAAGGCCTTATGATTCCTCAGGGTTTGTTCTCTTAGGTAAAACAGGCGGGCAATCGAAAATAAGTTTTGGGGAGAAACAGCGCTCATTGCATGCAAGGTTAACGAGCAAGTATATACATGCCACGTGTCAACTACTACTAAAGTGTAATGTTTGAAAACCCGGTCATCTAAAGCATGAAAATCGGAGAGAATAAGCATTTGAGTATATGAATCATTCAAGCACATACAATTTCAAAAAAGCGGCGGGCTTTAAGGAAACGAGATCATTATTCACTTCCAAAAATAAATCCATAATTTAAAGCTTTAGCAATATTATTGCAAAAGGAAACAAAATCACTCCTAATCATTTCCATTTTATATATTTCATAAATTGAAGATCTATTCCGTGATTTTGGGCATTGTCAATATTGATTCTTACTAACGTTAAAATAACACTTTAAAATTACTACTATATATGATAAACCCAAGCTGCGGCGAAACAAGTTGAAATCGAACCACGGTGGCGCATCACTTGCGATACCAACCACAATAAAAGAACCTCATTACCATCATTTCTTTCGGCAAAAGGACAAAGGAATTGAGGAGCTAACAAACACAATATATACGGCGAACAACAGATTAACGACAGGCAACAATCATAATTCCAACAGGTCAATGGAGCATCGGCTTGCGCGGCAACAACTCCAATGACGGATATAGAGGAGGATAGGGAAGCTGAAAGCAACAAATACAAAGGAGGAGATAGAAAAAGAACATGCAACACCTCAACAATCAACCATTGTCGGATCAATGCCGGTAGAACTCCGGCAGAAGTACCAGTAGTTTGGCAACAAAAGTAGAGGAATGATAGATGTGGAAAAAAAGAAGAGTTGGACTTACAGTCCCAATTGAGAAAATCGGATTTTGTTTGGTGAATAATCTAGAAGATGCGGGATGGTGGGATTGATTGAAATCAAGTGCGAAATTTTGTTTGGTGAATAGAGAAAATGGGTTTGCATTCTAAAGAATAGAGAGAGAAGAGAAAATGGTTTACATTCTAAAGAATAGAGAGATAAAGTGTTTTATTGTAGATTTGTTATACTAATACTAAGTATAATACAATGCTAGGAAAACTGAATGTATCTTACTCCCTCCGTCCCAAAATACTCTTGAAACTTATCAAGGCACGTAGTTTTAGATGATAAGTTGGTTGTTGGTTATCAATTGTTATTTTATTGAAAAGTAGATGTGATATGAGTTAGTAGTTAGTAAAAGTAGTACTTATTATTTTATTTTAAGGAGAGAGAATGTGGGTCATGGTTAGAGTTGGTATGTAATAGGAGTGATATTATTTTATTTGGAGGAGAGAGAGTGTTTAAAAGGTATAAGGATTAAATAATAGTGGGTCATATCCAAAAATAGAAGTGTAAAGAGTATTCGGGACGGATGAAAAAGGGAAAGTGTGAAGAGTATTTTTTGGGACGGAGGGAGTATTACATTTATGTTATTCGGGTAGATGAGTCGTGCACATCAACGATTACGAAGTTAAATATAGAATAGAAGTTACATTATGTTATTCATCTTCATGGGTATTAGACTAGAAGCGTCATCAAAAAGCGACAAAATAAGCTGTCACCACAATAAAAATAACACTAGAAAATATTACCCAAATGTAAAAAGTAGCATGTAAATTTATCTTCATCAAATTTTGTTTTTCTATAAATAAGTTTTATTTTATCTCTTTTCTTGACGACTTTTTAAGTCCACCAAGAATACAACAAAAAAAAAACAGAATAGGGAGATGATGGAATTGATAACAAAAAGTGTAATTAGGATGTGAGAGTATTTTAATTATATTCATCGGCTAGGTGAATTATGATGTAAAATTCAAGGGAGTTTATGTTTTTGGAGAATGATTTATAGAGAGAAAGTATAGGAAGAAGAAGAAGCATCCCACTAATGAAAATTGAACTAAGAAGAGCTTGAATTACATCGACAATGTTCGGATTTGCTAAAGGTTGTTACGTCATTTTGCATCTATATGTTCTCTGCTCTTTTTTTCTTTTTAACATTGGTTCTCTACTTTTTTTAACTTTCCTTTTACTTTTCTTTCCTACTCCCCTCTATCTTTAAAAACTACTTTTTTTAGGGATCTTTAAAAACTACTTGCTACATTGTTGTGAACAATTACTTAGGATTTGTCTTCGGGAGCGGCATTGAGGATTATAATTTTATGGGAAAATAAAAAAATACTTGAGACTTGAGGGTTATAGGTCGGAAAATGACAAAAAAAGGTAAATTATTAGTACTTTTTTGTAGATCATAGTTATCAAATAAAGAATTATAGCAAGTAAAAAGAGACTTTAATTTATGAAAAATGTAGCGAGGGAAAAAAAAAAGACGAAGGAAATATATATGATTTTTAATAGTCCCTCTATATTTTTAGTTTTCCCGATTTGTTTGTGCACTTTTGCCAATGTTTAATTAAAAAATATGAACAAAAAGGTTAAAATCGGTAAGAACCATAGCATAGAATGAGAACAGAAAACCAATTTAGGCCCTTAGATCATCGTAAATGAATATTCAAGATGCTTCTCGTGTCATTAATGACATTTTCTTAATTAATTCGAAACTTACAAAAGCTGTTTCTCAACTTCGGAAGTAAGCCAAAAATTAGTAAAAGTAAATCAAGTCGATCGTTAAGTAAATGAAATCATTTGAAAAGTAAAGAAGCGTAAACCGGTTTGTGAAGTTTCAAAATTATGGAAAATGTCATTAATGATATGAGAAGCATCTACACCATTCAATTTTAATGATCTAAAGGCCCATAGATTGGTTCTATGTTCTCATTGGAATTTGGTAAATCTAGATATATACACACGGTTTACTTCTAACTAATAAAAGTATTGTTGTAGACATATTAGAATAATTATGTTATGTCTACAACAATATTCACCCCGTTGAATTCTTTGCTACAAAGTTATGACAATGAACTTATTGGTTTGATCTCAAAGATTATCGCTCTCAAATTATGATTTTCTTCTTCACTATAGTTAAGTTAGTTATCCTTCATATGCATGCCTAATTAAGAAGGATCCTTAATAGGAGAAAAATCATAGTTTTGGAAAACATTGAAGATATTAACGGCCCATTTGGTTAGTGGTCATCAATGGTTGTAATGACAATGCATTGTATTGTGAATTTGTGAAGGACATCTCAAGTAATGCTCTGAATCCAAAATATCTTTTTTTCTTTCTAAATTTTCTTTACCATCTATTACGCATTTGGGAAGGTGGTATTGGGTGGTAATGGAATTTATAAAGAAAAATTCATGTTTTGAAATGAAGTTTCAATACCATGGGTATTGACATTAGACTTAAATGTACACTAAATTACAATTTTATCATTTTATGACCACTAAATAAACATGTTGTTGTTAATAAATTTTGGGTGTTTTTGTTTATTAAGAGATAATTAAATGCTAGATTAGGAGCATTATCATAAATAATATTTCACTGATATTAAGTCGTAGGGGGTAAATACGATGTAATGATTAATTTGTTATTAGAAAGGAGTTAAATGTTTATCTTATAATTTTCTACAAAGTAATAATATGATTTGTATACATCGCATGGGTATTAGACTTGAAATAGGGATTTTATTCGAGATAGCGAGATGAATAAACAAAATAAGATAATCTTCTAGCGTTATATACTTATATGTCAAAAGAGGGAAAGATGTTTTTGAAAGGATGAACCGGTTTTTTGGGATGTAGAGAGACAAAGAGAGTGAAACTTTGAAAGGATTGGATAAAATTATTGAATTGGAAAAGTTGCTATTTTGTCTATGTACTTTTGTTTCACTTTTTTCTTACTAGTTGTTGGACCCGCATTATCGCAAGACGCCCCCAAGGTAGCAAAAATAATTGCAAATAACTAAATGTTAAGCATTAGCATAATCTATATAGGGAGAACAAAGGCATCTAAACTTGATAGTTACGAACATAAAGTTGGGTATTCTTCAAAAGAAAAGAATATAAGCTAAGTAGATTGCATTAGCTCTAAAATGGTCTTGGTATGTGTGTATATATATATATATGTATGTATGTATATATATATATATGTATATATATATATATATGTATATATATGTATATATATATATATATATATATATATATATATATATATATATATATATATATATATATATGTATGTATATATATATATATATATGTATGTATATATATATATATATATATATGTATGTATATATATATATATATATATATATATATATATATATTATATATATATGTTGTATATATAATATATATATATATATAAATGTATATGTATATGTATATATATGTATTGTATATGTATATATATGTATTGTATATGTATATATGTATGTATATGTATATATATGTATATGTATATGTATATGTATATTATATATATATATGTATATGTATATGTATATATGTATTTATGTATATGTATATGTATATGTATATATATACATGTATATGTATATATATATATATATATATATATATATATATATATATATATATATATATATATATATATATATATATATATATATATATATATATATACAAGGACTTAACCTAGTAACAAAAGGCATTGGTCCATAAGATGCAACACTTAACTCTAAGGGGCAAACTACGCTAATTTTGCGGACCATATTTTCACGTGTCTGACTATCATCATGTCGCAATAGTTCACGCATGTTCTTCGACGTAGATAACCATGCCAAGAACATCTAGATAATCATGAAATGTGAGCGATTTGCATCACCTATGCGAAAGTAACAACTAGTCCATCTATAAGAAACAAATCCCCATATGTTAGCTCTCAAGTCTTATATTATAACGATCATAAAAGACCTTGTTGCAAGTATTTTCGCAACATGCCTTCTTTCTTCATTCAATTTCCACCATCTTTTTCCCTTTAGTCATGCTTAGCTCGATTGTCGTAGTTACAAATAATGACCCGAGTTACTCTGTACCTTTTTCATACTCCGTGTACAAGTTGATTTCAATGATTATTTTGTTTTGTTGCCATCAACTAAATTGATGTACAATTCAAATTTTACAATGATTTGCTTTGCATTATGTTCTCTAATTATACAACTAAAATGCTATTGGACTTGATCTTGCTATAGCTATCTGCGTTTCTACAAGCCTAGTATAATATGTGTATCAATTTGAATTGAAAAATTCAATCAATTATAATCAGCAAGCTAAAGGTAATACTCAACATTATATTCATATTTGTTTGAAAATTACAGGATTATGGATATTTACATAATACTAACACGGTACAATGATGAGAATGACTACAATGCTCCAATCTTCCACCACCATTATTTTTTAACAATTCCCCATCCTTCGTTCTTGAATTACTATCAGTCAATGTCATTACTCTGAAAATTTGATTAACAATCGATGACGAAAGAATAGAATATTGAACAACAACAACAAAAAAGGAAAAAGAAATTACTACTTGACTATTGGACAATTAGGACAGTTAGCTTGCTCTCATAATACCATCGATGGCTTTCGATCCCATCTTCCCCCAACTTTTTCTTTCCTTGATAGTCTTACACTCAGTCCCTCAAATTCCTCACCCGAATAACCAATTGCTGCAATTTGAACACCGGTAGCAATCCACTCAATGCATCACCAAAAGCCCGATTTGACATGAGAACCAATTAGCCATTTATGAAACAAATAATAGTGGTGACTAATTGTAGGAGTGCAAAAATAGCGAGACTTGATAAATTAAATTGATGCCGGTGTTTCATAGACTTATACGAGTAGACTATTGAGGACGATATCCAAAGAACATTCAAGAGGCATAGAAGATAATTTATATCTTCTAGATAAATACCGAGCTAACACAATAGAGACACGATTTATGTCAAGAAACACGTTAAGCACCCAAAAAGATCACCTGTTAAATGTAATGTAATTTAAATAAAATATATAAGAGAAAGTGCATACGGTGTATACAATAAATCTTTTCAACTTAGGATACTTCAACACTAAATTTGGTTAGATAACCCAAAACGCATCCTTTGTTCGAATAACAAGGAGAGTATGCTCTCTCAATTTGAAGAGAAGGAAGCTGGAAGAAAAATGGTATTCCACTTGAACCATGACATAAAAATTTAACTTGTTTTTAGTAAAAAAATTGAGGTGAAGATTTTGAGAAGAGTTTTCTTTGAAGACCATAGTATGATGACCCAACCAAATGGTTTCAAACCCTTCATAAGCGACTTCCCAAAACCATAGTTTATATGTTTACTACTTTTCCACGGATCTATAAGAGTACATTGTGAGAGCTCTGGTCAATACTTTCTTTTGCAAAAGACATTGGGATCTAGACCATCAAATTAAGATAAATAGATGTAACGAGGTTTTCTTGAAGTTTTCATCACAAAAATAATCTTAAAGCAAAAACAATCGAAATGATGTAGAGCATGCAAAACAAACACCTAGCAGAAAATAACTCATTACCGATTCTTAAGATATGGTTGCGGCGTGACAACAAGCGAGAAGGATTGGAAGCGGGGTGCTCGAGTGACGGATCCACAACATAAAAGCGGGTAAAAGCTGTCACATACGGAAGTATCCGCAACTCACCTTCCTCGGGGTTCATTTCCTCTACCTGTTAAAGAATAGACACATTATACATATAAATTCCAAGTTTTCAGCTAATAAAATAAGCAGCAAGCATACCTGCAATATTCTTTCCAGTGAAAATTTGCACATCATACCCCAATCTGGGATAGTAACTTTGTAGTATGGTACTGAAAATATCAGCACGACTTCCCACGCACTCGAATGAAATTCCACAGCAATAGGTTGAATGATTTTCCAATTTGTCGCGAAGCATCATCTAAGTAACAGCAACTGACAGAATCTTAAATGCAACCTTGGAAGAGATGAAGATCAGAAGACAGGGTCAATTTAACAAAAGCAGCATCAAGTATCTTAGTGCAACCTTAGTGCAGAAAGAAGCGAAAAGAAAAGGAGAGATTGGCTTAGAGATGAACGATTGAGAGGAGCCAGTCAGTATCTCCTATGTAAGCAACGCACCAAATCATTAAATTGTGATTCCTATTTTACGTCTCTAAACTGAAACTTCCATCTACATCTCTTGTTGGAGGCATTTGTTTACAACTCTCCACATATGACCTCCCTATTCCCCACCCCTCCTTAAAAAAAAAGCTTTCACGTCAAACTACCTTAAACTTGATTTATGTTACATTTATAGTGTGCCTTTAAACTACCGTGCATATCAACATCTAAATATTGTATAGGTATATCATACAATTATAGACTCCAATCAATAAAAAAGAATATGCTAAGTAAGACCATTCAAGTAATAATGGCTTGTGATAGTATTTTCCAACCAATAAAATAGAAAAGATAGAAAAGTAAAGATGTTTATGAAAGGGGTAAAAATGACCTAGTAACTGATAAGACTTCCTAGAAATCCCAGACTTCTAACTAATTAGGAGGTTCATTACATGTATCTAAACAAAGTATAAACTGAAAGGTTAAAATGTGCATGGGCCTGGGGCGTTCAACCATCTCGAATCTAAGACTTCGTAATTAGGGGTTATATGTGCTTAGCCTTTCACAATGGGACATTTTTGCCTATTTTCCTGCATATTAACATTTGAAATCAGATTCTACATTGACATTTCTGCCTACGTTTAAGCCTACATAACATTCGATAAATACTTTTGAGTAGGGACTTATGAATTAGTAAAGCAGTGCCAATACTTCCCTCCATCTGCTAGATTGTTTTGAAGCCCTTACAATTTACAATTAGGGGCAATATGTGCTTAAACTTTTACAAAATAATGGGCGGGAATGAGAAATCACTTTATAAAAATCTAGGAGACACAAGAGTAATACAGTAAGCAAAGGAGTTCATCTAAATCCTAATAACGAAAAGCAATATTTTAAAAAAAATGTCTTCCAATTTAGCTCGCTTTTTTCTCCTTTTTTCTGGTCCTGAAATCACATGGTTGTCACGGAAACTCTTATTATAGCTTCAATCACCTCGTCTTATATGCCAAAATGTTCAGGATACGTTCCTCCTACTGTCTCAATTTCAAAATATTCTACTAACCCGAATTTTATAGATGTTCCTAAACGCACTATGGTACCAATGCATTCACACTTAATTTGAGTACATGCACAAGCTTGCAAATAGTTGTGTTCGAAAAGAGATAAGATAACGACTTTCCAAGTTCGTACCTTGAACGCCCTAATTTTATTCTAGACCAGCGTGTAATGGCAGTCACGTGGTGTTCATCCAAGATGATGATCAACATGCTAATAGACTCATCACTCGTTTATAATCACGTCATCTGTATACATAATCAGCAATAAAATCGACCCAGAAATGATTTGAGCAATATGACAATTATGACAATGCTTCTGAAAGAGCGGCTTTTGCGCGAACCTAACTTGAAAGACATGTGCAACATAAGAGGGACAAAGTAGTTACTATAATTTCAAGTGCACCAAGTACGAGAGATAAAGAAAAACACAATTTACATTGGTCGATTAACGGTTTAACACTTATTCATGCATTCTAGGTGACCAAATCTCACCTTGAAAATGGTAGCCCAATAGATATGTGCCCAAGGCCTACTTTTACATCTATGATGGGATTGCTAGGGGGGGATCCATTCATGTAAAAGGCTTGGACATGTACAAAGATATGAGCATCAATGCGATCAAAGTTTATATCTTGTCATGTAGTGGCGAATATATGGCTTTTAAGATCTTGGACATGGAGTTGCAATCAGCTCTACAATAAATACGTGTGATAGCAAACTAAAGGGTGAACATAATACATGGACATCAAACTCAGAAATCTCACATCAATAGAGTAACGTAATTCTACACAATTTGTTGAACCAAAAGGCTAGAGAATAAAAGAGGATCCAAAGGCATTGAAATTAACCACAACTCCACAAGATCATTCCTTGGAAGTATAACTTTAATCATAGTAGTTATAGAGGAACAAAAGAGTTGCAATGCAATACGATAAACAAAAAAAATGTATGCTAAATCCTCAAATCTACACAACAAAGAACAATCTGGCAGTCTTTACTTTAGCATATCCATGAATAAAAAATGATCAAACAAAAAATTCATTAGAAAATGTAAATAACCAACAACACCTTCCGAAGGTGATAATTCTAGAAAATGTCACGCTCCAACATCGAAAATATAACAAAGAGGGAGCTGAAGTCATTATAATAGTACCTAAACAAGCTCGATGTAGGCCATTGGGGCATTGTCCCTCTCCTTGGCAGGGTTACGATGATCCTTGTGTATCCTCCATTTACGTCTCCATACCCATCTCGCACCTCGGCAAATAAGGCATGAGCGATCGCTTCTCATATATAAGCCCAAGTGCTTGCCTTCTTTTGTGAAGAGTACCCTCTTTAGACAAGGTTATTATACCGTAGAACGATGATGATCAAAATGCTAATAGACTCGTCACTCATATATAATCACATCATCCGTATACATAATCAGCAATAAAATCGACCCAAAAATGATTTGAAGAATATGACAATTATGACAATGCTACGTGAGAATTAACGATTAGCAAGCACAAAGGACCGGTGCGCTATCGCAATCATCTCTGTAAGCTAAGTGATCCAAGCCCTTTCAAAGAATTGCTCAAAACATAATAGCCTTTCCACTTTTTGGTATACATTACCAAGTCTCTGTATCAAATTCGTAGCTCCTTCCAAATCCCTAACCATCATTACACATAAACCCCCCCCAAGAGGACCCTTCACCATATATTCTCGGTAATTATTGCAAATAACATTATCTCATCACACGAAACCTCGAACAAGAAAACCCCTAATCAACAAACCGAAGCTACGGTGCATAATCACTCCAAAATCTAACCAAGCATCATCCTCGGAATCCACGATACCTTTGAAAAACATTAAATAACTCCACCATAAAACTCCAACACTTCTATTGTACAATACATAAACATCAAATTCATCAACTATCTACTCATTTGCGGATTTTTCTACAAAAGTCACAATGCCTTACACTTACGGAAAAATGAACTTGAAATAACATTAATCATAAAGATTAGATGAGGGGAAGGTGAGGGTTACCACAAATCTTAATTGACGCTTGAAGTTCTAGAAGATTAGGTTGGTGCATGAAAATTTCACGAAGCGACGCAAAAGTTGTCGGATCGATCCGTCTCAGATGCCCGAACCTATTTTCGAGGACGAGCAAGTCGAACCTCCAAAAGTCGTCAGATAATATCGTCCAACAACTGCTTTGGGTCCATACCTTGACTTCTTGCTTGCGTCACCATTTTCAATTAGACGAATTTAAGCTTGATCGATAACAATGGCGGAAACCCTAGAAATTTGAAAAGAAAGGAACAATTCGGGAGAGGAGGAGGAAAGAAGGACGACTATTAGGTATGAGACTATGCAAAAAGTAGGGAGATTAGCGGCCATGGATCGAAAGCTTTCCCTCGTCATCATCGGCGTGACATCGAGTATGAGTTGATTCTAAATGTAGAGAAAACGAGAGATGTCGTCGGAGAGAAGGAAAATGACGCCATTGGAGAAGAAGAAAGCTTGTTCTTCAATGGACGAGAAAACGAGAAAAAAAGAGGACGAGAGATGAAGAAGACTAAGAAAGTGACAATGGAGGGGAAAGTAGGACGACGGGGGAGGCAATGAAGATGGAGAAAATGAAGGGGAACTATCTAGGTTAAGAGGGTTCGAGAGGAAGACCCGGAGTTTGTGTGATGCAACCAACGGAGACACGAGGGAAAGTAAGGACGGAACAACAATTACAAAAAGTTACGGGGTAAAATGGTAAGTCCACTTGTTCCTAAGCTCTGAGTAACACAACTTCTCACTTTTTAATGGGTATGGATATAAAAGGATAACCATGAATCATATTGGGAACCTACAAAACACACATATATAATACTTTATTACGTATTTATATGTTCTAAATTAGTTTAATGAAGATTAAAACTTGTGTTGACTTGATATATTTTTAAAAATTCTACCTCCATATATTTATGTTCTTAGAATTGGTTTTGGAAGAAATCAAGGATTAAGCGTTAACGGTGGGTGATTGGAGTCAGTTGGGGTAGTTTTTGGGAGGCATAAAGTAAAGTAGGAAGTACGAAAATGTTACACCCACAAAAGACATTTGGAGGAACAAAAACCAAGAAGTGAAAAATTATATTTATCAATTTTTTAATCACTCTGATTCATTATGCAGTTCAAAAGTATACAATATCAAACTTTTACAACAAATGAAGATACAAATGGGAGCATAGAACTAAAAACTAAACAAAGATTGAAATTCATACACAATATAGCAACCTTTTAAGGGTTTACAATATAACATGAAAATAAAAACGGTGTATTGACTAATTTTATTTTGTAAATAGTATCGTAAACAAATAAGGATTTGAAATTTTGTATTGCAACGAGTTGATCAATATTCGATTTGAAATTTTAATCATTATCCTTATCATAATTAAACTTTGGATGATAGGTAAGTTATTTAACTTTAGACAAAAGACTAATTATCATGGCATGGCTACTATATACTCATTGTCAATTTTATAGATGGCGGAAATAATGATCTTATATCAGCTATAGTGGAAAACATATATTCAGCCACCTAAAGGATCATTTAGAGGAACCTAAGTATTTCCAAACGAGGGCTATTTTTGCTTTGACTCATGAGATAGTGGAGACGATGAATGATCATGGGTTGTCTGAATTACCCGGGGAATTAATAGAGTATGTTTAACTTTAAATACAATTTTCAAGGAAAAGTGCAACTTAGAAGTGCATGAAAATCTACTGCACTGAATTCCTAAATATCATTAGATGTTTCGGTCTACTGAATCACTATATAAGACTGAAGGAGTCAAGTTTGATACACCAATGATGCTACTGAGGAATATTGACCCAACATCGGTTTGCGTAACGAGTATATATTAGGCTAATAATCAAGCATGTAGGAAACCAGAATCATTCCAATCATGGTCATTTTAGGTAGCAATGGGGGAATAAAGTATTTATATCCTCTGTATGATACTCATTCCGTCAGATGGAACAAGATTTCCTATGAGGTTTTAAAAAAGGCAGTTTCCTTTGAAAGTGTTAAAAGTCAAGGACAATCCCTATCGCATGGCGGGTTTGTATCTCCCGAGACCAGTTCTCGCCATGGCCAATTTTATGTAGCTATTTCCAGTGTCACGAGTAAAAAGTGTCTAATAGTACTAATTTGTAAGAAAGAACATGGGATGTCTAATGCTACTATTAATGCAGCATATAAAGAGTCTTCCAAAACATATGATTATTATGTATTTGCTTAAACAACTTTAAAATTAATATAAAGGTGCATTTTTATTATACAAGAAAGTTTTTGATCGAGGTCGTTTATATGTTTTCAATATAGGTGATATATAAACATTCTCATTAAACTAAAAGTTTCGTGCATTATGCATGGGTCAAGACCTAGTAATAGGAAATTAATAAAAAGAGGTGATTGCCACGTGGACTATCTCATTGAGCCTCCAAACAATAGAGCATGCCACATGGGCGCTCCTCTAGGCTTTATGCCATGTGGCTTAAGGATCTTTCTTTTAGATATTTATATAGATAGATTAGAGTAGAGAAGCACGTTATCTGAAACCAATTAACATAACATAGCAAAGAAAACAATTAGAGGTTGAATTGCAATCTTCTAGAGACTACCTAAACCAATGACTAAATAATGGAATTTAGATGTTTCAAGGTGTAATCATTCAGGTACTTTAAAACCCATAAAAGTTTAAACAGTTCGGCTGTTTCTTATAATGTTGTGGCCTCCTGCTGATTTCCTAACATTGAAAAATCCCAAATTTCTCAGCATACATCATTATCTCTTTGGACTTTGGAGGATTTGTATTAGAATCTGGTTCAAGTGCCAAGACATCATTGTTCCTGGTTCCATAAACAGCAAATGAACATAGAGGAACTAATCTCCACCTTCTCTACAACCCCAATTGTATGAAACAGAGGCAACTATTTTGTTCAATAAACATGAAATTCATTCAATCAATATGAAATTCTAACCAAACACTACCAAATAATGTGAAAATGAAAAAAAAATCTGCACAAAAGTTGGGGAAAAATCGAACCAGGTAGGCAAAATATATTATTGAATTGAAAAATCTGAACAAATCCAACTTATTTCTCAAACGTAATTTCGCAAAAGTCGACCAAAATTCATGCAAATCTACACAAATCAAACATAATTCTCAAAATTATAGTACGAAATAGGTTGGAATTTTGCACAAATCTGAAATTACACAAGTAAAACACAAAATTGGGGGAGAAAACTAACCTTGAAATTACGATAATTCCTTCGAAAATCTGAAACATAGTTGGATCAAATTCCAATAACTTCCCCGCTCGAAATTGAGTTCCAAATGTTTAAAAGATCTAGCAATTTATCAATTTTCCAGCATTTCATAAAGATTAAAGAGATTACAAACGGATTTCGGGTAAAATGGTGGACGAATTTGTGCGTTTCTGAACCAGAAATGAGGAGCCTGAAACATGAAGAGGAATAAGGGCATTTTCGATATTTAGGTGGGTTGTATATGGTAAATGAGAGTTGCATTTAGCAACCATGATACTGATGGTTAGATCCTGTAGGTCGCGTGTTCGACATTGGATAACAACCTCCCCTCACCAATTTCCGTGTTTTTGCTGTTTAAACTTTAAAGCCCTTCACTAACTTCTTTTTTCCTTTATTTTTATATGTGGGCTTTACTTTTTCGCGTCGTGTTTTTCTCCTCATGTTATTGAAAGCAAACCAACTAACTACTGCCCCAATGTTTGATAGCAGCACAAGAGACCTTTTTCTCAAGCCAGTCTATAGCTTAGTTAATATAACATTATTTAGTTTATATTTATCTACCAAATTGTTTTCCTAATTTAACACTTTAAAAAAGATGAATGATCATTATTATATATTATTCGATAAATTAAATTTCATTTCTACTAAGATCATAAGTTTTGTAATTATCCAAAACAAAGTTTTTATAAAATTACTTACATCTAATATATATACTCGATGGTTTACATCATTTATGTATCATTGATGGCATTTTCATAATCATGCAATTTTCCAAATTGGTCTTCAGTTTCTTTACTTTTACAAAAGTTTCATTTATTTTTGGACCAATTTTCTTTACTTTTACTAGCTTTTTTACGTACCTTTAATATTAAATTAACTTAAACTTATCCAAAATTGTACTTTTATAAAATAGATTGAAATGTTGGTTGTCAACGATTATATTTATAGTTATTATTGTGTTTATTTCCTTAAAAGTTAAATATAGCACGTATAGGAAGTTGCATATTTGGTTATTTACTTTTCATCAATATGATTTATTTTAATGACTTTTTACTTTACTTTTAAGGGGCGAAATTGGTTCGCATTTACATTATAAACTTGGTTCTCATTGGAACCGGTTCTCTCTCTCTCACTCTCTCAATACATATATATATATATATATATATATATATATATATATATATATATATATATATATATATATATATATTAAAAATTGGTAAGATAAATTACTATTAACGGCCTTGGCACAAGCCCTGCCACAAGTGAGAACCTACCCCAAAGCCCCCCAAACCCCAGTGATATATATATATATATATATATATATATATATATATATATATATATATATATATATATATATATATATATATATATATATATATATATATATATATATATATATATATACTAGCTAGAAACATGCACGACATCATGTCTAGGAACTTTTTAAAAAGTACGTATGTATTTTTTGTACCAATTCATATGATAGTTGGCTTCGGCCCACCTTATACAAAGATCTTGGATCCACCACTAATTAAGGTTGTTTATCTAGCTACCATCATTTATACAATTGTACAAGTTGAATCATAAAGACGTGGGGGAAGGAGTATGTATCTTCCAATGACTACCATCATTGTTCTTAGTAGTGGTCCAAGTATGCAATAAATGCTTCTTGTTGTCTCGTGCCACAAAATACACCACAAAAATTTGATATTCGTGGGCCTCGTGGCATATTTTGATCTTCGTGAGTGATATTTAGATTCTACCATAATTTAAAAGATGGATAACCATTATATGCCATGGCCCATGGGTTAAAATAATTTGTGGTAAATTAATACTTGTGCAACTAATTATGCCACGAGTAGTTATTGTTTCTGCTAAGAAATTGAGGGTTGCAATAGGTTGAGTGATTTGATGTGGGCCCAAAGAAGGTACATCCAGATTGTCCGTCTGTTGGAAACGCTAAACGCAAAACAAGGTTAGCCTACCCGGGGTGGTCCGGGATCGCCCTCCAGACGGCTCAAGTCGGTAGGTGATTGAGGTAGAGAGAAAGTGATCAATGTAGAGAGAGATCTTCTGGGTTTTGTAGGCTTAGAATTGCTTACCTTTTGATTGGTGAGACAACCGCAATTTATAGAGGATAGGACCTCCAATAAATGAGGGTATTTTAGTCGACTCCAATTTGGTGGAGGATTGCCTTCCCCCTAGAGGTAGGGGTATTTTAGTAACTTCGCCATAGGTGAAGGTTTGGTACAAGAAATGGGCCCAAACAATTAGCCCCACGCCAAGTAATCGAAGTGAAAATCGCCATTTTTAGTGCGGTTGATTGGCGGAATGAAGTGTTTGCATTTTTGCCGATGTTGAGTGGGACCCACGAATTTTCATGTCGGATCGTGGTGGAGAAAATATTATGTCGCTAGGATTAACCCAACACGGGGGTCTCACGGTATGCTTTTTTCAAGGTATACGGGCCGGAGGAGGAGATCTCGTGAACTGAGAGGGTCGCTTGTGAATTCCCGAGTGGGTAGTGCGGTAGTGTTCTTGTAGGTTGTCAGGAGTGGCACACACGAGGTGAGGGCATAGTGCTCGCACCGAGTGACTTACCAGGCCGAGTAACTTGCGCCGAGCGTGATCAAATGCGCCGAGTGCAGTTCTGCGAGCCGCACGCGGCTCTCAGCGCCGGGCGCGGCTAAAGTCATGCACTAAGGCCTCCAGGTCGAGGGGCTCATTGGCAAGTCAGGCGGGTTTCTGGCCGAGTGACTCCCCCGGCCGAGCGGGTGCCTTGGCCGAGTAGCCGATCGAGTAAATCCCCCTGGCCGACCGGGATGCCCCGGCGAGCGACTCCCCTGGCCGACCGGGAACCCTGGCCGAGCGACTCCCCTGGCCAAGCGACTCCCCTGCTGGGCGGGCGCGGATGTGTCGTCGTTGTGCACCGCACCCGGCCAAAGATAAAATTTCTCCTACTCTCTTTTACACTAAGGTAGTATAATGGAAGTAGGGGTCGTATCCACGAGGAAACGAGGGACGAGTTTAGTACTTAGCGTGATTCGAAACCTAGACTAAGCTAAGGGCCGAGAAACCTAATTACAAAGGGGGTTTCGGGTTGATAATAAACAAACTAAAACTAACTAGCATATAAACAAAATGAGAAATCAATATGGAAAGATCTTGAATCCGATTAACATTCACTTCAATTCATTATCGATCCTTGAACCTCCACTCTAATTATTTCCATAATTATCTATTGTCGAGAATTAATCTCGTGTTCTCCTTATTCTTAGTTGAATAGCACGATCAGCATGACTATAAAACCCTAACCAAAGGATAACCTAGTCCGATAGCGTCTAAGTTCAATCCAATAGCAGCAATAAACACAGAGAACCAACAGACCTGCTAACGCCATACAAGCGATAAACATTCAACAGTTAATTCAATTTCCCCAAGAAATAACCAAGATGATCAGCATCTGAGTTACTCCCTAGTTTGCTACCAATTGATAAAAGAATAAAACAATCCGATTCTATTCTTAAATCTAGCATTAGATTAATTACACAATCAAACTAGCAACGTTCCTAGCATAATCATGCAAAAATCATAGAAAGCAAGCATAGAAATTAAACCATAATCAAAGAAAATAGAAAGAGAGGAAAGATCTCACAATAATGCTTGAAGCTCCATATTAATCTCGTTCAAGAACGGTTCAAGCTACAATTGGCATAGCATAAGCCAATCCCATAATTGAAATCTACAAAAACTAAACTAGAAAATAAAAACTAAAAGAGAAGACAACAAGAGAGGAGTGGAGTTTTGGAGACTCCCTCTCCTTGTGGCCGCTTTGCCCCCTAGGTCCAAAAACAAGCTTTAGTATATATACTAAAGCTCAAAAATCAGCCGACATTTAGACCGACCTAGGGGTCGCGAGGTGCGAAGTAGGTCGCACCGTGCGAAGGGTGTTCTGCCTACCGCAGAATTAGCTGGGCAAAGCAGGTCGCACCTTGCGAAGCAGGTCGCGAGGTGCGAGCAAGCAGGTCGCGAGGTGCGACCATGCTCGCGAGGTGCGAGCTCGAGCTGGGCAGCTGGGCGAGGCTGCTGGGCGAGCATGCGCGCAAGGCTTGCGGTAGCTTGCTGCGATGGCTGGGCGTGCGGTGTTGAGCGTGCACGCGAGAGCTGGGCTGGGCAGCTTGCTTCGAGCGCGCGCTGGCTTACGATGATGGAGCACTGGCAACTTGGCTTGCGGTAATGCTTGTGGTGATGCTTAGCTTGCGGTGATGCTTGGGCTTTGCTCGGCTCAAATGCACTTCACCTTGGAAGCTCGGATTACATGACGTTAACATCAATTATCTCGCAAAGCTCCGAACTTCCGCTAAGGGTTAAATAGAACATGAACGTTAACAATTACAATCAAACCCTTAGCAAAGTGCACCCAAAGTTACGTATATACTACGTGTAACTTGAGCGTATCAAATACCCCCACACTTGAACTTTACTCGACCTCGAGTAAACTCAAAATGAGGATCACCAAATAAATCATCACCCAAGCTAACGACACCAACTTACACTCCCCATCAACTACACCATCATTATCACATCCAAACGAAATACGCTCAAAACCTAAACGTAAGGGACGATGATTCCCCCACACTTAGATTCAAGCTACTATCAAAAATACCGACGCGACAACAATAATCACCAAACGACAACCAAAATGTGAGCTCAAATCCTGAAGGATCTCAAAGGAGTTGAACCCACTCCAACGCCACAATCAAAATGACAACTCGCCTAAAACCTCAAAAGATAAACTAAAACTACTACTACAACAACTAATTTAAAATAGCAAGCCATGGAATGAAGACAAAAAGGGATAAATTCCATGCTTACTCCCAAAAACAAACAATCAACCAAAAGAATGTGAAAGCCAAAACAAAACTTCACAAAATCAAGGATGAAATAACCAAACCAACCCGAAAACGCTTTCAACCTTATGACACCATCTCCGGCAAATGAGTTTTCAAAGTGTATAATTCTCTCTTAATCTCTCATTTTGCCTAGGAGCCCTTTCGGGTTTTCATCCTAGCTTCTCACATTTTTTTCATCTCACCATCTTACCCGCTCAATATAAGCCACTTTTTTGCATAGGTTGCCCTTTCGGGTTTTCAACCTATCCGGGCCCCCAATTTTACCTGAGTCGCCCACCCTTGTGGGTTTTCAACTCAGCGGGTTTCATTTCATCACTTTTTTTTTATATTCTTTTTTTTTCATTTTCATTTTTTTTTCAAATTGAAAGTAATATATACAACATAGATATACAACATAGATACATGAGAATGAGAATACCCTCCCTCCTACTTAAACTACACATTGTCCTCAATGTGTCGACAATTAAAAGAAAAAGTATACTGAAAATAGGGGGAAATTTGAAAATCGGGTAAATCGAAGATCGAATGCTCAAAACTCATGAAAAGCAATCCGTCAAACTCAAATTTCTTAACAACACCAACTCGAATCTCATAAATCAACTCACAACCCTCTCCCTCGAATCACTCAAACAAATGACAAATTCAAAATTTTAAATTCTTGAGATTTGCACCTATCTTAAGAGATCGAAAAGATACATTAACAATCTCAATCCTCTAGTGTTACCAACTCCTAGCTATTGAAGTCCTCCCAACGGGTTTTCTTTTGTGGATTTTTGGTTCCAAGCGGATTAAGATGTGTTGTGGTTCGTTTTTAGTGGGTGGGCGGTGGGTGAAAGAAAATTTGTTGTGGTGGTGGAAATTTGATGAAAAAATAAAGGAAAAGAAAGAAAATAAAAAGGGATCTCGGGTTGCCTCCCGAGAAGCGGCCGTTGTTTAAAGTCGTGAGCTCGACTTAATACCTTAAGCTTAATCATTGGGTTGTACTCCATGTGTGACAAGTAGTGGTTCCATGTCAATCTCCACTTCAAGTACCTGCAAAATTGATTGAGAAGAACTCTTGCAATGCATCGTTAGCGCTATGAGTGTCAACCAAAAACAAAGAGCACAAACAATACCATCCAAAAATCACACTAAATACAAACAAGTAACACCGTTTCCCAGACAACGGCGCCAAAATTTGGGCGGGGCGCGGATGTGTCGTCGTTGTGCACCGCACCCGGCCAAAGATAAAATTTCTCCTACTCTCTTTTACACTAAGGTAGTATAATGGAAGTAGGGTCGTATCCACAGGGAAACAGGGACGAGTTTAGTACTTAGCGTGATTCGAAACCTAGACTAAGCTAAGGGCCGAGAAACCTAATTACAAAGGGGGGTTTCGGGTTGATAATAAACAAACTAAAACTAACTAGCATATAAACAAAATGAGAAATCAATATGGAAAGATCTTGAATCCGATTAACATTCACTTCAATTCATTATCGATCCTTGAACCTCCACTCTAATTATTTCCATAATTATCTATTGTCGAGAATTAATCTCGTGTTCTCCTTATTCTTAGTTGAATAGCACGATCAGCATGACTATAAAACCCTAACCAAAGGATAACCTAGTCCCATAGCGTCTAAGTTCAATCCAATAGCAGCAATAAACACAGAGAACCAACAGACCTGCTAACGCCATACAAGCGATAAACATTCAACAGTTAATTCAATTTCCCCAAGAAATAACCAAGATGATCGGCATCTCGAGTTACTCCCTAGTTTGCTACCAATTGATAAAAGAATAAAACAATCCGATTCTATTCTTAAATCTAGCATTAGATTAATTACACAATCAAACTAGCAACGTTCCTAGCATAATCATGCAAAAATCATAGAAAGCAAGCATAGAAATTAAACCATAATCAAAGAAAATAGAAAGAGAGGAAAGATCTCACAATAATGCTTGAAGCTCCATATTAATCTCGTTCAAGAACGGTTCAAGCTACAATTGGCATAGCATAAGCCAATCCCATAATTGAAATCTACAAAAACTAAACTAGAAAATAAAAACTAAAAGAGAAGACAACAAGAGAGGAGTGGAGTTTTGGAGACTCCTCTCTCCTTGTGGCCTTTGCCCCCTAGGTCCAAAAACAAGCTTTAGTATTTATACTAAAGCTCAAAAATCGGCCAGACATTTAGACCGGGCCTAGGGGTCGCGAGGTGCGAAGTAGGTCGCACCGTGCGATGGGTGTTCGCCTACCGCGAGAATTAGGCCGGGCAAGCGGGGTGCACCTCGCGGCGGAGTCGCGAGGTGCGAGCAAGCAGGTCGCGAGGTGCGACCATGCTCGCGAGGTGCGAGCTCGAGCTGGGCAGCTGGGCGAGGCTGCTGGGCGAGCATGCGCGCAAGGCTTGCGGTAGCTTGTTTGCGATGGTCCGGGCGTGCGGTGTTGAGCGTGCACGCGAGGCCGGGTGGGCGGCTTGCTTGAGCGCGCGCCGGCTTACGATGATGGAGCAACGGCAACTTGGCTTGCGGTAATGCTTGTGGTGATGCTTAGCTTGCGGTGATGCTTGGGCTTTGCTCGGCTCAAATGCACTTCACCTTGGAAGCTCGGATTACATGACGTTAACATCAATTATCTCGCAAAGCTCCGAACTTCCGCTAAGGGTTAAATAAAACATGAACGTTAACAATTACAATCAAACCCTTAGCAAAGTGCACCCAAAGTTACGTATATACTACGTGTAACTTGAGCGTATCACCTGCCGACCGAGTGCCCCGGCCGAGCGACTCCCCGGCCGACCAGGGTGCCCCGGCCGAGCGATTCCCCTGGCCGATCGGATGCCCCTGGCCGAGCGACTCCCCGGCCGACCGGGTTCCCTGGCCGAGCGACTCCCCCGGCCGACGGGTGCCCCGCCGAGCGATTCCCCGGCCGATCGGGTGCCCCGGTCGAGCGACTCACCCTGGCCGACCCGGGTTCCCCGGCCGAGCGACTCCCCGGCCGACCGCGTGCCCCGGCGAAGCGACTCCCTGGCCGACCAAGGTGCCGTGGCCGAGCGACTCTCCCGACCGAGTGACTCCCGGCCGACCGAGTGCCCCGGCTAAGCGACTCCCCTGGCCGACCGGGTGCCTTGGCCGAGTAAGTATCGATGAAATACTTAGCCTAAATTTGGATAAGTATAAGAGCGGCTCGACAAAGAAGAAAGGGTCTCCTATTGGCCAGAGTGGATCGGACCCCACTCCGGATATGGGGCTAATGAGCCCCATGATGTCCAAGTGGGTGCTAATGAATTACTTAGCTTGAATTTGGCTAAGTATGAGAGCGACTCGTCAAAAAGAGGGAGTCTCCTAGTGGCCGAGTGAGTCGGACACCACTCGGATGAGGGGCTAATGACCCCCATCTTTGTCCGAGCGGGTGCCAATGAAGTACTTAGCTTGAATTTGGCTAAGTATAAGAGCGAGTCGTCAAAGGAGAGGGGGTCTCCTAGTGCCCGAATGGGTCGGACGCCACTCGGATGAGGGCTAATGAGCTCTATCTTTGTCCGAGCGGGTGCCAATGAAGTACTTAGCTTGAATTTTGCTAAGTATGAGAGCAACTCGTCCGAGAGAGGGAGTCTCCTAGTGGCCGAGTGGGTCGGACGCCACTCGGATGAGAGGCTAATGAGCCCCATGCTGTCCGAGCGGGTGCCAATGAAGTACTTAGCTTAAATTTGGCTAAGTATGAGAGCGACTTCGTCAAAGGAGAGGGGTCTCCTAGTGGCCGAGTGAGTCGGACGCCACTCGGATGAGGGGATAATGATTTCCATGCTTTGTCCGAGCGGGTGCCAATGAAGCACTTAGCTTGAATTTGGCTAAGTATGAGAGCGACTCGTCAAAGGAGAGGAGGTCTCCTAGTGGCCGAGTGGGTCAGACGCCACTCGGATGAGGGGCTAATGAGCCCCATGCTGTCCGAACGGGTGCCAATGAATTACTTAGCTTGAATTTGGGTAAGTATAGATATGACTCGGCAAAGAAGAGGGGGTCTCCTATCGGCCGGAGTGGGTCGGACACCACTCGGATGAGGGGCTAATGATCCCCATCTTTGTCCGAGTGGGTGCCATGAGTACTTAGCTTGGATTTGGCTAAGTATAGATACGACTTCGGCAAAGGAGAGGGGGTATCCCTGCGGCGGAGTGGGTCGGACGCTACTCGGACGAGGGGCTAATGAGCCCCATCTTTGTCCGAGTGGGTGCCATGAGTACGTGGACTACATGCTGACCGAGGGAGTAGGACGCCGCTCGGATGAGGACTGATGAGCCCCATGCTGTCCGAGTGGGTGCCATGAGTACTTAGCCATACTTGACTAAGTGTAAAGTGGCTCGGTAGAGGAGTACGTGGACTCCAAGCTGACCGAGGGAGTAGGACACCGCTCGGATGAGGACTGATGAGCCCATCTTTGTCCGAGTGGGTGCCATGAGTACTTAGCCATACTTGACTAAGTATAAAGTGGCTCGGTAGAGAGGAGTACATGGACTCCATGCGACCGAGGGGTGCTAGTTGATACTTAGTCATACTTGACTAAGTATAAAAGCGACTTCGGCAACGGAGAGGAGCTCCGGTTGGCGAGTGAGTAGGAAGCCACTCGGATGAGGGGCTCATTAGCCCCAAGCTGTCTGAATGGGTGCTAGTTGATACTTAGCCATATTTGACTAGGTATAAAAGCGACTCGACAACGGAGAGGAGCTCCTGTTGACCGAGTGAGTAGGACGCCGCTCGGATGAGGATTGATGAGCCCCATGCTGTCCGAGTGGGTGTCGTGAGCACTTAGTCATACTTGACTAAGTGTAAAGCGGCTTCGGTAGAGGAGTACGTGGACTCCATGCTGACCGAGGGAGTAGGACGCCGCTCGGATGAGGACTGATGAGCCCCATGCTATCCGAGTGGGTGCCATAAGTACTTAGTCATACTTGACTAAGTATAAAGTGGCTCGGTAGAGGAGTACGTGGACTCCATGCTGACCGAGGGGTGCTAGTTGATACTTAGTCATACTTGACTAAGTATAAAAGCGACTCGGCAACGGAGAGAAGCTCCTGTTGGCCGAGTGAGTAGGAAGCCACTCGGATGAGGGGCTAATGAGCCCCAAGCTGTCCGAATGGGTGCTAGTTGATACTTAGCCATATTTGACTAGGTATAAAAGCGACTCGACAACGGAGAGAAGAGCTCCTGTTGGCCGCGTGAGTAGGACGCCGCTCGGATGAAGACTGATGAGCCCCATGCCGTCCGAGTGGGTGTCGTGAGCACTTAGTCATACTTGACTAAGTGTAAAGTAGAGCTGATCAACTCCAACCCGACCCGGTTTTTGGACGGGCTTTGGACATGCCAAAAAAGAGGTTTTAGTCTAATTTTTGACCCGGCCCGTTTTGGCCCGAAAATGCCCGCTCGACCCGGCCCGAAATAACGGGCTTTGGGCATAATTTTTTGGCCCGAATATGGGCCCGGCCCGGCCCGGTCAATGGGCAATTTTTTTTGGCTCGGCCCGGCCCGAACTCGACCCTGCCCATGCTCACATCTAGTGTAAAGCAGCTCGGTAGAGGAGTACGTGGACTCCATGCTGACCGAGGGAGTAGGACGCCGCTCGGATGAGGACTGATGAGCCCAATGCTATCCAAGTGGGTGCCATAAGTACTTAGCCATACTTGACTAAGTATAAAGTGGCTCGGTAGAGGAGTACGTGGACTCCATGCTACCGAGGGGTGCTAGTTGATACTTAGTCATACTTGTCTAAGTATTAAAGCGACTCGGCAACAGAGAGGAGCTCCTGTTGGCCGAGTGAGTAGGAAGCCACTCGGATGAGGGGCTAATGAGCCCCAAGCTGTCCGAATGGGTGCTAGTTGATACTTGGCCATATTTGACTAGGTATAAAAGCGACTCGACAACGGAGAGGAGCTCCTGTTGGCCGAGTGAGTAGGACGCCGCTCGGATGAGGACTGATGAGCCCCATGCTGTCCGAGTGGGTGCCGTGAGCACTTAGTCATACTTGACTAAGTGTAAAGTAGCTCGGTAGAGGAGTACGTGGACTCCATGCTGACCGAGGGAGTAGGACGCTGCTCGGATGTGGACTGATGAGCCCCATGCTATCCGAGTGGGTGCCATAAGTACTTAGCCATACTTGACTAAGTGTTTGAGTGACGCTCCTCAAAATGCTGAGGAGGTACCGATGAATATGTTTCTCGACTCGGGGGAGTTTAGGACCTCCATGTTTACCGAGGAGGTCTCATGACGCTACTCTGACGTCGAGTAGGTACCAGTTAACGATATTTAGCCGTTTTTGGCTAAGTTAGTAGGACGCTCCTCTTATGACTAAGGAGGTGCCAATGAATATGTTTCTCGACTCGGGGGAGTTTAGGACCTCCATGTTTCCCGAGGAGGTCTCATGACGCTACTCGGATGTCGAGTAGGTACCAGTTAACGGTACTTAGCCGTTTCTGGCAAAGTTAGTAGGACGCTCCTCTTATGACTAAGGAGGTGCCGATGGAGAAATTCTCGACTTCTGAGGCTTATTAGCCCCATCCTTCCTCCTTTGAGCGTATTTATTTGTCCAGTGAGGGGTGCAAAGTTATTAGCCCCACTGGATGAACGGATAGGGTAGCATCATTCCTTCCCGAGGCGGTGGTTCGGCGGAAATCGAGAGAGACCCATGTTCCAGGGGTACCTGCCCGATCCCGAAGGGGCTCGGAAATTATGTGTCGCATTAAATTAGGTGCCCTGATGTGCTGTTCATTTACTTTGTCCCAGTTCACTTTTTAGACTAGAGAGGGTCGTGCTTGGATGGAGGTAGCTCGCACACGCCAAGTTGATGGAGGTACCGTGGATGAGTAGGTGCCTCTGATGAGTAGGCACCTATGGTCGAGTACATTCCTTGGCCAAGTGGGCATCCAAGGATGAGTGGGTACCTTGAATGAGTAGGTACCGTTGATGAGTAGGTGCCTTTAATGAGTAGGCACCTATGGCCGAGCACATTTCCTTGGCCGAGTGGGCGCCAAGGATGAGTGGGTACCTTGAATGAGTAGGTATCGTTGATGAGTAGGTGCCTTTCATGAGTAGGCACCTATGGCTGAGTATATGCCTTGGCCAAGTGGGTAACATGAATGAGTAGGTACCGTTGATGAGTAGGTGCCTTTAATGAGTAGGCACCTATGGCGGAGTACATTTCCTTGGCAAGTGGGCATTCAAGGATGAGTGGGTACCTTGAATGAGTAGGTACCGTTGATTGAGTAGGTACCGATTGATGAGTAGGTGTCTTTCATGAGTAGGCACCTATGGCTGAGTATATTTCCTTGGGCGAGTGGGCGCCAAGGATGAGTGGGTACCTTGAATGAGTAGGTACCGTTGATGAGTAGGTGCCTTTCATGAGTAGGCACCTATGGCTGAGTATATGCCTTGGCCAAGTGGGTAACTTGAATGAGTAGGCACCTATGGCCGAGTACATTTCCTTGGCCAAGTGGGCATCCAAGGACGAGTGGGTACCTTGAATGAGTAGGTACCGTTGATGAGTAGGTGCCTTTAATGAGTAGGCACCTATGGCAGAGCACATTTCCTTGGCCGAGTGGGCGCTAAGGATGAGCGGGTACCTTGAATGAGTAGGTACCGTTGATGAGTAGGTGCCTTTCATGAGTAGGCACATATGGCTGAGTATATTTCCTTGGGCGAGTAGGCGCCAAGGATGAGTGGGTACCTTGAATGAGTAGGTACCGTTGATGAGTAGGTGCCTTTCATGAGTAGGCACCTATGGCTGAGTATATGCCTTGGTCAAGTGGGTAACTTGAATGAGTAGGTACCGTTGATGAGTAGGTGCCTTTAATGAGTTGGCACCTATGGCCGAGTACATTTCCTTGGCCAAGTGGGCATCCAAGGATGAGTGGGTACCTTGAATGAGTAGGTACCGTTGATGAGTAGATGCCTTTAATGAAAAGGAACCTATGGCCGAGTACATTTCCTTTGCAGTGGGCATCCAAGGATGAGTGGGTACCTTAAATGTGTAGGTACCGTTGATGAGTAGGTGCCTTTAATGAGTAGGCACCTATGGCCGAGTACATTTTCTTGGCAGTGGGCATCCAAGGATGAGTGGGTACCTTGAATGAGCAGTACTGTTGATGAGTAGGTGCCTTTCATGAGTAGGCACCTATGGCTGAGTATATTTCCTTGGCCGAGTGGGCGCGAAGGATGAGTGGGTACCTTGAATGAGTAGATACCGTTGATGAGTAGTTGCCTTTCATGAGTAGGCACCTATGGCTGAGTATATGCCTTGGCCAAGTGAGTAACTTGAATGAGTAGGTACCGTTGATGAGTAGGTGCCTTTAATGAGTAGGCACCTATGGCCGAGTACATTTCCTTGGCCAAGTGGGCATTCAAGGATGAGTGGGTACCTTGAATGAGTAGGTACCGTTGATGAGTAGGTACCGTTGATGAGTAGGAGCCTTTCATGAGTAGGCACCTATGGCTGAGTATATTTCCTTGGGCGAGTGGGCGCGAGGATGAGTGGGTACCTTGAATGAGTAGGTACCGTTGATGAGTAGGTGCCTTTCATGAGTAGGCACCTATGGCTGAGTATATGCCTTGGCCAAGTGGGTAACTTGAATGAGTAGGCACCTATGGCCGAGTACATTTCCTTGGCCAAGTGGGCATCCAAGGATTAGTGGGTACCTTGAATGAGTAGGTACCGTTGATGAGTAGGTGCCTTGAATGAGTAGGCACCTATGGCCGAGCACATTTCCTTGGCCGAGTGGGCGCTAAGGATGAGCGGATACCTTGAATGAGTAGGTACCGTTGATGAGTAGGTGCCTTTCATGAGTAGGCACATATGGCTGAGTATATTTCCTTGGGCGAGTAGGCGTCAAGGATGAGTGGGTACCTTGAATGAGTAGGTACCGTTGATGAGTAGGTACCTTTCATGAGTAGGCACCTATGGCTGAGTATATGCCTTGGCCAAGTGGGTAACTTGAATGAGTAGGTACCGTTGATGAGTAGGTGCCTTTAATGAGTTGGCACCTATGGCCGAGTACATTTCCTTGGCCAAGTGGGCATCCAAGGATGAGTGGGTACCTTGAATGAGTAGGTACCGTTGATGAGTAGATGCCTTTAATGAAAAGGAACCTATGGCCGAGTACATTTCCTTTGCCAAGTGGGCA
Organism: Beta corolliflora; assembly: GCA_947648045.1. Lineage (NCBI taxonomy): Eukaryota > Viridiplantae > Streptophyta > Magnoliopsida > Caryophyllales > Amaranthaceae > Beta > Beta corolliflora. The sequence goes on from CANSZD010000851.1 coordinate 310,910, forward strand.
TCCAAGGATGAGTGGGTACCTTAAATGAGTAGGTACCGTTGATGAGTAGGTGCCTTTAATGAGTAGGCACCTATAGCCGAGTACATTTTCTTGGCCAGTGGGCATCCAAGGATGAGTGGGTACCTTGAATGAGCAGGTACCGTTGATGAGTAGGTGCCTTTCATGAGTAGGCACCTATGGCTGAGTATATTTCCTTGACCGAGTGGGCGCGAAGGATGAGTGGGTACCTTGAATGAGTAGATACCGTTGATGAGTAGGTGCCTTTCATGAGTAGGCACCTATGACTGAGTATATGCCTTGGCCAAGTGAGTAACTTGAATGAGTAGGTACCGTTGATGAGTAGGTGCCTTTAATGAGTAGGCACCTATGGTCGAGTACATTTCCTTGGCCAAGTGGGCATCCAAGGATGAGTGGGTACCTTGAATGAGTAGGTACCGTTGATGAGTAGGTGCCTTTCATGAGTAGGCACCTATGGCTGAGTATATTCCCTTGGCCGAGTGGACGCCAAGGATGAGTGGGTACCTTGAATGAGTAGGTACCGTTGATGAGTAGGTGCCTTTCATGAGTAGGCACCTATGGCTGAGTATATGCATTGGCCAAGTGGGTAACTTGAATGAGTAGGTACCGTTGATGAGTAGGTGCCTTTAATGAGTAGGCACCAATGGCCGAGTACATTTCCTTGGCCAAGTTGGCATCCAAGGATGAGTGGGTACCTTGAATGAGTAGGTACCGTTGATGAGTGGGTGCCTTTCATGAGTAGGCACCTCTGGCTGAGTATATGCCTTGGCCAAGTGGGTACCTTGAATGAGTAGGTACCGTTGATGAGTAGGTGCCTTTAATGAGTAGGCACCTATGGCCGAGTACATTTCCTTGGCCGAGTTGGCGCTAAGGATGGGTGGGTGCCTTAAATGAGCAAGTACCGTTTTTAAGTGGGTGCCTTTCATGAATAGGCACCTCTGGCTGAGTATATGCCTTGGCCAAGTGGGTACTTTGAATGAGTAGGTACCGTTGATGAGTATGTGTGGCTGAGCCGGACCGTAAACTTGAGAGTGCCATTGTTTATTACGGGAGGGTTTTGCAGTTCCGAGTCACCATACCCGTCTTCTCGGTTGGGTACTCATGAGTCGTGCTCTTCGAGAAAAATTCTTCCGATTGATGACATGTCTCTGAGGAGCCTTAAAGAGGCGTGAGTAGCTTGCTTCTCCCTGGCTGATTTTCCCCTTGAAAGCTGATGTGTTTCTTCCCTCTGTTTAGGTCCCAGCCGGTTAGGCTTAGCATCTAGGGAGGGACGAATGATCTCTTCGTGACGAGAGTGGTAACTATATCCATCCGACTTTCTTTGGAGAGTTTGTTGAATTTGAGTCGGAATCAACATGACCTCTCTTGCAGTTATGTGTGGAGGGTCAGCTGCTTATATCTGACCCGAGGCCGCGGGATGACCGAATTCGCGATGCCAATGGATTCCCCATTGGGGTGGAATCATCATCATTGGATTGGGGGATAGCACCGTAGGTGCATGATGGGATGCCTGAGCTCTCCCGGAACGGTTGGCTTGGGAGCGTGTCTTCTTGGTTGGGGCCATTGCTGAGTGGCAATGAGGTGATTCTTACTGAGTGGTGGCGAATCAACTTTGTTTGTGACTTCCCCACAGACGGTGCCAAACTGTTTCTGCTAAGAAATTAAGGGTTGCAATAGGTTGAGTGATTTGATGTGGGCCCCAAGAAGGTACACCTGAGCTCCGTTGTCCTGTAGGAAACCCGCAAAACAAGGTTAGCCTACCCGGGGGTGGTCCCGGATCGCTCCTCCGACGCTCAAGTCAGTAGGTGATTGAGGTAGAGAGAGAAAGTGATCAATGTAGAAAGAGATGCTCTGGGGTTTTGTAGCTTAGAATTACTTACCTTTTGATTGGTGAGACAACCGCTATTTATAGAGGATGGGACGTCCAATAAATGAGGGTATTTTAGTCAGCTCCAGCTGGTGGAGGATTGCCTTCCCTAGAGGTAGGGGTATTTTAGTAACTTCGCCATAAGTGGGCTGGTCCAAGAAATGGGCCCAAACATTTATTATTCATGGCCAACTAATGCTCGTACCACGCATTGTGCCTCAAGGATAATTTTTCGTGGCAAATCAGTACTCGTACCTAGGATAATTCATGGTACAAGTACTTCTATACACGAGTATTTTTTCTTTGGGAGACACTAACAAATAGCTTTAGATCCATCCTAGGGAAGTAAATATCAGGTTGAAAAAAAAAAGCTAATTGTAAGAAAAACTAAACATGGTAATATATATATATATGCAACCATTTGTTTATTTTTTCCTATAAGAATATGTACATATTGTTATATATTTTTGCAACTAAATTGATAATATTTTATCTAAAGTACTTCTTATATCATCGATTACCTTTGTATAAACAATTTTAAAAATAGTTTGATATGGGTAGAATGTTTATTATTTTAGAATGCGGATTGTGACTTCTTACCATATTTATATATTGTATAGCTAAAGCAATTTTTTAAAAACCATATCTAGTTTGTATGATAGATAACAAAATGATTGTTAAACAATCATGCAATTTTTTTTTTGATAATTTGGTCATATTTCCATTGCCAGATTAGGAAATCATACATACTAGTTGCAGTGGGTTACCTCCAAAGAAGAGGCAGCCCACCCAATCGGCTAAAACAAAAGAAAATACTACAGTTTCAAGTTTTTTGGCCAAAGCCTACTACAACCATGCTACAAATTCATCAACTCGACGCAAGCCTTGTTTGGCAAGTGTATCCGCCACCATGTTGGACTCTCTCTTCTTGTGCTTAATGATGAATTCATTCCGGATAAAATTCAGGATGAAGTTAAGGTTCCATGGTCCACCATGCTCTTCCAAGTACCACCTAACCGCATTACATGAGTCGGATTCCACTATCAAAAGGAATGGATTGAAGCGGTTGCAACTCAAAGTGAGTTTTATGGCTCGGTGAATGGCTAGAACTTCCGCCGAATTAATTTCCATGGGGGTATTGGGGATGAAAAATACAAACAAAATTCCCACCATGATCTCGCAAAACTCCCCCAATTGCAGCTTTGTGATGAGAGGAGTGGAATGATGCATCAACATTCCACTTCATTACATTAGTTGGAGGTGGACTCCATTGGGCCGAAAGGTTTGGTCGAGTACAAGCGGCCTCCACGGAGCCGTGATTCAGCCCATGAAAGGCATTTCGGGTTGCTAACAATCTCTTGAGAAGAGTAGGGGAAGGGGTCACCCCACCTCTTAATCCACCAACTCATTCTTAGTAGGATCAACTTTTGTACTTGAGATAATGAAGAGATGGAGTTTGTGAAGATTATGGAATTTCTCTCCTTCCAAATAGACCATACAATTATGAAAAAACTAGCACCCCATACCTTTTTAAAAAATTCTCCATGGAGGGGAGGAGTCCACTGAACATATAATTCCTTCAAAGATGCAGGAATGGCCCAATTTAGCCCCCAAATGCCAATCCACCAAGCCCAAATGCTCCACTCAAAGTTGCATTGTAGAAGTAGATGGTCACAAAATTCGGCCGATTGATCGCATGCATAACACACAATTGGTCTGAGCTTGGGATGATGCCCAGCGAAATAAGCTTCATTTTGGTGTTGATTTTTCCGAGAATGGCGAACCAAGTGAATAACTCAATACGGTGTGGAACGAGACCTCGCCAATTAAATACCCTAGACATTGATGTTACCAGGACTAACCGAGTGTGAGGCCAGCTCTATGGTGAATGATTTTACCGAAAATTCACCCCTTTTTTGGGGCATCCATATGAAGGAGTCTTCAAGATTGGGAGATAGTACTACTTGATCAAGGAGACTCAATAAGGCTTTGGGCGGGCGCGGATGTGTCGTCGTTGTGCACCGCACCCGGCCAAAGATAAAATTTCTCCTACTCTCTTTTACACTAAAGCAGTATAATGGAAGTAGGGGTCGTATCCACAGGGAAACAGGGACGAGTTTAGTACTTAGCGTGATTCGAAACCTCGATTAAGCTAAGGGCCGAGAAACCTAATAATAATTACAAAGGGGGGTTTCAAGTAGATTTACGAACAAACTAAACTACAACTAACATATAAACAAAATGAGAAATCAATTATAGGAAGATCTTGAATCCGATTAACATCCACTTCAATTCATTATCGATCATTGAACCTCCACTCTAATTATTTCCATAATTATCTATTGTTGAGAATTAATCTCGCGTTCTCCTTATTCTTAGTTGAATAGCACGATCAGCGTGACTATAAAACCCTAACCAAAGGATAACCTAGTCCGAACGCGTCTAAGTTCAATCCAATAGCAGCAATAAACACAGAGAACCAACAGACCTGCTAACGTCATACAAGCGATAAACATTCAACAGTTAATTCAATTTCCCCAAGAAATAACCAAGATGATCAGCATCTGAGTTACTCCCTAGTTTGCTACCAATTGATAAAAGAATAAAACAATCCGATTCTATTCTTAAATCTAGCATTAGATTAATTACACAATCAAACTAGTAACATTCCTAGCATAATCATGCAAAAATCATAGAAAGCAAGCATAGAAATTAAACCATAATCAAAGGAACTAAATAGAGAGGAAAGATCTCACAATAATGCTTGAAGCTCCATATTAATCTCGTTCAAGAACGGTTCAAGCTATAATCGGCATAACATAAGCCAATCCCATAATTGAAATCTACAAAAACTAAACTAGAAAATAAAAACTAAAAAGAGAAGACAACAAGAGAGGAGTGGAGGTTTGGAGACTCCCTCTCCTCCTTGGCCGCTGCCCCCTAGGTCCAAAAACAAGCTTTAGTATTTATACTAAAGCTCAAAAATCAGCCGACATTTAGACCGACCTAGGGGTCGCGAGGTGCGAGTCTGGTCGCACCGTGCGAAGGGTGTTCTGCCTTCCAACACGAGCTGAAGAACTGGGCCAAGCCAAGCAGGTCGCACCGTGCGAGAAATCTCGCGAGGTGCGAGCAAGAAGGTCGCGAGGTGCGACCATTCTCGCGAGGTGCGAGCTCGCTGGGCTGGCGATGCTTCGCGCTGGGCTGGCGATGCGGAGCGCTGGGCGAGCATGCTGCTGGGCGCTGGGCGTGCGATGATGATGCTTGGCCTGGCCGGCTGCTTGCGAGCGCACGCCGGCGATGCTTGTGCTTGGCGGGTGCCGCTTGCCGCGATGGGCTAGGCTTGGGCTTGCGATGCTGGGCATGCTTGCGATGCTTGTTAGGCATGCGGTGCTTCGACTTGCGGTGATGCTTGGGCTTTGCTCGGCTCAAATGCACTTCACCTTGGAAGCTCGGAATACATGACGTTAACACAAATTATCTCGCAAAACTCCGAACTTCCGCTAAGAGTTAAATAAAACACGAATGTTAACAATTACAATCAAACCCTTAGCAAAGTGCACCCAAAGTTACGTAAATACTACGTGTAACTTGAGCGTATCAAATACCCCCACACTTGAACTTTACTCGACCTCGAGTAAACTCAAAATGAGGATCTCCAAATAAATCATCACCCAAGCTAACGACACCAACCTACACTCCCCATCAACTACACCATCATTATCACATCTTAACAAAATACGCTCAAATCCTAAACGTAAGGGATGATGATTCCCCCACACTTAGATTCAAGCTCACCTGAAGTATACAAAGACGCGACAACAACAATAACCAGCAAACGACAACCAAAATGTGAGCTCAAATCCTGAAGGATCTCAAAGGAGTTGAACTCACTCAAACGCCACAATCAAAATGACAGCTCGCCTAAAACCTCAAAAGATAAACTAAAACTACTACTACTACAACTAAATTAGAATAGCAAGCCATGGAACAAAGACAAAAAGGGATAAATTCCATGCTTACTCCCAAAAACAAACAATCAACCAAAAGAATGTGAAAGCCAAAACAAATCTTCACAAAATCAAGGATGAAATAACTAACCCAACCCGAAAACGCTTTCCACCTTATGACACCATCTCCGGCAAATGAGTTTTCAAAGTACAAAATTCTCTCTTAATCTCTCATTTTGCCTAGGAGCCCTTTCGGGTTTTCATCCTAGCTTCACACATTTCTTTTTGGTTGCATCTCACCATCTTACCCGCTCAATATAAGCCACTTTTTTGCATAGGTTGCCCTTTCGGGTTTTCAACCTATCCGGGCCCCCATTTTTGCCCGAGTCGCCCACCCTTGTGGGTTTTCAACTCAGCGGGTTTCATTTCATCACTTTTTTTTTATATTTTTTTTTCATTTTTTTTTTTCAAATTGAAAGTAATATATACAACATAGATACATGAGAATGAGAATACCCTCCCCCCTACTTAAACTACACATTGTCCTCAATGTGTCGACAATTAAAAGAAAAAGTATACTGAAAATAGGGGGGAAATTTGAAAATTGGGTAAATCGAAGATCGAATGCTCAAAACTCATGAAAAGCAATCCGTCAAACTCAAATTTCTTAACAACACCAACTCAAATCTCACAACTCAACTCACAACCCTCTCCCTCGAATCACTCAAACAAATGACAAGTTCAAAAGTTTTGAATTTTTGACATTTGCACCTAGCTTAAGAGATCGAAAAGATACATTAACAATCTCAATCCTCTAGTGTTACCAACTCCTAGCTATCAAGTCCTCCCAACGGATTTTCTTTTGTGGATTTTGGTTACAAGCGGATTAAGATGTGTTGTTGTTCGTTTTTAGTAAGTGTGGGCGGTGGGTGGAAGAAAATTTGTTGTGGTGGTGGAAATTTGATGAGAAAATAAAGGAAAAGAAAGAAAATAAAAAGGGGTCTCGGGTTGCCTCCCGAGAAGCGCCGTTGTTTAAAGTCGTGAGCTCGACTTAGTACCTTAAGCTTAATCATTGGGTTGTGCTCCATGTGTGACAATGGTGGTTCCATGTCAATCTCCACTTCAAGTACCGCAAAATTGATTGAGAAGAACTCTTGCAATGCATCGTTAGCGTTATGAGTGTCAACAAAAAACAAAGAGCACAAACAATACCATCCAAAAATCACGCTAAATACAAACAAGTAACACCGTTTCCCCGGCAACGACGCCAAAATTTGGGCGGGCGCGGATGTGTCGTCGTTGTGCACCGCACCCGGCCAAAGATAAAATTTCTCCTACTCTCTTTACACTAAAGCAAGATAATGGAAGTAGGGTCGTATCCACAGGGAAACAAAGGACGAGTTTAGTACTTAGCGTGATTCGAAACCTCGATTAAGCTAAGGGCCGAGAAACCTAATAATAATTACAAAGGGGGTTTCAAGTAGATTTACGAACAAACTAAACTACAACTAACATATAAACAAAATGAGAAATCAATTATAGGAAGATCTTGAATCCGATTAACATCCACTTCAATTCATTATCGATCATTGAACCTCCACTCTAATTATTTCCATAATTATCTATTGTTGAGAATTAATCTCGCGTTCTCCTTATTCTTAGTTGAATAGCACGATCAGCGTGACTATAAAACCCTAACCAAAGGATAACCTAGTCCGAACGCGTCTAAGTTCAATCCAATAGCAAAGAATAAACACAAGAGAACCAACGGACCGCTAACGTCATACAAGCGATAAACATTCAACAAGTTAATTCAATTTCCCCAAGAAATAACCAAGATGATCAGCATCTGAGTTACTCCCTAGTTTGCTACCAATTGATAAAAGAATAAAACAATCCGATTCTATTCTTAAATCTAGCATTAGATTAATTACACAATCAAACTAGTAACATTCCTAGCATAATCATGCAAAAATCATAGAAAGCAAGCATAGAAATTAAACCATAATCAAAGGAACTAAATAGAGAGGAAAGATCTCACAATAATGCTTGAAGCTCCATATTAATCTCGTTCAAGAACGGTTCAAGCTATAATCGGCATAACATAAGCCAATCCCATAATTGAAATCTACAAAAACTAAACTAGAAAATAAAAACTAAAAAGAGAAGACAACAAGAGAGGAGTGGAGTTTTGGAGACTCCCTCTCCTTGTGGCTGCTGCCCCCCTAGGTCCAAAAACAAGCTTTAGTATTTATACTAAAGCTCAAAAATCAGCCGACATTTAGACCGACCTAGGGGTCGCGAGGTGCGAGTCCGGGTCGCACCGTGCGAAGGGTGTTCTGCCTTCCAACACGAGCTGAAGAACTGGGCCAAGCCAAGCAGGTCGCACCGTGCGAGAAATCTCGCGAGGTGCGAGCAAGAAGGTCGCGAGGTGCGACCATTCTCGCGAGGTGCGAGCTCGCTGGGCTGGCGATGCTTCGCGCTGGGCTGGCGATGCGGAGTGCTGGGCGAGCATGCTGCTGGGCGCTGGGCGTGCGATGATGATGCGCTGGGCTGGGCAGCTTGCTTCGAGCGCACGCTGGCGATGCTTAGGCCGGGCTTGGGTGCTGCTTGCTGCGATGGGCGAGGCTTGGGCTTGCGATGCTGGGCATGCTTGCGATGCTTGTTAGGCATGCGGTGCTTCGACTTGCGGTGATGCTTGGGCTTTGCTCGGCTCAAATGCACTTCACCTTGGAAGCTCGGAATACATGACGTTAACACAAATTATCTCGCAAAACTCCGAACTTCCGCTAAGAGTTAAATAAAACACGAATGTTAACAATTACAATCAAACCCTTAGCAAAGTGCACCCAAAGTTACGTAAATACTACGTGTAACTTGAGCGTATCAAATACCCCCACACTTGAACTTTACTCGACCTCGAGTATACTCAAAATGAGGATCTCCAAATAAATCATCACCCAAGCTAACGACACCAACCTACACTCCCCATCAACTACACCATCATTATCACATCATAACAAAATACGCTCAAATCCTAAACGTAAGGGATGATGATTCCCCCACACTTAGATTCAAGCTCACCTGAAGTATACAAAGACGCGACAACAACAATAACCAAAGAACGACAACTAAAATGTGAGCTCAAATCCTGAAGGATCTCAAAGGAGTTGAACTCACTCAAACGCCACAATCAAAATGACAGCTCGCCTAAAACCTCAAAAGATAAACTAAAACTACTACTACTACAACTAAATTAGAATAGCAAGCCATGGAACAAAGACAAAAAGGGATAAATTCCATGCTTACTCCCAAAAACAAACAATCAACCAAAAGAATGTGAAAGCCAAAACAAATCTTCACAAAATCAAGGATGAAATAACTAACCCAACCCGAAAACGCTTTCCACCTTATGACACCATCTCCGGCAAATGAGTTTTCAAAGTACAAAATTCTCTCTTAATCTCTCATTTTGCCTAGGAGCCCTTTCGGGTTTTCATCCTAGCTTCACACATTTCTTTTTGGTTGCATCTCACCATCTTACCCGCTCAATATAAGCCACTTTTTTGCATAGGTTGCCCTTTCGGGTTTTCAACCTATCCGGGCCCCCATTTTTGCCTGAGTCGCCCACCCTTGTGGGTTTTCAACTCAGCGGGTTTCATTTCATCACTTTTTTTTTTTTTTTTTATATTTTTTTTCATTTTCATTTTTTTTTCAAATTGAAAGTAATATATACAACATAGATACATGAGAATGAGAATACCCTCCCCCCTACTTAAACTACACATTGTCCTCAATGTGTCGACAATTAAAAGAAAAAGTATACTGAAAATAGGGGGGAAATTTGAAAATTGGGTAAATCGAAGATCGAATGCTCAAAACTCATGAAAAGCAATCCGTCAAACTCAAATTTCTTAACAACACCAACTCAAATCTCACAACTCAACTCACAACCCTCTCCCTCGAATCACTCAAACAAATGACAAGTTCAAAAGTTTTGAATTTTTGACATTTGCACCTAGCTTAAGAGATCGAAAAGATACATTAACAATCTCAATCCTCTAGTGTTACCAACTCCTAGCTATTGAAGTCCTCCCAACGGATTTTCTTTTGTGGATTTTGGTTACAAGCGGATTAAGATGTGTTGTTGTTCGTTTTTAGTAAGTGTGGGCGGTGGGTGGAAGAAAATTTGTTGTGGTGGTGGAAATTTGATGAGAAAATAAAGGAAAAGAAAGAAAATAAAAGGGGTCTCGGGTTGCCTCCCGAGAAGCGCTGTTGTTTAAAGTCGTGAGCTCGACTTAGTACCTTAAGCTTAATCATTGGGTTGTGCTCCATGTGTGACAATGGTGGTTCCATGTCAATCTCCACTTCAAGTACCTGCAAAATTGATTGAGAAGAACTCTTGCAATGCATCGTTAGCGTTATGAGTGTCAACAAAAAACAAAGAGCACAAACAATACCATCCAAAAATCACGCTAAATACAAACAAGTAACACCGTTTCCCCGGCAACGACGCCAAAATTTGGGCGGGCGCGGATGTGTCGTCGTTGTGCACCGCACCCGGCCAAAGATAAAATTTCTCCTACTCTCTTTTACACTAAAGCAGTATAATGGAAGTAGGGGTCGTATCCACAGGGAAACAGGGACGAGTTTAGTACTTAGCGTGATTCGAAACCTCGATTAAGCTAAGGGCCGAGAAACCTAATAATAATTACAAAGGGGGGTTTCAAGTAGATTTACGAACAAACTAAACTACAACTAACATATAAACAAAATGAGAAATCAATTATAGGAAGATCTTGAATCCGATTAACATCCACTTCAATTCATTATCGATCATTGAACCTCCACTCTAATTATTTCCATAATTATCTATTGTTGAGAATTAATCTCGCGTTCTCCTTATTCTTAGTTGAATAGCACGATCAGCGTGACTATAAAACCCTAACCAAAGGATAACCTAGTCCGAACGCGTCTAAGTTCAATCCAATAGCAAAGAATAAACACGGAGAACCAACGCACACGCTAACGTCATACAAGCGATAAACATTCAACAGCTTAATTCAATTTCCCCAAGAAATAACCAAGATGATCGCATCTCGAGTTACTCCCTAGTTTGCTACCAATTGATAAAAGAATAAAACAATCCGATTCTATTCTTAAATCTAGCATTAGATTAATTACACAATCAAACTAGTAACATTCCTAGCATAATCATGCAAAAATCATAGAAAGCAAGCATAGAAATTAAACCATAATCAAAGGAACTAAATAGAGAGGAAAGATCTCACAATAATGCTTGAAGCTCCATATTAATCTCGTTCAAGAACGGTTCAAGCTATAATCGGCATAACATAAGCCAATCCCATAATTGAAATCTACAAAAACTAAACTAGAAAATAAAAACTAAAAAGAGAAGACAACAAGAGAGGAGTGGAGTTTTGGAGACTCCCTCTCCTTGTGGTCGCTGCCCCCCTAGGTCCAAAAAACAAGCTTTAGTATTTATACTAAAGCTCAAAAATCAGCCGACATTTAGACCGACCTAGGGGTCGCGAGGTGCGAGTCCGGGTCGCACCGTGCGAAGGGTGTTCCCGCCTTCCAACACGAGCCGAAGAACCGGGCCAAGCCAAGCAGGTCGCACCGTGCGAGAAATCTCGCGAGGTGCGAGCAAGAAGGTCGCGAGGTGCGACCATTCTCGCGAGGTGCGAGCTCGCTGGGCTGGCGATGCTTCGCGCTGGGCTGGCGATGCGGAGCGCTGGGCGAGCATGCTGCTGGGCGCTGGGCGTGCGATGATGATGCGCTGGGCTGGGCAGCTTGCTTCGAGCGCACGCTGGCGATGCTTGTGCTGGCTTGGGTGCTGCTTGCTGCGATGGGCGAGGCTTGGGCTTGCGATGCTGGGCATGCTTGCGATGCTTGTTAGGCATGCGGTGCTTCGACTTGCGGTGATGCTTGGGCTTTGCTCGGCTCAAATGCACTTCACCTTGGAAGCTCGGAATACATGACGTTAACACAAATTATCTCGCAAAACTCCGAACTTCCGCTAAGAGTTAAATAAAACACGAATGTTAACAATTACAATCAAACCCTTAGCAAAGTGCACCCAAAGTTACGTAAATACTACGTGTAACTTGAGCGTATCAAATACCCCCACACTTGAACTTTACTCGACCTCGAGTAAACTCAAAATGAGGATCTCCAAATAAATCATCACCCAAGCTAACGACACCAACCTACACTCCCCATCAACTACACCATCATTATCACATCTTAACAAAATACGCTCAAATCCTAAACGTAAGGGATGATGATTCCCCCACACTTAGATTCAAGCTCACCTGAAGTATACAAAGACGCGACAACAACAATAACCAAAGAACGACAACCAAAATGTGAGCTCAAATCCCGAAGGATCTCAAAGGAGTTGAACTCACTCAAACGCCACAATCAAAATGACAACTCGCCTAAAACCTCAAAAAGATAAACTAAAACTACTACTACTACAACTAAATTAGAATAGCAAGCCATGGAACAAAGACAAAAAGGGATAAATTCCATGCTTACTCCCAAAAACAAACAATCAACCAAAAGAATGTGAAAGCCAAAACAAATCTTCACAAAATCAAGGATGAAATAACTAACCCAACCCGAAAACGCTTTCCACCTTATGACACCATCTCCGGCAAATGAGTTTTCAAAGTACAAAATTCTCTCTTAATCTCTCATTTTGCCTAGGAGCCCTTTCGGGTTTTCATCCTAGCTTCACACATTTCTTTTTGGTTGCATCTCACCATCTTACCCGCTCAATATAAGCCACTTTTTTGCATAGGTTGCCCTTTCGGGTTTTCAACCTATCCGGGCCCCCATTTTTGCCTGAGTCGCCCACCCTTGTGGGTTTTCAACTCAGCGGGTTTCATTTCATCACTTTTTTTTTTATATTTTTTTTTCATTTTTTTTTTCATTTTCATTTTTTTTTTCAAATTGAAAGTAATATATACAACATAGATACATGAGAATGAGAATACCCTCCCCCCTACTTAAACTACACATTGTCCTCAATGTGTCGACAATTAAAAGAAAAAGTATACTGAAAATAGGGGGGAAATTTGAAAATTGGGTAAATCGAAGATCGAATGCTCAAAACTCATGAAAAGCAATCCGTCAAACTCAAATTTCTTAACAACACCAACTCAAATCTCACAACTCAACTCACAACCCTCTCCCTCGAATCACTCAAACAAATGACAAGTTCAAAAGTTTTGAATTTTTGACATTTGCACCTAGCTTAAGAGATCGAAAAGATACATTAACAATCTCAATCCTCTAGTGTTACCAACTCCTAGCTATTGAAGTCCTCCCAACGGATTTTCTTTTGTGGATTTTGGTTACAAGCGGATTAAGATGTGTTGTTGTTCGTTTTTAGTAAGTGTGGGCGGTGGGTGGAAGAAAATTTGTTGTGGTGGTGGAAATTTGATGAGAAAATAAAGGAAAAGAAAGAAAATAAAAAGGGGTCTCGGGTTGCCTCCCGAGAAGCGCTGTTGTTTAAAGTCGTGAGCTCGACTTAGTACCTTAAGCTTAATCATTGGGTTGTGCTCCATGTGTGACAATGGTGGTTCCATGTCAATCTCCACTTCAAGTACCTGCAAAATTGATTGAGAAGAACTCTTGCAATGCATCGTTAGCGTTATGAGTGTCAACAAAAAACAAAGAGCACAAACAATACCATCCAAAAATCACGCTAAATACAAACAAGTAACACCGTTTCCCCGCAAGAACGGCGCCAAAATTTGGGCGGGCGCGGATGTGTCGTCGTTGTGCACCGCACCCTGCCAAAGATAAAATTTCTCCTACTCTCTTTTACACTAAAGCAAGATAATGGAAGTAGGGGTCGTATCCACAGGGAAACAGGGACGAGTTTAGTACTTAGCGTGATTCGAAACCTCGATTAAGCTAAGGGCCGAGAAACCTAATAATAATTACAAAGGGGGGTTTCAAGTAGATTTACGAACAAACTAAACTACAACTAACATATAAACAAAATGAGAAATCAATTATAGGAAGATCTTGAATCCGATTAACATCCACTTCAATTCATTATCGATCATTGAACCTCCACTCTAATTATTTCCATAATTATCTATTGTTGAGAATTAATCTCGCGTTCTCCTTATTCTTAGTTGAATAGCACGATCGCCGTGACTATAAAACCCTAACCAAAGGATAACCTAGTCCGAACGCGTCTAAGTTCAATCCAATAGCAAAGAATAAACACAAGAGAACCAAACACCGCTAACGTCATACAAGCGATAAACATTCAACAGCTTAATTCAATTTCCCCAAGAAATAACCAAGATGATCAGCATCTGAGTTACTCCCTAGTTTGCTACCAATTGATAAAAGAATAAAACAATCCGATTCTATTCTTAAATCTAGCATTAGATTAATTACACAATCAAACTAGTAACATTCCTAGCATAATCATGCAAAAATCATAGAAAGCAAGCATAGAAATTAAACCATAATCAAAGGAACTAAAAAGAGAGGAAAGATCTCACAATAATGCTTGAAGCTCCATATTAATCTCGTTCAAGAACGGTTCAAGCTATAATCGGCATAACATAAGCCAATCCCATAATTGAAATCTACAAAAACTAAACTAGAAAATAAAAACTAAAAAGAGAAGACAACAAGAGAGGAGTGGAGTTTTGGAGACTCCCTCTCCTTGTGGCCGCCGCCCCCTAGGTCCAAAAACAAGCTTTAGTATTTATACTAAAGCTCAAAAATCAGCCGACATTTAGACCGACCTAGGGGTCGCGAGGTGCGAGTCTGGTCGCACCGTGCGAAGGGTGTTCTGCCTTCCAACACGAGCTGAAGAACTGGGCCAAGCCAAGCAGGTCGCACCGTGCGAGAAATCTCGCGAGGTGCGAGCAAGAAGGTCGCGAGGTGCGACCATTCTCGCGAGGTGCGAGCTCTTGGCCGGGCGATGCGCGCTGGGCCGGCGATGCGAGCGCCGGGCGAGCATCTTGCCGGGCGCCGGGCGTGCGATGATGATGCGCCGGGCCGGGCAGGCTTGCTTCGAGCGCACGCTGGCGATGCTTGTGCTGGCTTGGGTGCTGCTTGCTGCGATGGGCGAGGCTTGGGCTTGCGATGCTGGGCATGCTTGCGATGCTTGTTAGGCATGCGGTGCTTCGACTTGCGGTGATGCTTGGGCTTTGCTCGGCTCAAATGCACTTCACCTTGGAAGCTCGGAATACATGACGTTAACACAAATTATCTCGCAAAACTCCGAACTTCCGCTAAGAGTTAAATAAAACACGAATGTTAACAATTACAATCAAACCCTTAGCAAAGTGCACCCAAAGTTACGTAAATACTACGTGTAACTTGAGCGTATCAAATACCCCCACACTTGAACTTTACTCGACCTCGAGTAAACTCAAAATGAGGATCTCCAAATAAATCATCACCCAAGCTAACGACACCAACCTACACTCCCCATCAACTACACCATCATTATCACATCTTAACAAAATACGCTCAAATCCTAAACGTAAGGGATGATGATTCCCCCACACTTAGATTCAAGCTCACCTGAAGTATACAAAGACGCGACAACAACAATAACCAAAGAACGACAACCAAAATGTGAGCTCAAATCCTGAAGGATCTCAAAGGAGTTGAACTCACTCAAACGCCACAATCAAAATGACAGCTCGCCTAAAACCTCAAAAGATAAACTAAAACTACTACTACTACAACTAAATTAGAATAGCAAGCCATGGAACAAAGACAAAAAGGGATAAATTCCATGCTTACTCCCAAAAACAAACAATCAACCAAAAGAATGTGAAAGCCAAAACAAATCTTCACAAAATCAAGGATGAAATAACTAACCCAACCCGAAAACGCTTTCCACCTTATGACACCATCTCCGGCAAATGAGTTTTCAAAGTACAAAATTCTCTCTTAATCTCTCATTTTGCCTAGGAGCCCTTTCGGGTTTTCATCCTAGCTTCACACATTTCTTTTTGGTTGCATCTCACCATCTTACCCGCTCAATATAAGCCACTTTTTTGCATAGGTTGCCCTTTCGGGTTTTCAACCTATCCGGGCCCCCATTTTTGCCTGAGTCGCCCACCCTTGTGGGTTTTCAACTCAGCGGGTTTCATTTCATCACTTTTTTTTTTATATTTTTTTTTCATTTTTTTTTCATTTTCATTTTTTTTTCAAATTGAAAGTAATATATACAACATAGATACATGAGAATGAGAATACCCTCCCCCCTACTTAAACTACACATTGTCCTCAATGTGTCGACAATTAAAAGAAAAAGTATACTGAAAATAGGGGGAAATTTGAAAATTGGGTAAATCGAAGATCGAATGCTCAAAACTCATGAAAAGCAATCCGTCAAACTCAAATTTCTTAACAACACCAACTCAAATCTCACAGCTCAACTCACAACCCTCTCCCTCGAATCACTCAAACAAATGACAAGTTCAAAAGTTTTGAATTTTTGACATTTGCACCTAGCTTAAGAGATCGAAAAGATACATTAACAATCTCAATCCTCTAAGTGTTACCAACTCCTAGCTATCAAGTCCTCCCAACGGATTTTCTTTTGTGGATTTTGGTTACAAGCGGATTAAGATGTGTTGTTGTTCGTTTTTAGTAAGTGTGGGCGGTGGGTGGAAGAAAATTTGTTGTGGTGGTGGAAATTTGATGAGAAAATAAAGGAAAAGAAAGAAAATAAAAAGGGGGTCTCGGGTTGCCTCCCGAGAAGCGCCGTTGTTTAAAGTCGTGAGCTCGACTTAGTACCTTAAGCTTAATCATTGGGTTGTGCTCCATGTGTGACAATGGTGGTTCCATGTCAATCTCCACTTCAAGTACCGCAAAATTGATTGAGAAGAACTCTTGCAATGCATCGTTAGCGTTATGAGTGTCAACAAAAAACAAAGAGCACAAACAATACCATCCAAAAATCACGCTAAATACAAACAAGTAACACCGTTTCCCGCAGCAACGGCGCCAAAATTTGGGCGGGCGCGGATGTGTCGTCGTTGTGCACCGCACCCGGCCAAAGATAAAATTTCTCCTACTCTCTTTTACACTAAAGCAAAGTATAATGGAAGTAGGGGTCGTATCCACGAGGGAAACAGGGACGAGTTTAGTACTTAGCGTGATTCGAAACCTCGATTAAGCTAAGGGCCGAGAAACCTAATAATAATTACAAAGGGGGTTTCAAGTAGATTTACGAACAAACTAAACTACAACTAACATATAAACAAAATGAGAAATCAATTATAGGAAGATCTTGAATCCGATTAACATCCACTTCAATTCATTATCGATCATTGAACCTCCACTCTAATTATTTCCATAATTATCTATTGTTGAGAATTAATCTCGCGTTCTCCTTATTCTTAGTTGAATAGCACGATCGGCCGTGACTATAAAACCCTAACCAAAGGATAACCTAGTCCGAACGCGTCTAAGTTCAATCCAATAGCAGCAATAAACACAGAGAACCAACAGACCTGCTAACGTCATACAAGCGATAAACATTCAACAGTTAATTCAATTTCCCCAAGAAATAACCAAGATGATCAGCATCTGAGTTACTCCCTAGTTTGCTACCAATTGATAAAAGAATAAAACAATCCGATTCTATTCTTAAATCTAGCATTAGATTAATTACACAATCAAGCTAGTAACATTCCTAGCATAATCATGCAAAAATCATAGAAAGCAAGCATAGAAATTAAACCATAATCAAAGGAACTAAATAGAGAGGAAAGATCTCACAATAATGCTTGAAGCTCCATATTAATCTCGTTCAAGAACGGTTCAAGCTATAATCGGCATAACATAAGCCAATCCCATAATTGAAATCTACAAAAACTAAACTAGAAAATAAAAACTAAAAAGAGAAGACAACAAGAGAGGAGTGGAGTTTTGGAGACTCCCTCTCCTTGTGGCTGCTGCCCCCTTAGGTCCAAAAACAAGCTTTAGTATTTATACTAAAGCTCAAAAATCAGCCGACATTTAGACCGACCTAGGGTTCGCGAGGTGCGAGTCTGGTCGCACCGTGCGAAGGGTGTTCTGCCTTCCAACACGAGCTGAAGAACTGGGCCAAGCCAAGCAGGTCGCACCGTGCGAGAAATCTCGCGAGGTGCGAGCAAGAAGGTCACGAGGTGCGACCATTCTCGCGAGGTGCGAGCTTCGTCGGGGCAGCGATGCTTGCATGGTCGGGCAAGGCGATGCCACATTGGCCGGCGATGCTTCGCGCTGGGCTGGCGATGCGGAGCGCTGGGCGAGCATGCTGCTGGGCGCTGGGCGTGCGATGATGATGCGCTGGGCTGGGCAGCTTGCTTCGAGCGCACGCTGGCGATGCTTGTGCTGGCTTGGGTGCTGCTTGCTGCGATGGGCGAGGCTTGGGCTTGCGATGCTGGGCATGCTTGCGATGCTTGTTAGGCATGCGGTGCTTCGACTTGCGGTGATGCTTGGGCTTTGCTCGGCTCAAATGCACTTCACCTTGGAAGCTCGGAATACATGACGTTAACACAAATTATCTCGCAAAACTCCGAACTTCCGCTAAGAGTTAAATAAAACACGAATGTTAACAATTACAATCAAACCCTTAGCAAAGTGCACCCAAAGTTACGTAAATACTACGTGTAACTTGAGCCTATCAGGCTTGCTCTTCAATTTTGTCTTGTGGTCTTAAGTATCGTTTCCAAGTGAGACACCATCGCTTCCGAGAATGGCGAACCAAGTGAATAACTCAATGCGGTGTGGAACGAGACCTCGCCAATTAAATACCTTGGACATTGATGTTACCAGGACTAACCGAGTGTGAGGCCAGCTCTATGGTGAATGATTTTACCGAAAATTCACCCCCTTTTTAGGGCATCCATATGAAGGAGTCTTCAAGATTGGGAGGTAGTACTACTCGATCAAGGAGACTCAATAAGGTTTGCTCTTCAATTTTGTCTTGTGGTCTTAAGTATCGTTTCCAAGTGAGACACCATCGCCAAAAAAATCCGTCCCAAAATCGAAAAGAAGTGAATTTTGCATCCGGGGAGGGAGATAGTAGGAAGAGCCTCGGGCAATGAAACTTTATAGGTTGGTCACAACCCAAATGTCATGCCAAAATAGAGAGTTTGACTCATCACCAACTCTTTTTCTCACCTTAGTTTTGAGCCATGATGCAGTAGTAGGATGTTGGATAATTGAGGCACAAATCGCCTTCCAAGGCCCACCACGACTTGGAGTTACTAGATCTGGTAGTGAAAAGGCTGGCCCATAATCATACTTCC
Source organism: Beta corolliflora (assembly GCA_947648045.1). Taxonomy (NCBI): domain Eukaryota; kingdom Viridiplantae; phylum Streptophyta; class Magnoliopsida; order Caryophyllales; family Amaranthaceae; genus Beta; species Beta corolliflora. Next base: position 330,058 of record CANSZD010000851.1, read on the forward strand.
CCTTAATGACTTGCTGCCAAAGAGAGCAAGGCTCACTGACGAGCCTCCAGACCCATCGAAATAAAAGGCCCATATTTTTGTGTTGCAAGTTCCCTATGTTGAGCCTACCAAGAGCTTTTGGGAGCTCCAAAGTATTCCATGAAACAATAGGCAAAGCTTGTTTGCCATTATAACCGCTCCACACGAATTGTCTTCGAATTTTGACAATTTTATTAATGACCCCTTTTGGGATTGGGAATAGTGACATATAATAGAGAGGGAGGCTTGAGAGGGAAGCCTTTATGAGAGTGACTCGTCCTCCAATTGATAATAAATTTCCCTTCCAAGAGGCAAGCTTCTTTTGAAGGCGGTCAATTATCGGATCCCACATATCAATGCGAGCCAAATTACCACCAATAGGTAATCCAAGGTAAATGAATGGGAACTTACCGATTTTACAATGTAGAGAAGAAGCCAATGCTTAAAGTTGTGGCTCTTGAATATAAATTCCAAGTATGGAAGATTTATGGAAGTTCACCCTAAGACCCGAGGCTTGGTGAAACAAAATGAGCATTCGTTTCACATTCATGAGTTGGTCTATATGAGGAGGGCAAAAAAGTATGGTGTCATCGGCATATTGAAGATGGGAGATTGTCACACCATTAGGCCCAATCTTTATCCCCTCCCATAAATTTGATGAAATTTCTTTTTGAATAAGCAAATTAAGCGACTCCACTACTATATCAAATAGAAAGGGTGATAGAGGGTCACCTTGGCGGAGTCCACGTTGGAGTTTAAAGGGAGTAGTTGGTGAACCATTCAACAAGATTAATGCCGATGCCGACATAACGCAAGTACTAATCCATTGTCTCCACTTTGAAGGGAAGTGCATTTGTTGTAGGATCCAGTCAAGGAAGCTCCATGAGACACTGTCCAAAGCCTTGTGAAAATCGAGCTTGAGGATGGCGGTTTGGGTGTTGTGGCGTCGGTAAGAATCAATAAGCTCACTTGCAATGAGAGCCCCATTAAGGATTTACCTCCCTTGAATGAACAAAGATTGACAAGGTCCAATTAGATCACTCATGACGCGTTTGATTCGCTTAGCAAGTAGCTTGGTTATGATTTTGTACACACAACCGACCATGCTAATTGGTCGGTAATCTTTGAACCCCGTAGGATTATCAATTTTGGGGATTAGTGCAATGAAAGCATTGTTGCTGCCTTTAGGAAGTCTCACGGATTGCCAAAATTCATTGACAATGCTATATACATCATTCTTGATCACCTCCCATGCACTTTTAACAAAATTGAAATTAAAACCATCCGGACCGGGGGCCTTGGACCCATCACACGATCTTATTGCAAAGCATCAATCTCTTCCACAAGAAATGGCTCGATTAACATAGCCTGATGATCTTGATCAAGAGTCCAAAAATTCAGTCCTGGGAAAGTAGGCCTAGAGTAGAAGTCCTCTTTGAAGATTTGCTTAAAATAGGCCACTGCTTCTCGGTTTATCTCGAATGGATCACTAATGGTGTTGCCATTAATACATAGAGATTCAATGGTGTTTCTTCTACGCCTTATAGTTGCAATGGCGTGGAAAAATCTGGTATTTTTATCACCTTCTTTGAGCCACCTAGCCCTTGAGTTTTGGGCCTAATACGTCTCCTTTCTCTTCAACCATTGCCAAAGATCAAGATGTGCGCATTTTCTATCTTGCAATTCTTCGCTGTCAAGTGCCCTTGAATTTGCAATTGTGTCGAGATCAAGAATTATGCGTTCAAGGGCTTCAATATTTTCATCAATGACTCCAAAGACCCGAGAATTCCAATTCTTTAGATTGAGTTTGAGTTCACAGAATTTATTCGGGAGTGTGCCAAGTGAGTTATGCCAGGATTCTGTTTTAACCTTCAAGCAGCCCGAATGAGAGAGCCAACAGTCTTGGAAACGGAACGGACGGGGCCCCCAATTGGTATCTTGAGTGCTGACCAATAAAGGACAGTGGTCCGACACCGTTCTCTACATGATGGAGAGTTTGATGGATGGGAGAAGGTTGATCCATTCAGGATGAACAAAGAGTCGGTCCATTTAAGTCTAGAGAGAGAGAGGGAGCTTGGAGTCCTAGTGAGAGAGTGAATGAGGAATCCCAGCAACAATGGACTACTGTACACCGACGAAAGGCGAGAAAGACGACATCAATGGCGAAGAGAACTTGTTTCATTGACTCACTTCCAATCAATATCTGTGAATATGATATTGAAAAATCCTTCTCACACTACGGCCTCATCTCCTTCATCTACATCCCATCCAAACTCCACCCTAACCGAAAATCACGATATGCTTTCGTCCAATTCCTGCACAGCTCAATCGCCGAGCTAGCCATAAGAGGTGAAAATGGTCGTCGCCTGTTTAATGGAAAACTCAACGTCAAATTAGCAAAAATCACTAGTGGAAAAATAAGGAAGGGCTGCGGTCAAAACAGCCCTAAGGGCTGCGTTTTTGGCCAGCAGCCCTTTCCGTAGCAGCCCTTCAATAGAAAAGAAGGGCTGCGGTTTTTAACCGCAGCCCTTCACAACGAAGGGTTGCGGTTCAGGCCAAAAACGCAGCCCTTCTAGTTTGGAAGGATTGCGTTTTTGGCTTAAACGCACTACCCTTCGTTGTACGAAGGGCTGCGGTTTTAGGCCAAAAACGCAGCCCTTCTTTAAGTGAAGGGCTTCGGTTTAGGCCTAAAATCGCAACCCTTCGTATTTGCTATGTTTTTTTTTTTTAAATAAATCGCTTAGCCCAGCAAGCCCCGCACGCCCACCTCTCGCACTCCCCCCCGCCCCCGCACGCCCACCCCCGCACTCCCCCAGCCCGCCCCCACCCCCGCCCACCCCCCCCACACCCACCCCACCCCCGCACTCCCCCCCAACCCCCGCCCACCCGCCTCCCTACCCCCGCCCCCCCCCCGCCCACCCCCGCCCCAGCCCCGCACCCCCACGACACCCCACCCCCTTTACTCCCCCGCACCCCCACCCCACCCCACCCTCGCCGGCCCCTCCACCCACTGCCTTGCCCACCCCAAGACCCCCCACCCCCTAGCCCGGCCTCAAAGCCCCCACCGTGGCGCCCCCCACCCCCACCCAACACCTCCCTTCGACACAAAAAAAAAAACGATCGAATTGCAATAATATATGACAAGTTTTTAAACGTAATAATTAACTTTAAATATATATATTTAATAATGTAAAAAGTGTACATAGAATTGATACCAACTAGTAGATCTAGCTAATTATATCACGAATTCCACCAAAATGTATCATAAGCAATCATCACAAAGGTGGGACGCCAACTTATCACGAACTTCATGTAATTCGTCTATGGTGAAGGCCCTCAAACTTGGTGTGTTATTCATATAAACCTTGCAAAACAACCAAGGAATAAACACATAATATAAGAATTCAATCATTTACCGTAGTTAGTAGTTCTAAAAATGACATATACCTTCCCGAAATTCAATCAAAAACAAATGCAAGCCTAAAACTCTACACACTAGTTATATTATACCTCATATTATCATGTTCAAAAAGAAAATGGAGTTAAATGACTCGAGAAACAGGAATTGGACGCGAAAAGGCAAAAATAGGCCTAAAATCACATTTACGTTCCCGAAATTCAACCAACAACAAATGCAAGCCTAAAAATCTACACAATAGTTACATTATACCTCATATAATCAAGTTCAAAAAGAATTTGGGGTGAAATGACTCGATAAGTACGAATCGGACACGAATCGACCAAAATAGGCCTAAAATGACCCGAGAATCAAGTCACATGGCGATGGAATGCCCATCAGCTGGTAGCGGCGGAGATGGTGGGAAATGTTACAAATGTGGAGAGCATTCCATTGCCATGTGACCTCACTCTCCACATTTGTAACAAAATCCCACCACCACCCCCACCACTGCCCCCCCACTGCACTCCATCATTGCCATGTAGGCCTAAAATGACCTTTTCGTTCCCCAAATTCAACCTACAACAAAAATAAGCCTAAAAATCTACACAATAGTTACGAATTGGAGAAATTACACAGACCTGAGTTTATGTCTCATGATTTATTGACCTTCCACCGTTTCTTAGGATCTTCAAGTACATGTATCCCTTCCGTGTGATCTACACGCATATAGTTCTCCGACATATTCACATCATCTTCCACACTATTTTCAGGATAGGTAAAAGGGGGGAGGTCCTCAAATGCATCATATTCTTCCTCATTATCAACATCACCAATACCGAGGATACTCCTTTTACCAGGTACAACAATTGACCACTTATTATCAGCAGGATCAGTTACAAAAAATACTTGCTTAACTTGTGATGCAATTACAAATGGCTCCTGAGTTTCACGTAGACGACTAAGGTCAGCAAGAGTGAATCCGCAAGGATCATCTTTTCTTACGCAACGTCGATTATCGTCAACCCACTTGCAACACAAGAGGCAAATATTAAAAGTACAGTAGTCCAACTCCCATATTTCTTGTATTCGCCCATAATAATTGCTTTCAGCATGTACAGGCGACTTATCCTTCGAGCTTGCGTATTGTGTAGATGACGCCACAAGTGAAACACCACTATTTTGTTGCGATGTTGACTTCAGATCTTGACGTTCAGTCCAAAACGTATACCCGTTAATATCATAACCCTCATAAGAGCGTACAACTTCACGAGGACCAAATGCTAACCACTTGACTGTTTCAGGAACACTTTCATCCAAATCATTCACTACTCGTTTATGAAACAATCAATGAAAGTCTTGTTATGCATTTGCGTCAATGCCCTAACTCCTTTTCCAGGATTGCTAACACGTAATTCCTCCATATGTTCATTTAAATAAGGATGGACAGCTGCTACGTGATGCAATACAAATAAGTGAGCTTGTGTACGCTTTTCTACGGAAGGTGTGATCAATTTTGAACCAATTGTACCCTTGCCCTCAAGTCTGCCCTCGTGTCGGGATGTCGGAAGTCCAACAAGATCAACACTAGCAAAATACTCAGCCACAAAATTACTGATCTCTTCACCCACAATCCCTTGAATTATACTACCTTCTGGTTGTGCAGGATTCCGAACTTTATCCTTCAAAGTGCCCATATATCTCTCAAAAGGATAGCACCACCTCAAAAACACTGGACCACACAGCTTAATTTCTCGAACTAGATGGACAATGAGATGGACCATAATGTCAAAGAATACGGGGGGGAAAAACATCTCAAATTTGCATAGAGTTTCAACTACTCTGGCCTGCAAGGAATCGAGGGTCGACGGTTCTAGGACTTTGCTGCATATTGTATGGAAAAATGAACAAAGTTCTGTAATGGTGTGCCTCACATGCTTTGGAAGTATCCCACGAATTGCAATCGATAAGAATACTTGCATTATGACATGACAATCGTGAGATTTCATACTCGATAACTTCAACTCACCATTTAAGGTAACAAATCGCTTCATATTCAATGAGTAGCCAGTTGGAACCTTAATGCCATACAATGACTCGCAAAAAATCCGTTTATCTGCACGCGACATCGTGTAGCAAGCTGGTGGCAAATAATTCTTCTCCGAATCCTCCACCTTCTTTTTACTTTTCTGAGTTTCATCATCAACCCTTTCCTCCACTACTTTCTTGTTCCTTCCGTCCCTTTTCTGAGCCCACAAATCTGGTCGAAGCCCCTGTTTTTCCAAGTAAAGTCGTGACACCTTAACATCTTTTGTCTTACCCGGAATATTCATAAGTATCGCAAGAATAGCTTCACAAACATTCTTCTCTATGTGCATGACATCCAAACAATGTCTGACCTTTAGATCTTTCCAATATGGGAGTTTCCAAAAAATGGACTCCTTTTTCCATAATCCTGTAGGTCGATCAACCTCACTAGTAGGTTTACCAAAGATTGTTTCAATGCCCTTCACCTGATTATAAACTTCAGTACCAGTTAATGGTCTACGAGCAACTTCTTCTTCAACCGTCCCATTGAATGCCTTCTTCTTAAACCGATAGGGATGGTCGCGTCTGAGGAGCCTTCGTGTGCGCATATACACATGTTTGCAGCCCTTAAGGTGTGTAGACTTCATGTCTTCTACACAAATCGGGCAGGGTTGTTTTCCTCTAGTCTTATACCCAGATAAGTTCCCATAAGCTGGATAATCGTTCATAGTACAAAAAAGTGTGGCACGCAGAGTGAACATGTCATTAGCATACGCATCAAATACTAACACTCCTTCGTTCCACATCTTCTGTAAATCTTCAACAAGCGGCTGGAGGTATACATCTATGTCATTTCCAGGTTGTTTGGGCCCCGATATAAGAAGCGACATTATCATGTACTTGCGTTTCATGCACAACCATGGAGGCAAGTTATAAACCACTAAAACTACTGGCCATGTACTATGCTGCGAACTGAGATTGCCAAAAGGGTTCATGCCATCCGTACATAATCCAAGCCTCAGATTCCTATCCTCATTACCAAATGCCTTATGCACCCTGTTGATACTTTTCCACTCAGGCGAATCAGCCGGATGCTTGAGCAGACCGTCTTTCTTCCTACGATCTGCATGCCACCTCAAATTATTCACATCTCCTTTAATTGAGAACATGCGCTTAAATCTAGGTGTTATGGGTAGATACCACAACACCTTAGTTGGTGGTCCTTCACTACCTTCAGCTCCTTCACGCTTGTACCTCGACAATCCACAACGTGGACACTCATGTAAATGCTCATACTCATTACGATAAAGCACACAATCGTTAGGACAAGCATGTATCCGCTCGTACTCTAAACCGAAAGGACACATCAGTTTCTTCGCATAATAGTACGACTATGGCAGTTCATTCCATCAGGGAGCATATCAGCTAAAACTTCCAACAACGATGTGAAACTAGAGTCCGTCCAACCAGCTTTCGACTTAATGTTGAACAGTGTTATCACGGCGGAAAGTTTGGTGTACTTTGTACAACCTGGATACAACGGCTTTTCAACAGCCTCAGACATAGACTCAAAAATACGAGGTCGTTTACACGACTGATCTTCAACCTCGTGTATCATCTCGTCTACCCGATCCCTATCATCTGCAAACTCATCATCCCAATTCTCATCCTCGAACTCATCATCCTTCTTTTCTTCACATACATCGTTCATTACTCTAGAGCTTCCTATATACTTCCCCTGCTCACCATGCCAAACCCATACGTGGTATTGAGGCCTAAACCCACGGCGAAAGACATGCTCCCTAACCAAATGTATACTACTAACCTTGCTCACATTTCTACAATCGACACAAGGACAATAGAAGTTGTAACACCCCGGTTTTTGAAACAATTTATTATTTATTTTATTAACTATAATATATATTTTAGTTTATTTGATAATTCAATTCATTTATCTTTAGGAATTACTTTGTAAATAATTTATATGGTTATAGTGGGACAAGTTTAGTAAGTAATTTAACTAATAATAGTAATAAGAGGAAATATACTCACATATATGTAAGAAGGGGGAAAAGGGAGAAATAAAACAAGAAAAGAAAAAAAAACGAAAAAAAAAGGAACGAAAGAAAAAGAAAGAAGAACAACATCTTCATTCTTCACCGTTCACCATCTTCTTCTTCTCTCAAAGTCTTCAACCTTCTTCCTTCACCACACAACCATCACCGTTGCCGGCGATCGCAACCACAACCGCCACTAGAAGTGACATCATAGAAGTGGGCGGCGCAAGGGAGAACAAAGGGGGTCGTCGCTGCTGTAGTTTGGAGCGTTTAGGGCTCGTATTAGGGGGCTTTTGCAAGTTATTTTTCATCCCCAATCATCTATATTAGTGGGTAAGATGAATTCCTCAACTAATTTAAGTTTTCTTTTAGAATAATGAAGTTAGGGTTTATGTTTATGAAATTGAATTGGGGGTTTTGATTTTTAATTGTTTGGGCGTGGAATTGAATGAATAAAATGTTTACTTAGTTGTTTAGTAGTTAGTTTAGATTAATAGAATGTTAAGTAAACTTGTTGTTCAAAGAGAATTGTGGTGTAATTCGTATAAATTACTGTCAGTTTCGTAAAACGCAATTTCAAGCAGTTTCTGGGCATTTTTAGCAAAAATACCATTTCACAAAAGTTGTTCGTATTGAAATTTTATCCAAGATAGGCTCAAGAAACGCTTGATTTGGATCTCGAATGAGGAAGTTATATGTCCATTTTAAGTTTCTGCTGAAATTGATAAAAAGTATGGTTAGTTTCGAATGTTTTAACTTTCAATGTTTTCTTATGAATATTTTTCTAATGGACTTTGAGTGTCTAAAGTATAATAGGAATATTAATGTTGATTTAGTATAAACAAAGAGAGATTTTAGTATTGTTGGTATTAATTATTTTGATAATCAAAGGTAAATGGCGGTTTAAGTAAATAAGTTATGAGAATTAGTTATACTTACTTGAATATAAAAAGAAGGGGTTGATGTTTTATAAATTAAAGTTAATAAAAACTCATTAACTATATTAGCCAAATCTATTAATATTTATTAAGTACATGTATGTTATATTGTAGATCCCGGTTTCATTGAGGAGCCGTATTAACTGAGCTAGTTGGTTTGATATAGTTTAAAAGGTAAGATTCTTTACTCAAATGTTTAATAGTTACGAGAAAGGTCTACAAAAGATAAGATTTTAACTAAAACTTTCATATTACGAGAAAAGATTATAAAGGTATGTATCTCTCTTGAGTTGAGATTGGTTTGAATAGGAGGATGTTCCTCCTAATACAGATAGTTTGTTTTCAAACCTTGAATTATAGAATAGTTACAGAAAAAGATTTATTGATAGTTTTATGTTTTTAAACTGGTTGGGATTGCCTTAATGGTGTCTCAAGGAATTGGAACCTTGTCGGGATCGTCTCGACATTACAGGACATTACAGAATAGTTGGGGGGTACGTTGATCAGTACCTCGGACTTAGATCTTCTGCTACGGTTTGACCGTTTGTGGGGTGTGCACACTAGGGGTTTTTGTCTAATAGTTATCCGGAGGGCCTAGCTAGCCCAATGGGAAATAAAGTTCGTTCCATTCCATAGATTTATGATTCTAAGATTCTGAAAGAAATTGTTTTAGCAAAGAAAATAGAAAAGTATTTGATTTGGAAAAGAAGTGAAGGGAAATGTTTTATAATGCTTTTATTTAGTATTGTGGTTTCAAAAAGAAAATGATTTGTAGGATATAATTAATGCATCCTACCTGCATATAAATTTGACTTTACAGTATTGAATCTTGCTCAGCCAGTTTGGCTGATACTACATGCATGCTCGATATATGCAGGTACATGAAGGCTTAGAGCCGGGGTGTGGGCGGAGAGCAACGTCCACTAGTTTTGCATAAAATATAGTTATAATAGTTCTTTTCTGGTGCATTTCTTATAGATAATCAATAATTTTAAGACTTAGGATTGTAAATATTAATCCACTTAAATCTTTATTCGGTTAGGTTGTAATAGTTTAAATTAAGCTTTAATTTAGTTTTGGTGCAGGTAGTTCTTCCTTAGCGATTATTCTCGTAATAATCGTGGAATAACACGTTTGTATTTCGAGTAGTTAAGCAGGAATTTCGTTGGTATTTGAGCTGGGTGGAGTTGTTGAGAATTTGGAATATGGATTACTGAATTGTTGAAACAGGTTTATAATAATTCGGACGCCAGTCCTAAATTAAATTTTAGGCAGTCCATATTTCAAACGGAACTCTGCCGAATTTTCTATAAAATTTTACCATTATTTAATTAAATTAAGCACTCGAAATTCAGGGGTGTTATAGTTGGTATCAGAGCCTAGGTTAATTAAGGACTGGGTTAAGTTAAAGATAATAGAAAACTAAAATTTTGACAAGCCGAAGTGAGAAAGTGAGATGGGTTATACACGGAAAGTGTATATTCTGTGTTGTTTATATGTTTATATTAAGTATGTGGTTGTTTTTGTATATCGTGATTGGAGAGTTAATATTCTTTTATGACAATCAATGTGTTATACTTGAGTTTTATCGAGATTCAAGGTCTTTTGTCTTGTCTAGTGCTTACAAGATGCATAAGCGTGAAAGAAGTAAATCGTCAGAGATGCGCGCTTTGATGCGTCGGATGGCCGAGTCTAATAAGGCCATGACTGAGGCTGTGCAATTGCTAGCGGAAGCACGAGCTACTACTACTAGCACTAGCAAAGTAGCTATCACTGAAGTTGCTGCTGTGCATAAAGCAATTGACGGGAAGAAGCCGCCTAAGTATGATGGAAAAGGCGACCCCGTGAAGATGGAGAATTGGATTAGAGAGTTTGACAAGATCTTTGTCACTCTCCAGGTCCCTAAAGAGATGAGAATAGACTCCGCAGCCTACCATCTCACTGAAGATGCTGATATCTGGTGGACCAACAACAAATATAATTTTACCACCAAAGTCACATACGATGAGGATGGTTTCGAGGAGGTGGAGACAAAGGAATTTGGTTGGAAAGAGTTCAAGAAGGCGCTACGCGCTGAGTTCTTCCCACCTCATATGAGGAAAAGGAAGAGATCTGAGTTTGAATAGCTGGAGCAAGGAGATATGTCTGTCCAAGACTTCTATACTAAATACCTTGAGTTGTCTCGTTTTGTGCCAGAATTGGTCCCAAATGAACAAGAAAGAGCTACGAGGTTCGAGGAAAAACTTGATCTTGAACTTCTTAGCAACATGGGAGCGGCTGACTTCACGACCTTGAACGAAGTTTATACTCGTGCTAGCAATGCCGAGAGAATCAAGGAGAGAAGGAAAGCCGCAGAAAAGATGAAAGCTCCTATAAAAGAAGGTACCCAACAATTGGATAAGGGTAATAACTTTAGTCAAAACAAGAGCAGAAACTTTGATAATCGGGGTCCTAGGGGTAACTTCAATAGAGGAGGTCAGAGTCAACAAGCCTCAAGGAGTGCTCAGAGTTCGTTTCAGCCCCGTAGCTAAGCCCAGAGCCAATCTCAATCCCAAAACAACCCAAGACCTGTTCGTCGTTATTTCTGCAAAAGATGTGAAAACAGTCATCCAGGGAGGGATTGTGAAGGCAATAAGGTGACATGTAATTATTGCAAGAAAGAGGGGCATAGAGCTTATGAGTGTTTCATTAACCCTGATGCTAGGATTGGCCGCAATTATGAGGTGTTGAGGACACCCACTGCTAGTACAGCTAGTAATCGCCCAACTACTTCTGCAGCTCCTAATCGTAGCGCAGGAGCGGCTAATGTTGCTCAGGCTAAGAGAGGTCCCGAGAAGAAGAACACGGGCAACCTTAGTCATCTGAATTAAGCAGATGCAGATAACCAGGGGAATGCAGTGACCGGTACTTTCTCTATCCATTCTACACCTGCCTACGTACTATTTGATTCAGGTGCATCACATTCATTTATATCTGAAACTTTTGCAAATAGGTTAAACTTAGAAAGTGTCACACCTTGTGAGGCCGATATTTCCATTCCTTCTGGTCTACGTGTCACGTGTAATAGGATTTATTTAGATGTCCCTATAGCTTATGGTGAAACTACTTTGTTTGCCGACCTAATAGTTTTTCCTTTGGAAGATTTTGATGTAATATTAGGGATGGATTGGTTAGAAAAGTATAAAGCCAAGATAGATTGTCCGAAACAAAAAGTCACTATAGAGAGTCATAAGGGTGTCCATGTGCTTTATAGTCGCCGTCCGGTGAAGATTATTTCTGCTCTTACATTGAAGTCTTATTTAAGGAAGGGATGTCCTATGTACCTTTGTCATATTCATGATACGAGCAAGGAAAGGCCAGAGCTTGGAGATGTCCCAGTTGTGAATGAGTATCAAGATGTGTTTCCAGACGATGTTCTTAATATGCCTCCGAAGTGTGAGGTTGAGTTCAACATCGATTTGGTACCTGGAACGGGACCTATCTCCAAGCCACCCTATCGGATGGCGCCTGCTGAGATGAGAGAACTCAAAACTCAATTAGAAGAGTTGCTAGATAAAGGCTACATTCGGCCTAGTGTATCACCTTGGGGTGCACCAGTTCTTTTCGTGAAGAAGAAAGATGGTACCCTAAGATTATGCATTGACTACAGAGAACTCAATAACGTCACTGTGAAAAACAAGTATCCGTTGCCAAGGATAGATGACTTGTTTGATCAGTTGGCCGGTGCAGGAGTATTCTCTAAGATTGACTTGAGATCAGGTTACCATCAGCTTCGCATTGTAGATAAAGATATTTCAAAGACCGCTTTTCGTACCCGTTATGGACACTATGAGTTTACAGTTATGCCCTTTGGGTGACTAACGCGCCAGCGGTGTTCATGGACTTGATGAACAGGGTATTTAGAGCTTATTTGGATAAATTCGTTGTTGTGTTTATTGATGATATATTGGTTTATTCAAAGAATGCGAGTGAACATGAAGAGCACCTCCGTGCTGTTTTACAAATACTGAGAGAAAATCACTTGTATGCAAAGTTCTCTAAATGTGAATTTTGGCTCGAGAAAGTGGCTTTTCTGGGTCATATCATTTCTAAGGAGGGTGTTTCAGTTGACCCATCTAAAATTCAAGCAGTTTCTGAATGGTCTACTCCGAAGAATGTGACTGAAATTCGCAGCTTCCTTGGTCTAGCCGGCTACTATAGGAGATTCGTGAAAGATTTTTCAAAAATAGCTCGCCCATTGACGAGTTTAATGAAGAAGCGCACCAAGTATGAATGGAATGATGATTGTGAGAAGGCTTTTCAGACGTTGAAGGAGCGTCTTACTACAGCTCCAGTCTTAACTTTACCTAATGGGGATCAAGACTACGAGGTGTATACAGATGCTTCGAGAAATGGCCTTGGATGTGTGCTTATGCAGAAACGGAAAGTTGTAGCTTATGCGTCCAGACAATTAAAAGTTCATGAGACGAACTACCCCACACATGATCTTGAATTAGCCGCAGTAGTCTTTGCTCTAAAAATTTGGCGTCACTATTTGCTTGGTACTTCATTCAAAATATACTCTGATCATAAAAGCCTCAAGTATATCTTTACGCAAAAGGAGCTGAATATGAGACAAAGAAGATGGTTAGAGCTGATTAAGGATTACGATATGGAGATTCAATACCATGAAGGCAAGGCCAATGTTGTTGCTGATGCGCTTAGTAGGAAATCTTCTCACTTATTGCACACGACACTTTCGAGAAGGTTACTTAGGGACGAATTTCATAATTTTGGTGTCGAACTTGTCCGAGTTGGGGCACAGCTTAACTCCCTTACATTGCAACCAGATGTGTACGATGAGATTAAGGAAAACCAAGCTAGTGATGCACTTCTGAAGAAAAAGGTGGGAGAAGTTCAAAATACTGAAGATGCTTATTTTAAGATCCATGCAGATGGGAGTCTTCGCTATAAGGGTAGGTGGTGTGTTTCTGACATACCTGATCTGAAGAAGAAGATCTTAGATGAAGCTCATTTGACTCCATATTCGGTACATCCAGGAGGTGACAAGTTGTATAAAGACCTCAAAGTCACCTTTTGGTGGCCTCACATGAAGCAACAGGTCGCCGAGTATGTTTCCAAGTGCTTGACTTGTCAAAAAGTCAAGTTTGAGCACAAGAGACCTCAAGGCGAGATACAACCTTTGGAGATTCCAGTGTGGAAGTGGGACTCAATTTCTATGGATTTTATCTCTGGACTTCCAAGGACACCTAATGGTAATAACATGATTTGGGTCATTGTGGACCGACTCACCAAGTCTGCCCACTTTATACCGATGAAAGATACATGGAAACACCAAAAGCTAGCAGATGCCTACAGGAAGAATGTATTGCGATTACATGGTGTGCCGAAGGATATTATTTCCGATAGAGATAGTAGATTCTTATCTAACTTCTGGCAGAAGCTTCAGGAAGCTTTAGGATCACAATTGAAAATGAGTACCGCTTTTCATCCTGCTACGGATGGTCAGACAGAACGGACAATCCAAACACTTGAGGACATGTTAAGGGCGTGTGCCTTAGAGTTCCAAGGCTCGTGGGAAGATAGGCTTGACTTGATAGAGTTCTCATATAATAACAACTATCATTCTTCAATTGGGATGGCCCCATATGAAGCCTTGTATGGTCGGAAGTGTCGTAGTCCTCTTTGTTGGAATGACAGTAGTGAAGCTTGTGTTCTTGGTCCTGAGATGATCCAAGAAACTATGGAACAAGTGAAATTGATACAACAGAAAATGAAAGCAGCACAAGATAGACAGAAAAGTTATACTGATAAATACCGACGACATGTGGAATTTGAAGTTGGTGAGAAAGTCCTCCTGAAAGTCTCTCCTATGAAGGGAGTAATGCGGTTCGGGATGAAGGGCAAGTTAAGCCCTAAGTTTATTGAACCGTATGAGGTTCTGGAGAGGATAGGTGAAGTTGCTTACAAATTGGCATTGCCTCCGGAGATAGCTCGAGTTCATAATGTGTTTCACATCTCTCAGCTGCGCCGGTACATTAGTGACCCTTCACATGTACTGAAACCCGAGGAATTACACTTAGAGGATAACTTGTCATATATTGAGGTTCCAGTCAAAATCCTCGATAGTAAAGTTCGAGTAACTCGGAATGGGGAAGTGAAACTGGTGAAAGTATTATGGTCGAACCATAAGGATGATGAGCTTAGTTGGGAATCTGAGGATGCGATGCGCGCTCAATATCCCCACTTATTCCAATAGGTACCCTTTCAGTTACGAGGACGTAACTAATCTTTTAGGGAGGGTGGAATTAGTATGATTTCATTTCAATTCTTGGTATTTAAAGATAAGTTTGACTTGTATTAAGTGTTTGATCCTACATGTAAAGTTAATGGTATGTTGAAAGTATGCTAGTATGATAGTTTATGTGCAAGTTTGATACTATATAGTTATTATCTTTCATACTTTAATAATAGATAGTTGGCTAAACATATAAAGTTAATGAGCTAAAGTTTTGAAAAGTGATAGGATTTTCGCTACGAGTTTAAGAATTGTTTCAAGTTTCGAGGACGAAACTTATTTTAAGGGGGGTAGATTGTAACACCCCGGTTTTTGAAACAATTTATTATTTATTTTATTAACTATATTATATATTTTAGTTTATTTGATAATTCAATTCATTTATCTTTAGGAATTACTTTGTAAATAATTTATATGGTTATAGTGGGACAAGTTTAGTAAGTAATTTAACTAATAATAGTAATAAGAGGAAATATACTCACATATATGTAAGAAGGGGGAAAAGGGAGAAATAAAACAAGAAAAGAAAAAAAAAACGAAAAAAAAAGGAACGAAAGAAAAAGAAAGAAGAACAACATCTTCATTCTTCACCGTTCACCATCTTCTTCTTCTTCTCTCAAAGTCTTCAACCTTCTTCCTTCACCACACAACCATCACCGTTGCCGGCGATCGCAACCACAACCGCCACTAGAAGTGACATCATAGAAGTGGGCGGCGCAAGGGAGAACAAAGGGGGTCGTCGCTGCTGTAGTTTGGAGCGTTTAGGGCTCGTATTAGGGGGCTTTTGCAAGTTATTTTTCATCCCCAATCATCTATATTAGTGGGTAAGATGAATTCCTCAACTAATTTAAGTTTTCTTTTAGAATTATGAAGTTAGGGTTTATGTTTATGAAATTGAATTGGGGGTTTTGATTTTTAATTGTTTGGGCGTGGAATTGAATGAATAAAATGTTTACTTAGTTGTTTAGTAGTTAGTTTAGATTAATAGAATGTTAAGTAAACTTGTTGTTCAAAGAGAATTGTGGTGTAATTCGTATAAATTACTGTCAGTTTCGTAAAATGCAATTTCAAGCAGTTTCTGGGCATTTTTAGCAAAAATACCATTTCACAAAAGTTGTTCGTATTGAAATTTTATCAAAGATAGGCTCAAGAAACGCTTGATTTGGATCTCGAATGAGGAAGTTATATCCATTTTAAGTTTCTGCTGAAATTGATAAAAAGTATGGTTAGTTTCGAATGTTTTAACTTTCAATGTTTTCTTATGAATGTTTTTCTAATGGACTTTGAGTGTCTAAAGTATAATAGGAATATTAATGTTGATTTAGTATAAACAAAGAGAGATTTTAGTATTGTTGGTATTAATTATTTTGATAATCAAAGGTAAATGGCGGTTTAAGTAAATAAGTTATGAGAATTAGTTATACTTACTTGAATATAAAAAGAAGGGGTTGATGTTTTATAAATTAAAGTTAATAAAAACTCATTAACTATATTAGCCAAATCTATTAATATTTATTAAGTACATGTATGTTATATTGTAGATCCCGGTTTCATTGAGGAGCCGTATTGACTGAGCTAGTTGGTTTGATATAGTTTAAAAGGTAAGATTCTTTACTCAAATGTTTAATAGTTACGAGAAAGGTCTACAAAAGATAAGATTTTAACTAAAACTTTCATATTACGAGAAAAGATTATAAAGGTATGTATCTCTCTTGAGTTGAGATTGGTTTGAATAGGAGGATGTTCCTCCTAATACAGATAGTTTGTTTTCAAACCTTGAATTATAGAATAGTTACAGAAAAAGATTTATTGATAGTTTTATGTTTTTAAACTGGTTGGGATTGCCTTAATGGTGTCTCAAGGAATTGGAACCTTGTCGGGATCGTCTCGACATTACAGGACATTACAGAATAGTTGGGGGGTACGTTGATCAGTACCTCGGACTTAGATCTTCTGCTACGGTTTGACCGTTTGTGGGGTGTGCACACTAGGGGTCTTTGTCTAATAGTTATCCGGAGGGCCTAGCTAGCCCAATGGGAAATAAAGTTCGTTCCATTCCATAGATTTATGATTCTATGATTATGAAAGAAATTGTTTTAGCCAAGAAAATAGAAAAGTATTTGGTTTGGAAAAGAAGTGAAGGGAAATGTTTTATAATGCTTTTATTTAGTATTGTGGTTTCAAAAAGAAAATGATTTGTAGGATATAATTAATGCATCCTACCTGCATATAAATTTGGCTTTACAGTATTGAATCTTGCTCAGCCTGTTTGGTTGATACTACATGATCGATATATGCAGGTACATGAAGGCTTAGAGCCGGGGTGTGGGCGGAGAGCAACGTCCACTAAATAAAAGAACATTAACAAAAACATCATATGAAACCTTCATAAAATATCGTTGGAAAGGGAGTGCGAGTGTTAGGCGTTACCTCGAGTCGTGATTATTATACTTGATAGATGGGGGAGGCTTGTGATATACTTTTTCCTTTCTAATCTATTCAAGAATTAATAAAGGATGACTTATTAATATTTTATTCTAGATTTCAAGCTCTACGATCCATTTCCATCATATTCCCATTTTAAGAAGTACTTTGATATGAATTACTAGAGAGTTTCTTAGTGATTAACTAATGTTTATGGAATCTCATTATAACTATTTAGTACTTAAATTATAATTCATGACTTTACTAAATTGGTTAAAAAGGCTCTTATAATATATATATATATATATATATATATATATATATATATATATATATATATATATATATATATATATATATATATATATATATATATATATATATATATATATATATATATATATTCCAAAGCAAAAACATGACATGCTGCCACATGTACTCCCCTTCCCCCACGCAATGAAATGACATATTAATTAATAAAAATGTGTGTTATGTGCCTCGAACCCATGACCTCTCATTTAAGATATAAGTGCACTAACCAACTACTCTACAATCTCATGTTGGTATTGATGGGGAAAAAATATATTTCCTATTTTTAAGACAATTAAATACAAATGTATATATCAATACTCATTAAGCTAATGTTAATAATAGCATGTCCTACCTTTTTAGTAATCTTATAATAAAAAAAAACAAAAGCTCTTCAAATTTTTATAACCTCTGTAATTAACACTACTACACCATTTTATTGCATCAGTTGTATTCTTACACATCAACCTACTTTAAAAAAAGATTGTATTATATTTTTTATAAATAATTATATATTTATATATATATGTACTCTATTGAAACCGAGGTTATATTGATGAATAATTCATGTTATAATTTACTATGTAGAAAATTTAAAAAGAACTTGAAGATCATTTAATTTCCTAAGCACAATCCAATGCCTATAACTCTTTTTTTTCACTTTTCTCAAGTGTTTGATTTAAGACTTCAAATTCACATTGATAAGGAAATGATCTTAAAACAGATATGAATGAGGGATAAAGGAAACTAATTATTTAATTAATTGTCATAAATGTGATGAGTACTTTTTTGGTAATCTAAAATACTTTTTTAAATTAAAAAAATTCATGTTTAATGACTTGAAGGTTGGATTATGAAACTTTCATATTTTAGTTAAGCCTTCAATACTAAAACTTATTATTAAACTAATGTTATTTACAACTATTTAACAGATTCATTTAATCAAATATAGAAAGTGAGATTCATTTTATTAAACTAATCAGTGAAGCAACAAGTATCAATATTTCATTTACTTACACAATATCATGGGTTACTAATAGAAGTTATTAGCGTTAAGTTGGTTAGGAGCATAAACAATTAAACATAGTTATTTACACATGTTTTAGCAATCATTTGCATAAGTAGGTTTTTATTAACTAAGGTCATAAAATAAGATTAATAAAATAAAGAATTATTAATGAAGACTCTTAAGTCTTAACTTCGCTTCCTTAGTATACTTGACCCAAAACTCAAGTTTAATGAAGTTAAGAATATGTTTACTAAGTTTAGATTATTGAATCAAGGATTACAAACTATATATCCATAATCCATGTAATAACTTAGGCTATTAGTAGAATTATTAGTCTTGAGTAACATAGGATTAGTACTAAAATAAACAAGAAGGAATAAAACAAGGAGAGCAGCGAGACAGGGGAGGGAGAAGAAGGTGGTGCAGCTGGCGGTAGACGGTGGTAGTGCGGGTCTGGACGCGCAGACGGGGCGGCAGTCGGATGGTATTGTTTGATTTTTTTTGATTTTTGGGTGATAAAGAATAGTGAAATTGTCGTACTATTTATAGTTATTTTATGAAGAGAACTCAATTAAACCAACATAAGCTAATGGTGAAGAATACTTGGGGAGCAACGTCTTCTAGAATGCCTTGGGAAATAAGGAGAAGAAAGCTTGAGGAAGAAGATGAATTGGTTGGAAATGGTGATTTTCCAATTTTGGAAAATTCCTAATTCTTTTGCTATTACTAAAATTAGCAATTTTCCTACTTTCTTTAATCTACAACCAAACTTACTTAGCTTATTTTATTAAACACTTGATTTTTTTTATTTCAATAAATTAAAGGAGTAATTATGATAACCTTAAAAATAAATTTTAAACAATTTAATTAGCTTATTATTAATATTACATAAGCTTAAATTTTCGGGATATTACATAGTAACAACAAATATGGCAACTTTACTTGGTTACAACAAGAAAATATAATCTCCATACTTAATAAACCAAACCACATAGTAACCATAATGATGCTACCAACTTTATTTAATTACAACAAGGAATATAGCATTCATGCTTGATACTTCATAATCCAAACCACAATAACAATTTAATGAACTATTCATTTTTAACATTTATTAATATTCCAACCGCACAGTAACCATAGTGATGTTGGCAACTTTATTTAATCATATTACAACCAGGAAATGAAATAGCATCCACACTCAAAGACTTTATTTTCCAAACATCAATAACAACTTAGCTTCTTGAATAGCATTTCTAGACTATTCATTAGCAATGACGTGATTCATCAAAGGCAGTAGTTGTGCACTTAAAGGCGCCAACATTATAGACATAGACATCGCAGTAACAATTTCCACAACAAGGGTAAAAAACACTACATGACTCATGGAAACCAACGCAAGCAAGAGGATTGGTGCTAATGCCAATCTCTTCAAGCATAATGTTTGAGAGGGGACGAACAGCAAAAGTGGGTTGAGGTGTGGTGGCTAGCATCAGTAAGGCTAGCATCATCACTAAACTAACCACCCCCTTCGCATTCTTACTCATTTCCATCTTAGTAGCTTATCACTAGATGTTTTTTGTTTGTGTTTTGGATGGAAAGATGGAGGGTTGGTGTCCCTTTTTATAGCCAAAGGGTTACATGGGCAAATTGGTCATTTGTTGTGGCCTTTAATTTTTTTCGTTCGATAGCTGGTCTTCAATTCTTATCATCTATTGATGGTCTCCCATGTCTCAAATTATTAATTCTTTAGTATGTGATCCGACTTATATTAATTTTCTTAATCAAATTGAGAATTTTGATTCAAATGAAAGTTACCATAATTGTAAATCATACGTGATGCAGTCATAACCCATCCTAACTACTTAACTGTTTTCAAAGTAAGATTCTATGAATCACCGAGATATTTGTCTATTTCTTCAAGGTGAGAAGATGGCATTGACACGTTGTATGAGAAATCTTCCCGAAGTAAGCTTTGGCTCAATGGTATCATGCTCTTTTATTCCTGCAGAAGCTAGGGTTCGATCATTGATATGACCAATACTATATATGGGGGGTTGAAGGGAATAAGGGGTTGAGAGTAGGGATGACAACGAGTTGAACTTGGACCAGATTATGCATAATCCGACTGCGATCCTACAAAAAGTCGGATTTTACTCCGACATCCGAATTCAAGACCTAGGGGATAGACTTAGAGTATAAGACACGGTAGACTTAGGCAATCATTGTACCTGGAAAAAAAACCACAATTAGCTCTACATTATGTATAAAAGATGTGAACATTATCTGCTTTCACTTTTCACCCTTTGAAGTCATTGTCTGACTTTCTTAACATGTGAACAAAATTAAGATTGTAGTTCTACTGTCAAAGTGTTTCAAACAGAAACAAATCACCATATTTCCTCCTCCCTGAAAGAAGGACAAGACTTTTGAATTTGGCACATGACCTAATGCACCAATTCAGCCCATTAAAGATAACGTTGAACATAATTTTGATGGCGCTGACACTGTGCTACCTCCTCTTTAAAAAGTTCGATGAACTTATTAAACCAAAGTAAACAAATTGAGAACTACGATTAAAATGAAAAGTTCATTGCCAGGGTACTACAAATTGGCACTTGTGCCACAAATCATACCAGAATAATTTAGTATTTGTGGCATATATTGATCTTTTGGCGAGAAATTTAGATTCTACCATAATTTAAATTGTGGCAAAACATAATCTAGCTGCGAAAATATAAGTCATAAGCCCAATAATTTTTTATACATTGAAATATTTCTCATACGAAATCGTGAAAGAAAATAAGACTACTATTCTACATCTATTAGTGTACTATTATTCCCTCCGTTTCCTAAAGATTCTCTCACTGTGACATTTTTCACTATTTATAAACTTCGCTTTAACCATCGTTTGTGATTTGTGATTTTTCTCTTTCATCTTTCGCCATTCCTCTGTCAGTGGCTGCCATTGCCGACAACTATCACCGCCATCTCGGACACTTTGTCACCACTCATGTCGTTTCCACCTCCGAATATGCTTCAAACACTAAGCCTATCAGGTGGATAAGATTTAGTAAGTTTCAAGAAGTTCTAATTTCTAATACCTTACAGGCTTATACTATAAAATTCAATAAATTTTAATGACTTCATGTAAGCTCCAATAAGTTCAAAAAGAAAAAGGGTACATGATGCACATGCTCCCTAAATATATGATTTGAAGTTTCGTTCTTTCAATTTTTGAATAGGTTATGGCACTACGTACTTGATTAAGGTTGTTTATGTACCATCATTTGGTACAATTGTACAAGTTGAATCATAAAGACGTGAGGAAGGAGTATGTAACTACCGACTACCATCAGACATTGTTGATGCTTATTGTTCTTAGTAGAGGTCCAAATATGCAATAAATGCTTCTCGTTGTCTTGTTTGAGTTTCCTTCCCCTTGTTGAGAAAGGAAATTATTACAAGCAACTCTAACAACCTTCCTAAAATAATGGAGGAAAATAAAATAAATAAAGAAAGTGAAAATTATATATAACAACCTAACAATGCTATTTCGATTAAACCACTTTCTTCAACATGTCATTTCTCACCAAGTAATTTGCTTCTTTAGCATAGGAAAATAACGAAAAATCTTATTCCATTCACTAGGTAGATAATTCACTAAAAATAAACATCAACATATAATAAAGTTGAGATTGATACATCTACCAACTGGGTAAGCAACCCACTAGAAATAGACAATTAAAAAATTATTAAGTCTTCTGTGTTGGACTCATCAATCATATAAATAAATATATATATAACAAAATAATTATACCTGCTATGGCTTCCAAGTATTATACTGGTGCTAATCTCAACTCTAACTACAACTCCAAAAAAAACTTAGATTGAGAATTAGAAAAGATTAACATAAACTTGAATTATGATTTTTATGTTAGAATTAGTTGAACCAACTTTGACACCAACAAACAGAACAATTTTTTTTTTTATAAATTTCAACATCGAAAAAATATTAATTGAACAAAATAGTACCTGAGTCAATTTTGGGTTCATTTAGTTCTTCATCTACTTTGTTGTTGAGGCTTAAGTATCTCTGTCGTATCTGTCGAGGAAGAAATCATTTCCTGGTTAAGAAGTAGGAAGGCTAAATTTCTACAAAAATCCTCCATCATTTTGTTTAGTCCTTAAGTCAATCAACCTCCCTCATGTTAACCACCATTTGTCACACTATCATAGGCAGTAGGCTACCTTCGTCTCGATCGGTCTACTTTCGTCGGCAACATTGTTAACAGAATTTTAAATCCTCCGAGTCCGAGACAGGGTTAACGGAATTCTTAGGATTTTCATTAATTTTTGTAGCGAAGCCGCCAGTATTAATTGTTGGCGAAGCTAATATAAGAACAACAAAAAGAAGTTTTCAATTGAAATTTTATTTCCATGAAACTAGTGTGGTAATTACTAATTAGTATGGTGGTGGTGATGGTGTTGGTGCCTTGATGGCGTTGATGGTGCGGTGTTGAGTTGTGAAGCAGTATGAGACTTTTTGTATTTGGTTTAAGGAAATGATCTTAAAACAGATATGAATGAGGGATAAAAATATTGTCATAAATGTGATGCGTACTTTTTTGGTAATCTAAAATACTTTTTTAAATAAAAAATCTTGTTTTTCTGTTGTTAAATAAAGGATAATATATAATATTACTAATTCTTAACCAGCGCCCTGGGGCTTCCGTTAGCGGGATCGTAATTATAATACGATTATCACGGTATCATTTTTAAAATGACATAATTTAAAACAATGTCATTCAAAATTTTTAATGACAACTACAACAATAGTTTTGATACCCATACTAAAATGTTAAGTTGATATTTTTTCCTCAATTAAAAATGTTAATTTCTTTTTCTTTACTATGTAAGTATGTAACCACCTTTTCATTTATAGTCTTGTATATATATTCCTACGTCGTATGATTTAATTGAAAAAAAAATCAAACTAAAGAATGATAAATTTTTTTTAATACTCCCTTTATTGTCTAATAGAATTTGTATCATTCTATTATATATACTATTTACACTTTTGTTTTATGAATGATCCATCTTTTATTTCATTATATTATTTTCCAATTACTAAGATGTCAAAATCATAACTCTTTTATTCAAATTAATGTACCCTACTATAGTATTTTTTTTTTATCATATCTACTTACAGAATTATAAAATACCTACTAACTACAATCACATTTACCATCACATTACCAATCGAATGATGGAGTACTATTATATTTTATATAACATTATTTCGGCCCACCTTATATAACAATACTAGATCCGCCACTGCTCACATCGACCCAAGAATCATGAGCACTTGTCAAATTTTCTTATTATTACTTTCGTATAAGTGTATTTAGACTCAAGTCATTAGTTTAACATGCATGTAATGAGGATCAAGGTTGGAATCCTTTTGAAGAGGAGGTTATGCAGTGTTAGCGCCATCAAAAACATGTTGAGCTTCATCTTTGATAGGATGAATAGGTTCAATAGGTCATGGGTAATATTCAAGAATCTTGTCCTTTCGGGGAGGAAATATGATATAATTTGTTTTCTATTTGCAACACTTTGACAATAGACTTGTAATGATAATTCTTTTCACATATTAAGAGCGTTGGACGATTACTTTAGAGTTGGCAAAAGTTGACTCAATTCATGACAACACCATACAAATCAGATACGAAAATATGAGTTAGTGATGAGAATCTGCAACCCATTAGTTAAACTATTGATATATTCTCTTCCACGTATATGACAATGACAACATGGCGCAACCAATACGTTGTAATTAGACGCATGGCTAATAGTAATTGTAAGAATGACACGTGTGCAAATAAATGGTGTGATGACATATGGCGAAAATTATTTTGTTATATATATATATATTTATTTATATGATTGATGAGTCCAACACAGAAGACTTAATAATTTTTTAATTGTCTATTTCTACTGGGTTGCTTACCCAGTTGGTAGATGTATCAATCTCAACTTTATTATATGTTGATGTTTATTTTTAGTGAATTATCTACCTAGTGAATGGAATAGGATTTTTTGTTATTTTCCTATGCTAAAGAAGCAAATTACTTGGTGAGAAATGACATGTTGAAGAAAGTGGTTTAATCGAAATAGCATTGTTAGGTTGTTAAATATAATTTTCACTTTCTTTATTTATTTTATTTTCCTCCATTATTCTAGGAAGGTTGTTAGAGTTGCTTGTAATAATTTCCTTTCTCAACAAGGGGAAGGAAACTCAAACAAGACAACGAGAAGCATTTATTGCATACTTGGACCTCTACTAAGAACAATCAGCATCAACAATGTCTGATGGTAGTCGGTAGTTACATACTCCTTCCTCACGTTTTTATGATTCAACTTGTACAATTGTACCAAATGATGGTAGATAAACAACCTTAATCAAGTACGTAGTGCCATAACCTATTCAAAAATTGAAAGAACGAAACTTCAAATCATATATTTAGGGAGCATGTGCATCATGTACCCTTTTTCTTTTTGAACTTATTGGAGCTTACATGAAGTCATTAAAATTTATTGAATTTTATAGTATAAGCCTGTAAGGTATTAGAAATTAGAACTTCTTGAAACTTACTAAATCTTATCCACCTGATAGGCTTAGTGTTTGAAGCATATTCGGAGGTGGAAACGATTACAGTGGTGACAAAGTGTCCGAGATGGCGGTGATAGTTGTCGGCAATGGCAGCCACTGACAGAGGAATGGCGAAAGATGAAAGAGAAAAATCACAAATCACAAACGATGGTTAAAGCGAAGTTTATAAATAGTGAAAAATGTCACAGTGAGAGAATCTTTAGGAAACGGAGGGAATAATAGTACACTAATAGATGTAGAATAGTAGTCTTCTTTTCTTTCACGATTTCGTATGAGAAATATTTCAATGTATAAAAAATTATTGGGCTTATGACTTATATTTTCGCAGCTAGATTATGTTTTGCCACAATTTAAATTATGGTAGAATCTAAATTTCTCGCCAAAAGATCAATATATGCCACAAATACTAAATTATTCTGGTATGATTTGTGGCACAAGTGCCAATTTGTAGTACCCTGGCAATGAACTTTTCATTTTAATCGTAGTTCTCAATTTGTTTACTTTGGTTTAATAAGTTCATCGAACTTTTTAAAGAGGAGGTAGCACAGTGTCAGCGCCATCAAAATTATGTTCAACGTTATCTTTAATGGGCTGAATTGGTGCATTAGGTCATGTGCCAAATTCAAAAGTCTTGTCCTTCTTTCAGGGAGGAGGAAATATGGTGATTTGCTGTTTTCTGTTTGAAACACTTTGACAGTAGAACTACAATCTTAATTTTGTTCACATGTTAAGAAAGTCAGACAATGACTTCAAAGGGTGAAAAGTGAAAGCAGATAATGTTCACATCTTTTATACATAATGTAGAGCTAATTGTGGTTTTTTTTCCAGGTACAATGATTGCCTAAGTCTACCGTGTTTCATACTCTAAGTCTATCCCCTAGGTCTTGAATTCGGATGTCGGAGTAAAATCCGACTTTTTGTAGGATCGCGATCGGATTATGCATAATCCTGGTCCAAGTTCAACTCGTTGTCATCCCTACTCTCAACCCCTTATTCCCTTCAACCCCCCATATATAGTATTGGTCATATCAATGATCGAACCCTAGCTCTCGCAGAATAAAAGAGCATGATACCATTGAGCCAAAGCTTACTTCGGGAAGATTTCTCATACAACGTGTCAATGCCATCTTCTCACCTTGAAGAAATAGACAAATATCTCGGTGATTCATAGAATCTTACTTTGAAAACAGTTAAGTAGTTAGGATGGGTTATGACTGCATCACGTATGATTTACAATTATGGTAACTTTCATTTGAATCAAAATTCTCAATTTGATTAAGAAAATTAATATAAGTCGGATCACATACTAAAGAATTAATAATTTGAGACATGGGAGACCATCAATAGATGATAAGAATTGAAGACCAGCTATCGAACGAAAAAAATTAAAGGCCACAACAAATGACCAATTTGCCCATGTAACCCTTTGGCTATAAAAAGGGACACCAACCCTCCATCTTTCCATCCAAAACACAAACAAAAAACATCTAGTGATAAGCTACTAAGATGGAAATGAGTAAGAATGCGAAGGGGGTGGTAAGTTTAGTGATGATGCTAGCCTTACTGATGCTAGCCACCACACCTCAACCCACTTTTGCTGTTCGTCCGCTCTCAAACATTATGCTTGAAGAGATTGGCATTAGCACCAATCCTCTTGCTTGCGTTGGTTTCCATGAGTCATGTAGTGTTTTTTACCCTTGTTGTGGAAATTGTTACTGCGATGTCTATGTCTATAATGTTGGCGCCTTTAAGTGCACAACTACCGCCTTTGATGAATCACGTCATTGCTAATGAATAGTCTAGAAATGCTATTCAAGAAGCTAAGTTGTTATTGATGTTTGGAAAATAAAGTCTTTGAGTGTGGATGCTATTTCATTTCCTGGTTGTAATATGATTAAATAAAGTTGCCAACATCACTATGGTTACTGTGCGGTTGGAATATTAATAAATGTTAAAAATGAATAGTTCATTAAATTGTTATTGTGGTTTGGATTATGAAGTATCAAGCATGAATGTTATATTCCTTGTTGTAATTAAATAAAGTTGGTAGCATCATTATGGTTACTATGTGGTTTGGTTTATTAAGTATGGAGATTATATTTTCTTGTTGTAACCAAGTAAAGTTGCCATATTTGTTGTTACTATGTAATATCCCGAAAATTTAAGCTTATGTAATATTAATAATAAGCTAATTAAATTATTTAAAATTTATTTTTAAGGTTATCATAATTACTCCTTTAATTTATTAAAATAAAAAAAATCAAGTGTTTAATAAAATAAGCTAAGTAAGTTTGGTTGTAGATTAAAGAAAGTAGGAAAATTGCTAATTTTAGTAATAGCAAAAGAATTAGAAAATTTCCAAAATTGGAAAATCACCATTTCCAACCAATTCATCTTCTTCCTCAAGCTTTCTTCTCCTTATTTCCCAAGGCATTCTAGAAGACGTTGCTCCCCAAGTATTCTTCACCATTAGCTTATGTTGGTTTAATTGAGTTCTATTCATAAAATAACTATAAATAGTATGACAATTTCACTATTCTTTACCACCCAAAAATAAAAAAAAAATCAAACAATACTACACCCAAGCCTCCTGTTTTCCGGCCACCCGCCTACCACCACCATCCGACTGCCGCCCCGTCTGCGCGTCCAGACCCGCACTACCACCGTCTACCGCCAGCTGCACCACCTTCTTCTCCCTCCCCTGTCTCGCTGCTCTCCTTGTTTTATTCCTTCTTGTTTATTTTAGTACTAATCCTATGTTACTCAAGACTAATAATTCTACTAATAGCCTAAGTTATTACATAGATTATGGATATATAGTTTGTAATCCTTGATTCAATAATCTAAACTTAGTAAACATATTCTTAACTTCATTAAACTTGAGTTTTGGGTCAAGTATACTAAGGAAGCGGAGTTAAGACTTAAGAGTCTTCATTAATAATTCTTTATTTTATTAATCTTATTTTATGACCTTAGTTAATAAAAACCTACTTATGCAAATGATTGCTAAAACATGTGTAAATAACTATGTTTAATTGTTCTCGTCAAAAAAAAAAAAAAAACTATGTTTAATTGTTTATGCTCCTAACCAACTTAACGCTAATAACTTCTATTAGTAACCCATGATATTGTGTAAGTAAATGAAATATTGATACTTGTTGCTTCACTGATTAGTTTAATAAAATGAATCTCACTTTCTATATTTGATTAAATGAATCTGTTAAATAGTTGTAAATAACATTAGTTTAATAATAAGTTTTACTCCCTCCGTCCCATAATATAGTGCTTACTTCTTTTTTTGCACGGGAATTAAGGAGAGTGGAGGGAATAATAGGATCTCAAAAAAATATATATTAATAAAGTACCTTAGTTTTTGTTTTCCTTTAAAAAAAATCAAAAAAACAGTAAATGTTTCTTGGAATGGTGTAAAGTAATAAATAGAGGCACACATTTTAAATGAAAAAGTAAGGTATTTTGGAGAATTTGTGTAAAGATTGAGGATAATTTAGTCCAAATAAATTGATAAAAATAAAATAGGTACAACATTTTGGGACACCTAAAGAGGAATGTAAGCACTATATTATGGGACGGAGGGAGTAGTATTGAAGGCTTAACTAAAATATGAAAGTTTCATAATCACACCTTCAAGTCATTAAACATGAATTTTTTTAATTTAAAAAAGTATTTTAGATTACCAAAAAAGTACTCATCACATTTATGACAATTAATTAAATAATTAGTTTCCTTTATCCCTCATTCATATCTGTTTTAAGATCATTTCCTTAAACCAAATACAAAAAGTCTCATACTGCTTCACAACTCAACACCGCACCATCAACGCCATCAAGGCACCAACACCATCACCACCACCATACTAATTAGTAATTACCACACTAGTTTCATGGAAATAAAATTTCAATTGAAAACTTCTTTTTGTTGTTCTTATATTAGCTTCGCCAACAATTAATACTGGCGGCTTCGCTACAAAAATTAATGAAAATCCTAAGAATTCCGTTAACCCTGTCTCGGACTCGGAGGATTTAAAATTCTGTTAACAATGTTGCCGACGAAAGTAGACCGATCGAGACGAAGGTAGCCTACTGCCTATGATAGTGTGACAAATGGTGGTTAACATGAGGGAGGTTGATTGAGTTAAGGACTAAACAGGATGATGAATTGATGATTTTGAAGACAAAAGACGATTGCTAATTTGTAAGATTAGCAATTTATGATAGTGTCATGTTTGTGTTATCATCAATGGTGGTTACAGAATTCAGGGAATGATGAGATTGTGTTGGAGGTGAAGTCAAGGAAATTGTGTTGTGATGAGAGAGTGTTGATCGTAATCTAAGTGAACAAGTAAAGTTTTTCTATTTTTTTCTTTCTTTTTAATGTTAATTCTATACTATAGAAAGGTTATTTTATGGGGGGAGTGTAATTATGGATAATAATTTCTAAAGTTTGAGTCCGTTTTTGGAGAGACGGTCTCGCGTTAGTGTTAACGTGAGACCGCTAATGTCATGCTGACATCACGCGCGTGCATCAAAACAGCAGCAGAATTAGTTAAGCGGCTTGCACCTTATTAGTTATGCTAACTAAAAATTGCTTCTAGATGAATAGTTAAGCATTTGGAGTATATTAGTTATGCGTTGAATTATATTAGTTAAGCATTGAAGTATATTAGTTATATCATAGAAACCAGATTATAGCGCATTTTATTTGCCCTAATTTCATTATCACACATAAATCATTCTATACTTCTTCACTAATTAAGCTGTTAAACCTGCAGTATTTTCCTCCTCCTCCATTCTCTGTCCAGATTACAACATGGCGATTCTTTGAGATCCACTGATTTTTCCTAAAACCTTCCTTGATTTCAAAAAGTTGAAATCAAAACTTGTTTTCTCCTCTCTTCTATTTCTAAAACATTGCGATTCAATTGATTGATGATTTCAGATCCACTGATTCTTCCTAAAATCTACATTGATTATCTGAAAATTTTGAAAATCACAAATATTCCATTGATTTGTTGAGATCTAAGCTCACAAATACTGATTATCCAGAAAGGTACAAATCTGTTGTTCAATTTGAATGCAAGTAAAATATTTGTATCAAAAATCACATAATGCAGTTTCAATTTCGCAGGAATAGACGTAACCTAATTGCTTGGATGGAAATTCAATTACATCAAAATCCTCTACATGAGGAAATTCAACCTATTTCATCCTCCAGTGCGCAAGGTAACTCCCCTGTACTATGAATTCAACGAGAAAGGCATAAAGAAAACATTAGCTATCACTTTCTTTGTTTTAGTGACTGAAATCAGATTGTTTTGGTGATACAAGTATCATAGCACTTGTTTTTGTGAATCAGAAAATTAGTTATCACTTTCAGATCTTTAGTTGTTGGTTGTTGTGGATTAGTTGAATTCAACGAATTTGCTGTTCAAATTGAATGCAACTAATTTAATTTAACAACATTGTCTTTTATCATAACTATCTTGGAAGTTGAAAATATAATTGCAGAAATCATAACAGAAGATGACATAAAAGGATCTTTAGTGGGCTTTACGAGGAAAACAGAGGAGGAGATGTATGAGTTGTATCACAAGCATGCTACTGCTCTGGGGTTTTCAATCAGGAAAAGCACAAAAAGGAGAGAAGTTGGAACAAAACAAATCAAAGAACAATATTTGTGTGTTCTTTCCATGGAGACAGAAGGAAGCCAACAAATGGAGACACACCGACACAAATAACAACCACAAACCAGGAAGACAAATCCTCAATGAAGAGAAAAAGGCAAAGACCAACTACAAGAACAGGTTGCAAAGCTGCAATGAGAGTCAAGCTCAATGAAGAAGGAGTTTTCGAAGTTAAGCATCATGTCCTAATACATAATCATGAACTCACAAAGCCATCTTGGCAACATTTGCACAGGTATGCATGAAAGTTGAATATTTTCAATAGTTATAAAATTGACAGCAATAGTTATGTTTTATCCGACAATAGTTAACCAGCCATAAAATTTCAGGTCTGAAAGAAAAATAAGTGATGATAAAGGCAAGGTTATAGAGTTGATGCTAGACTGCGGAATCGGACCATCGATTCATATTGATACATGTGTAATGAAGCGGGGAGGTGAAGAGAACGTTGGCCACCTTGTTAGAGATCACATAAATTATGCTCATAGGTTGAAAATGAAAAAAAATTGAGGGAGGCGACGCACAACCGTGATTGACATGCTATACCAAAAGGCGGCGAGATGATCCCGATTTTTTTCTTGAGTCGGATTGAATGAACATAATCAAGTGGTTAGCTTGTTTTGGAGGGACTCCATGATGTTGGAAGACTTTAAAATTTATGGTGATGTAGCTGTTTTCGACACAACTTATCGCACAAACAAATACAATTTAATATGTGCTCCATTTGTTGGTATCAACAACCACTGGAAGAATGTCATGTTTGCATGCGCATTCATAGGTGATGAGAAAGCAGACACATTTGAGTGGGTTTTTGAAACGTTCAAAAAAGCAATGCAAGGAAAAACACCCAGTAACTATTTTCTTGATCAAGACTTGGCCATTGCCAATGGCATTGCAAGGGTAACATTCTCATTCCATAATTACATCTACGTTTCTTTTACATACAATTAGTTATTCACTGAAGTTATCATATTAGTTAACATTAAAAGTACATTAGTTAATTATATAACATCAATAGTTAACAACACTGGTCTATCACTATTGGATATAGGTGTTCCCAGAAGCAAGGCACAGGTTATGTCTATGGCATCTACTTAAAAATGCTATTCTGAGATTTGGAGCATTGAAATCAGATAAAACTTTCACGGTTACATTTAACAAATGTTTGAAGGGTTGCAAGACAGAAGAAGAGTTCTTTAAATGTTGGGATAAAATGATTGAAGACTACGAGCTTGAACATGACTCTTGGTTCACCAACCTGTTCACAATAAAAGAAAAATGGTGTACTGCCTTGAGTAAGGATTTCTTCTCTGCGGGAATACTATCTTCTTAGAGAAGTGAGAGTACAAACAATGCAATTGGGTTTAAAGCAAAAAAAACAACAACCTTGACTGATTTTTACCACATCTTTGAAGAAACAGTAAAAAGGTGGAGAAGTGTAGAAAGAGCTGATGAATTCAAATGTGATACATCAAGAGTAACCTGTTTCTACCCATTGACAGGAATGTTGAAGCATGCAGCAAGTGTATACACACATACTTTGTTCAGAGATTTTGAGCACGAGTTTGCCATGGCAATGTCCACAAACACTTACTTTGTTCTTTGTTTCACCGACAAGCTATCTATCATGTTTGAAGTGAAAGAAGAGTTTGACACAAATTCGTCTCAAAGGGTAATATATACTGCCCATAATCAGACGATAACTTGCTCTTGCAAAAACTTCGAAGAAACAGGTCAGATCACTTTTGGTACAGAAAACATAACTTTTGTATTTGAAAGTTTTAACTTTTTATATGAAAAACGTAACTAATGTCTAAATTTTATTAGTTAATAATTTATTCGTAATAGTTAATTAACATAATGTAAAAGTTATCTTTGCCGGGATTGTTATGCTTTCATGCCTTGAGAATCATGCACATGCATTCAATCACAACAATACCACAAAGGTATATTTGCAAAAGTGGACTAGATTTGCAAAGAGTGAAGTGTGGAAAAGAGAAATGGACAAAGAAATATCCGGAGCAATTACAAACAAAGTAACCCCATGGAGATATGAAACCGCAAGAAAGTTCTACAATCTCATTCTTAAAAATCAAGATAATGAAGATGCAAGAAAAGTCTTGCAAGAAGTCTATGAAAATCTTGCAACTATAAACAAGGTCTAAACTACAAAACCGGTTGTAGAAGAACAATGCTCATCAAGTACAACTACATTGGTTATCTTAGACCCGGATCGTGCAAAAACAAAGGGAAGAAGCGCAAGGAAGAAAAGTCATTTCGAGAAAACTAAAAAAATAAATTCCAATAACCAAACTGAAATTGGTACATTCACTCCAAATCCTAGATTTTTTTTAAGTTCTTATTTCGGGTTGTCTTTTGTATTTGACATTTTAGATTTTATGAATTCGTTTATATTGAAACTAAGCGATGCTCAATAGATCTTAACTAATTATAGAATAACACTAACTAATGTATTGGATATGTTAACTAAAGAAAAATTGTAAGTCTACATATAGATTAACAGCTCTAAACTATTGTGCTAAAATACTTAACTAATTCGCAAAATATATCAACTAATATATCATGAATATAGTATAAGTGATACGTTTTCTTTAAATTAGGCGGGGAAGTTTGAGAGTCAAATTAATTGTGATTTTAATCCATTAAAGCATCACGAGTTTCTAAAAATGAGAGTGGTGTACATGTATACTAAGTGTACATCTAACCTTTTCCACCATCCTCTCTAGGAGGCTAGAGTTTTTCTTTCCGATTTAAATGGTGGTTTAGATGATATTTTCTAGCCTTGTGATGCTTTTAATTGTGTTATGTAAGAAGGGATGAAAATTTTATTGCCATCTACTAAGGTAATTCCTTTTACGTCTTTGAAAAAGTCTTAAGAAAATGTTAACTAAGGTAATTCCTAATTTAAACTATTGTACTAAATAACTTAACTAATTAGCCAAAAATATTAACTAATTAAGCGATTTATCATGAATATAGTATAACAATCGTTACAATTACCTCTATGGCTTTTTTTATCCAATAACAAAGAGGGCAAAAGCAGTTTATAGTCCTTAAAGTCGGATATTTTCTGGCTGAAATTTACGAATATTACGGAATCTTGGGCATAGGAGGCTTGTTGCATTGGACACATGACAATTTATACCTACACAAAAGTGTACGAAAAAGTATATATACAAGACAACAGGGGTGCTAGATGAAAGTGTTCGTGCTAAATAACTGACTATTGACTTAGAGGTACATAGTTTGACAAAGCCTGGAAATCACATCCCATATGGTAGTAAGATAGTCCTACATCAAGTGCTACCTTCCATCAAATTTTAGAGGCCACCAGCCATTTAGTTTCATCAACGTTAAAATGTCATGTCTATGGAACTTTCAATACAAGTCAAGTACATCCATCAAAATTTAACCATCACATTACACATTCCAAAATAATAAAGTTTCATTCTCTATACCAAAAGATTCTTAACCACCACTAACTCATCCCTACTTTTCTTTTCCTTCATTACGGTCATCATCATCATTGTTCTTCTCATTTTCTCTTTCTTCCACTCCTTTTGCATTTGCTTTTGTGTCCCTGGTTTTTTCCTTTTTCTTCTTTGCTTCTTCCTTTTTTCGCTCGGAAATTGCAAGTCCAATCTCCTGCTTTCTTGAGTTGAATTTTACAATTTTGCTTAAAACTTCATCCCTGATCTCATTAATATCACTAAGGACAAGAGAAGCACAAATCTCACCCCGAATTGCACGTCTCTTAAATGGCTACAAAAGAAGGAAATAAATCACTTTAAAGCAGTCTAAAACTAATTTGACAGCATAGAAAAAAAGAGCATCACAAACCTTGTCAATAGGATAGGCAAAAGCGGAACCCGGAAAAAACTTGCATATGCACCATCAAGAAAACACCACAATCCACATTAGGGATTGATGACTGCCATGATAACTCAATATGCTCAAACATATATTCAAGCATTTCTTACGCTAATGGGTGCTTCTTTTCTTTGAGATAAAGGCTGAAATTCTCACTTTTGTAATGAAAGATATTTTAGAAAATCCAACATTATGAAATCAAGTAGGAATAAAAGGACCATAACTAATAAAAAGAAAATCCTAACTAATAATAAAAGGAAGCTAACTAATCAAGGTTATATATATGTACCAAAGTAGAGGCATAAGTTTTGTAGATCAGCATGTCATCGTAAAGACGATTGTCCAAGTATTGTATTATTTTAGTACAAAAGTTCACAACCACAAGGCGAAATGTTTCTCGAACAACAAAGGAAAGAAAACACGCAATGCAACAAAAAACATAATAAGAAGAACAATACATATGCTTCTATAGAAATCATCACAACACATAAAAAGAAAAATCCAAAGTGATTATTACCAAGACTGACTTTGTGTAGATCCCAAGATTCATCATTTAAATGAACCCAACAATCCCATGATGATTTTAACAAATCATAAATCCCGATTCACTTTCTCCCTCCATTTGTTTCACCACAACTTGCTCGAGTTTTTGCTACAAATTACAAACATAAAACTAGAATCTTAACCAAGATATCCCTCATATTAGACTAACAAAAATAAGCTAGGTTTGAAAAGAATTAAAACTAATATGACATACCGTGTACTCAACTCCAAAGAAGAAATGCAAAGGCATAGTTGGATTTGAAAGAGCAATATTGTTCAACAAGAAGGACCAACACTCAACAACGGAACAATCAACATATTGATGCGCACGTAAACTTAGAATCTCTTCTTTGGTAAGAATGTGAATGTCACCATATTTAACAAGTGTTTCCCTGGAAAGTTCATAGAATGTCAATCCAACATTAATCAATTAACTAATCTTGCAAATCAATTAACTAATGCTTGCAAATCAACTAACTAATGCTGCAAATTTATGTACCAGTGTTAAAAAGTGCCTTACTAAAAGATAAAAAATAACTAAATTCATACCAAAAGATAAAAGAAGAAAACATAAGTAAAAGGAGATAGGAATTACCTTCTATCTATTGAATCCATATCATCGAAAAGACAGAAATCACTAACCTCTTGTCGAAGTTTCGACAACTTCTTCATGCGAACTTTGTTGTCAATCATGAAGTTAGATATGTAAGGAACAACAGCCTTCAAAGGTCCACAGTCAATGCTGCATCCAATACCATCATCTTCCTTCCCCAAATCTTTTGGAACTTTAGATGCCAAGGTTGCATCTAACTCATCATCAAACATATTTGTATTGTCCTCAATAGGACTATCAACATGATCACCCATAGCTCCATCAACTCCATCAACATTTAACCCAGCCTTCATACCCAAAAGTCTCTCAACAATATCATCGACCATACTATGAACCTCTGGTTGCGCAAAAAACCTTTGTGTCTGTGATAACATAGGAGAATTTCTTACATCCTCTTCTGCACTTGCTGTATTTTTCTTCACAATAGAAGTAAAATGATCAATGTGGAATCTTGAAACCACATCCAAATCCCTCTGGAAAATTAACATGGCTTCATGAAGATCCTTTAAAAGGAAACAACAAAAGTATTAACTTATGTGCAAAATAAGTTACCTAATCTATATAAACAACAAGTTAACTAACAACAACAATAAAATAAATGTTAAAAAATGTATATAATAAAGTAAACTAATTCAGACAAAATATTAAAAAGTGTATATAACAAAGTAACTAATGGAATAAAGTAGTTCACTAATATATAAGTTTAGATTACTTGAGTCTAGGGATAATAAGTTTCACTAAGCTAAGTTTAAGAATAATCATTTAGTGAATAAAGTTAACTAATGCAGGCAAAATATTAACAAATGTATATAATAAAGTAACTAATCCAATAAAATGGTTTCCTAATAACACTAACTGATGCTCAATAGATCTTAACTAATTATAGAAAAACACTAACTAATGTACTAGATATGTTAACTACAGAAAAATTGTAAGTCTACATATACATTAGCAGCTCTAAACTATTGTGCTAAAATACTTAACTAATTCGCCAAATATATTAACTAATATATCATGAATATAGTATAAGTGTTTTAGCTTGTAGTATAATAGACTTACATCCTTTAACAATGCTTGTATTTCCTCATTAGTTGATACTCCATCAGGAAGCACAAATTGAATGCCACGCTGGTTAAGAGGAGATGAAGTACCATCTTGCTCAGGCTGGGAACCACTAACACCTGCACCGTCCATAACAAAAGGTTGCTCATCAGCAATACTAGCCCCAATAGGAGGTTGTTGAGCAGCGTCGGCAACGAGGATCGACAACCGGTGGGCTGTTGAGGCGGCGTTGGTGGCGAAACAAGCACCATAACCCACCCGAGCACAAACCTGGATAAGTGTTCAAAACAACATGGCCATTCCCAAACCCAGCCATACTTTCCTCCTTCACTCGGGCACTTACAACCTCATCAACCCAATGTTTGATTAATGGCAAATCAGTAGGGGCAGCATTGCCTTGGAATTTGAGGTAGTGCAAGTAAACAATTTGAAGAAACAACAAACACCCACCCAAAAAATTTTATTTTTCTCATCCCTCAAATAACGTTTACAAGCTTTACAAAGACAATCAAAAACGTACTTACACCAATCTAATTTCTTGATGTTCTCAACATCATCAACAGCTTTCAAAACCTTCACATCCACACTACGATTTGAAACTGGAGAAAAAAAAGTGCCAAACACATATACAACA
Source organism: Beta corolliflora (assembly GCA_947648045.1). Lineage (NCBI taxonomy): Eukaryota > Viridiplantae > Streptophyta > Magnoliopsida > Caryophyllales > Amaranthaceae > Beta > Beta corolliflora. The sequence goes on from CANSZD010000851.1 coordinate 367,656, forward strand.
AAGAACCTCTTAAAAGCATCATCCCCTTCCCTAGGGTCAGCACACATGGCATTATAAAGAAGATGCAAAGGAATGGTATTATCCCCTTCAATACCAAACCAATCCTTCCACTTGAGCATAAATTTCCCTATCGGGATGTTTAGGTTGCTCGAGAAGTCTCCACAACATCAAACCCAATCTCTTTCGGCGGGACAAAACACATCAAACACAAAATCGGGATCTAGGCGTAACATGTAATCACTTCCCTCACCAATTTTCAACATATGACTATAAGGATTGAAATTCTTCACCAACCAAGGCATTAAAATCTTTGAATATTCAGTCACACGTAAATCAAGCAAACCACCAAAACCAATTTCTTTAACAGCAGAAACTTGTTCCTCAGACAAATTGGAAACCAACTCAACAACAGAATGTGGACGACATGAAGTAACAAATGACCTGCAACATATTTGGCAACATAATGTTCAAATAGACAAACCATCACAAAATCATGTAAAACCATTACTAAATCATGTCAAACCATAACTAATGGTATAATACACATAACACCAATCACATATTAACCTCGTAGCTGCCAGATCAAACATAACATGACAAAACCCAGATGTTTGTTTGCAAGGCAGAGAGACCCACTTTATAAGAGAACAATAAACTTAGATTACCCACTCCCAACGAGAATGTAAAGTCTCAAATTTTCCCTAATCTTGAACAATACCAATTAATGAATCCAGCTGTACAATTCAAATCTCGAATTTCATTTATAAGTCATGACACTTCACAATCAACGTGTTGAAAGTATAATGTTATTTTTCAATTCTCTAATAGCACGGTGGAGTTCACATTTAGGTCACGTGTTAGAGTACCAATACAACCGGTGCACGAAAGCCCTGCTGTTCTTTTTCTTTTTTTCCTTCTAATTTCTCTTCGGCTCCCAGTTGGTTTCCTACCTCAATAAGTGTAAGTCAAGTGTGAATCAAAAGCAAAAATAACAAACATAATAGGGAAAGAAATAAAAAGAAGAAACCGAGAAAATAATAATTTGTGCAACACACACCCCCCCTTAAGTAAATTAATACAAGTTTCCAAACAATTGAATAATTTATCTTAAGAGTCAAAAACACTTCTTTGTATATTGATTCTAGCATAGCTCATGAAATGTAAGACAGATTTACAAAAATAAAAGAATAAATTTACAACTAAATCCTTTTGCACTTGATCTATTACTATATGAGTAAAATTCTGAAAATGTATCTAACCTTTGCTATTAACTAAAGAACCAAAAAAGCTAACTAAATGATGCTAGACCATAACTAATAAAGAAAAGTAATATCCGTTTATAAAATTTCAAGATATCTCAAACATGGAACATGATTTACAACTAATAATTAAATAAATACGACTAATAGTATAATAAACACAACTAATAAGACAATAAGTACAACAAATTTATTAAAATACACAAAAAAAACAAAAAAAAAGTAAAAGAGAACAAACCTAGGGATGTCAACAGATCCTTCCCCACCACCAACAACTGAAAGTGGTCCACTAATTGCATTACGAGATTTCTTCACCTTTTTGCTACAACCATCAACATCAGCGTTATCATCCCCACAAGGACCCGGTTGCATGTTGGATACATCTACAAAAATGACGAGAAATCAAACACAATTGCAGCAAGAAATGCCTAAAAATGAAATGAAAGAGAACAAACCTTTCCCTTCGCGCTTTCTTTTGACCAAAACCGTGACTTTCCCTTTCTTTTCACTGGGTAAAGAACGCTTTTTAACGATTTCCTTCGCGATCTTCTCAGCAGGTGCAGAAGCCTTCTTGGAAATTGGTTTAACATTACGTGCAGGAGCTTTCCTACCACTCGAATGGTGCTTCTTCGAAGCCGAATGTTTCCTCCCCATCTCAAACCCTAAAAAACGACATGAAAATAAAAGAAGAAAAAACGAAGCAAAAATAGAAGAAAATGGAAGAATAACAAAGAAAAGTAGAAAATGGAAAAAAAATGTGGTTTGAAAATGGACGAAAATGGTGGAAGTATCAGAGAGTTAGAGAGAGAAAGTGTCAGTCTAGAAACGTGAGGAGGAATGAAGAAGAAAGTAGAAAATGTGGGTTGAAAATTACCGCTTGGGTTTCTTGGGCCTATTACTGCTTTGGGCTCCGTCTTTCTTCAAGCGCTTTATCAATTCTTACTACTTTGGGCCAATTAAGGGCGGTCTCACGTTAGTGTTAACGTGAGACCGTCTTCTTTTTAGTTTTCTTATCCAACGCCCCTACGGCACTTGTTAGCATTTGCCTGATAATTTATAACCAACAAATAGTCAAGTTCTTTTTTTTTTTTTTTGAGGAAAAGTCAAGTGCTTTCGTAGAATTAGAGATAATGGGATGAAAGTTGAAAAACCAAAGTGGGGACCTACCTCACCTCTGAAATCAAAAGACAAGAAAAACTAATGAAACAGGAATAAGCCAGTAAGAGAACCCCAAAAGACTATAATTAAGGAAGCCAAAATAATCAGCGCCCAAAAAACTATATTTACAGAAGCAAAAAAAAATCAGCACACAAACGTCTTTGACGGAGTCGAACACAAAACCCCTTCAATATAATCCAACAACTCTGCCAGCTGCTCCACCTGCCCTTTTATGTAGGTGTTTCAAAATGTTAAATTTATATTTTGGATCATGGGGTGGGCCGTGGCCCCTTGTAATGTATATTCATTCGTAGAGAAATTGATGGCTTAGAAATACTTGTGGAAAACAAAATAATCTATCACATGACAATAATTTTCATATAAAAATTATGAAAATCCCTTCAAAAAATAATTATGAGATTTTTTTGAAATTTCAACTCCACAAAAGCAAATGTTACACTCTTTTATGCACAAAGTATGACTATATGGAGAAAGTTTAATATTAGGAGTGTTCTCATTAAGAAAAATCCGAGGAAAATTAGTTGTAAACTCTATCTAGATTCTTCACTATTTAATTGACCTAATAAATATCTACAACTGGTTCCTGCAAAGTTACCTAGACTTCAGAAACGTGATTTTCAAACGCTTAGAATATATGCAAGAGAAATCAATGAAAGATGCAACTTTGTATAGTGATAGAATTAGGTTAAGCTTGTGATTCTCATTAATCAATCAAGAGTAATATATACAAGGGCAATAAGGAAACCCTTACTAACTAGGAAATAATCAAGATAATCTTTCCTAAAGGTATACTAACAATATATCACCTAATATTCTTTGTAACACTTTTCGAGTTGGAGCATGCAGGTCACAAATGCTCAACTTGAAAATTAGAAATTCGAATTGCTTCTTCCCAAGTGCCTTTGTGAAGACATCAACTAGTTGATCCGTGGTAGGAACATAAGAGGGAGCAATGAGACCCTCATGAATGGCATCACGAATAAAATGACAGTCAACCTCTATATGCTTAGTACGCTTATGAAAGACGGGGTTTTGGGTAATGTGTAGAGCGGACTGACTGTCACAGAAGAGAGGGATAGCCTTAGGGTGATGCACCCCTACAGTGGCGGACCCAGCTAGGTACATGGGGGTACAAGTGTATCCCCATCTCAAAAAAAAAAAGGTAAATCAGCTTTTAAAAAAAAATCAAAAATGCTGGCGGTTCTGCGTTATGCTAACATCTGTGCTTGAAAAGTGAAAACTGCTGGGAAAAAAACAAAGCATCGTCTGCTAGCGTGCTGTCACTGCTGTGTGCGTAAGACTCCTGTGCCAGTCATTTATTACGCGACACTTGTCGCCTCTCTGCTGTCCCCAATATAATATAAACTTTGCGATTATTGTAACGTTTATATTTCACAAAATATAATTCAAAAAAAATAATAAAAAATACCAAAATTCATAATTTTTCATTTTCTATGAGTAGACACCTATTTTACTATATTTTTTTTTCACATTTTCAGTTTTCTCTTCTTTTCTTAATTTCATTTCTTTCATTAAATAATTTTGCTATACTGTGCATATTTTGGAAATTTCGGTTGTAAGACTTATGTATTGAACTATTTTTGTGGAACTTTTTTCTCCTATTTTTGTCTTCATTGTACGTCCGTACCCCCAGATTTAAATTCTTGGGTCCGCCACTGCACCCCAAGACTTAGTAGAAGACTCTTGAGCCATTTGAGCTCACAAGTAACAGAGGCCATAGATACGTATTCGGCTTACGCGGAAGAGCGCGTATCTTTGTTTCTTAGTCTTCCAGGAGATAGGAGAAGAACCAAGAAACACTAACCATCCTGTGAGAGACCGACGAGTAACCGGACAGGCGGCCCAGTCAGATTCACACCAACCTTGGAGAGACAAATCACAATCAGAACGGAGAAGAATACCTTGACTCGGACAACCTTTCAAGTAACGCATATTATACAATGCACACGTCTAAATGATCTTTGCGTAGGAGCATGCATAAACTGAGAGAGAACATGAACATCATAAGTCAGATCAGGACGAGTCACAGCAAGGTAGATCAAGCGACCCATAAGCCGACGATATGGCTCCGGATCGTCGAGTAGAGGGCCATCATCACGGTCCAAAATGGTGATTTTGTTCGATGGGCGTGGCCGCAGGCTTCAAGCCAAGCAAGCCAGATTCAGAGACAATGTCGAGTGCATATTTGCGTTGACACAAGAAAATCCCTGCTGTGCTACGAGCAACCTCAAGTCCAAAAAAATATTTGAGAACACCAAGGTCTTTCATATGAAAGCAGTTTCCCAGATAGGTTTTAAAAGCTTGTAGAGCTGCGGAATCATTGCATGAAAGAATGAGATCATCTACATACACCAAAACATTAATTTGCACCCCCTGCTTAGTGTAAGTAAACAAAGAGTAATCAGAGTAGGATTGACAAAACCCATAAGCTTTGAGTGCGGAAACCAACTTTGCAAACCAACAACGAGGGGCCTGTTTCAAACCATAGAGAGAGTTCCGTAAACGGCAAACCTGATTCGAAGAAGTGGACGTAAAGCCAAGAGGGAGTTTCATGTAAACTTCCTCACTCAAATCGCCATGAAGAAAGGCGTTGTGGACATCCATTTGATGCAGCTCCCAATTTTTGGAGGCGGCAATAGCTAGGAAGGCGCGAACAGTCACCATTTTGGCCACAGGAGCAAATGTCTCATTGTAATCAAGCCCTTCAGTTTGATGATTCTCAAAGACCACAAGGCGGGCCTTGAACCGTTCAATACTCTTGTCAGAGTTGTTTTTTATTTTGTAGACCCATTTGCTCCCAAGAGCCTTTTTGCCTGCAGGAAGTGGTTCCATCGTCCACGTGCCATTATTTTCTAGAGCATGAATCTCATTTTTCATAGATTCTTTGCCATTCGGGATGTCTCATGGCCTCTTTAAAAAGCGTGGCTCGGTACTGCGGTGATAGGCGCCAAGAAGTGGCGATGTTTCATAGAAACTTTGTCACAACTAACATAATGTGCTATAGAAAATGGCGTACCTGAGGAGGTTGTCGGAGTAGGAGAAAAGAGAGATGGACTTTGAGGAGATGAAGGAGCCATAGTAGTACAAGTGATGAAGTCATTCAGGCGAGAGGAAGGCAGCTTTGGGCGCATCCCACGGCCCATTACCGAGACCGGATCATCAATAGAAGACTGGGGCCCAGTCGCGGGCTGCTCATGAGGCAACGGCCCACCCACGGAGACAGCAGGGTCACGCAGCTCAGTTGTGGGCTGGTCAACCTGCGGCCCAGTCGCAGGAGACTCGGATGGAATGGGCTGCTCAACCGTGGGAGGGTCTAGGGCCCGCAATGGGGGCTCGGACTCCGTATACTCTTCCCAATCAAGACATGGAACATAGTCCGTAGCGGGACTAAGGGAAGTAAGAGGACCATCCTCATGAGACAAATAAGGAAAAACATCTTCAATAAATTTCACATCCCGGGACACAAAGTATTGATTAACCTCAAGATCATAAAGTAACCACCCTTTTTTAGCAAAGGGATAACCCACAAACACACACTTACGACTACGACTCGCAAACTTATCCCCCTTAGAGCGTTGATTGTAGGCAAAACAAAGACAACCAAAGACTTTCAATTCATCAAAATGGGGAGGCACACCAAAAAGCAATTCGTAAGGGGTTTTCTTGTGGAGCAACATGGATGGAGTACGGTTAATAATATGAGCAGCTGCTAAGACACACTCACCCCAAAAAGAGAGGAGAAAGTGAGCTTGGAAACGGAGAGCGCGAGCAACATTGAGAATATGTTGATGCTTGCGTTCTACCCTTCCATTTTGTTGAGGAGTACCCGCACATGATTTTTGGAAAATAATCCCTACAGCATTAAAATATGATTCAAGGCGTTTGAATTCCGTTCCATTATCACTACGCACAATTTTGATTTCTTGAGAAAACTGACGCTTAATCATAGCAATAAAAGACATGAATAAACGAAACACTTCAATTTTGGCAACCATTAAATAAACCCAGACAGCTCTGGAATAATCATCAACCAATGTCAAGAAATAACGAGATCCACAAGAAGAGGGTGTCGAATAAGGACCCCATAAATCACAATGAACCATCTCAAATATCCGAGAGGCTTTATTTTCACTCAAAGAAAAACTACACCTAGGCTGTTTAGCTTTGTGACAAACAACACAACCTTTATCTAAATGAGGTGCAGTAGAAACAAAAGGAAGTAACTTCACTACAGCTTCAGAAGGATGCCCCAATCTCATGTGCCAGAGAGCCAAGTCCTAAGTAGCAGAACTATCAACAGAGACCGCAAGAGCGGTAGGTTGCTGCCGAAGGTAGTAAAGTCCATCCCGTCTCTCACCCGTTCCAATCAGCGCCCTCGAATGAAGGTCCTGAATAGCACAAATGTTAGTAGAAAAAGTGACAAAACAAGGCAAAGCATCACTGAGTTGAGCGACAGAAATCAAATTACACTGCAGGGTAACATTATGTAAAATAAGAGTGTCACTCAAGTGAACAGTGCTTGATTGAGTAGCAAGAACAGAAGTCCCATTAGGAAGACCCACGGGACAATCAACAATAGAAACAATGTCACACAATTGAGAGCGATCGCCCGTTACATAATGAGAGCATCCAGTGTCAATAATCCATGAAGAAAGCTCGAACTTACCATTCAACAGGTTCGAGGGAGTAGAGGAGGCATTACCAAACGTGGCAAAGAATGCCTGCCACTGTACGGGAGTGATGGCAGGCGCTGCCACTGTCGAGGGAGTGTTGCTGCTAGCCACAGCCTTGGTAGTGGCGTTAGCACGAGCGAGGGGCCGACCACGCCCGGCGGGGAGGCCTAGTAGACCCGGAGCAAGCGCGCGTAGAGGTGCGCGAGGCAGACGAAGCTTCGGACTTACGACCGAATTTCTCATACCACCAATCAGGGGTACCGTGAAGAGAGAAGCATGTGGTGTCATCATGGCCAGATTTGTGGCAATGAGAACACACGAGATTACCTTTGGAAGGACGAGACGCAGCCACACCGCGACCACGGCCGTCTGTGCGAACGGCGAAGCCAACGACCTCCGGCTTTTCCTCCTTGGTGCGAGTGAAACCTCGCACACGCTCTTCCTGTGAAACCTGTTGGAATGCCTTATTAAGAGAAGGCAGCGGATCTTGAGAGAGCAAGGAAGAACGAATAGTACCATAGTAGTCCGAATAGAGGCCGAATAAATATTGGTGGAGGTGATCGTTGTCACGGTGTTGTTGCAAAAGAGAGGCAAGATCACGACATTTACATACAAGAGGAGGTTCATGGAGGGCCAATTCGTCCCATAATACTTTTAATTTGCCAAAATACGTAGCCACGGGCATTGTTTTGGTTTGTTCACATCGAATGATGTCAGATTTAATTTGATGAATGCAGGTGCCATTGACAACCGAGTAACGTTCATGGAGGTCATCCCACAAGGTTTTAGCATTATCATAGTAAGAAAGCGTAGAACTAACCTCGAGATCAATGGTATTAGTAATCCACGAAACCAACATATAGTGAATCGTGTTCCAGTCATCCTCCGTACATGGTGGCTTAGGAGCGACAATGGATCCATCAAGGAAGCCATACTTCCGGCGAGAGCAAAGGGCGACTTTAATAGCACGAGACCAAGCGTCAAAATTATTGGCTTTGAGGCGAGCCGGAGTAATAAAATCACCAGGGCGATCTTGAGGCCCTAAAAAATTGGTGAATTGGGTTCAATTTTCTGTGGAGGTGGCGGTTTTGGTATGTCCTCGCCGGCCGTGGTAGCCGTAGGTGGCAGAAAAATTGTTAAGGTTTGTAAAGTTGGGAAGCTCTTGATACCATGATAGAATTAGGTTAAGCTTGTGATTCTCATTAATCAATCAAGAGTAATATATACAAGGGCAATAAGGAAACCCTTACTAACTAGGAAATAATCAAGATAATCTTTCCTAAAGGTATACTAACAATATATCACCTAATATTATTCTTAACATATAACTATCTTGAAATTTTTTTTTTTTTTTGACAGCATCAAGAACATACTTATAAATCTAAGTTCTCAATATATGCTTCCTGATCATGCAAGAAGTTGCAAGGAAATCACCTTACATCTACTTAACAATTTTGCACTGGTGCATCAAAATTTTAGCTAAATTATCACTGTGTAGATACAATTACCTTACAACTCACAGCAAAAATGTTAATGCATCAAAAATTATGAAAAGAATGATCGAAAGAACTCCAGAAGGGCCCCTAATAGTATCGGCTATCAGGCTATCACGGTATATCCCAGCATCCAGAATTCCAGATCACATTCACTAGTGGGTTGTGAGCTGAAGATGTTTAAGCAATTCAGTCATCTTCTGGTGAAAATTTCTTATTACTGTAACCCGACCATAGAAACCCAGAATGCAGACCCAATAATCGTGAACCTATCTTTAGCTGCTTGGAGCTTTGGCCTTGTCGATGTTGGCAAGTTTCTCAATGAGCTTCCTCTCTTCACCATCCAACCTTTTCGGAATCTCAACTTGCACTTTTACCAACTGGTCGCCTCTCCTATTCATCCTATTCAGAAAGGGTACTCCCTTTTTTGCCATAGATAATGTCACATCAGGTTGGGTACCGGGCGGGATCTTCAGATCAGACATTCCATCAACTGTTGGAACTTTTACTACCGTCCCTAAAATCGCATCAGTATAGGACACTTTGCATGTATAAAAGATATTATTTCCATCCCTTTTCAAAACGGGATCCTCACGAACTTTAAATACAACAAACAAATCACCAGGGGGGCCTCCTTTTCTCCCGGAATTTCCCTCGGCTTCAAACCTCATCTTGTTCCCAGTATCGATTCCTGCAGGAGCTTTTACAGTAATTTTCTTGGGTTTTTTAACTCGCCCTTCACCGCGACATTTGCTGCAAGGGGTGCAACTCTCGCCCATTCCATCACAGTCAGGGCAGGAGAGTGCCTGCTGAACTATACCGAATGGTGTTCTCATTGATGAGATAACCTGCCCATGGCCGTTGCATGTTCTGCAAACATAAGACTTGGAATCTGGCTTAGCACCTGAGCCTTCGCAAGTGGGACAATCTTCGAGCCTAGTTATCTCGATATCCTTATCTACCCCAAACACTGCCTCTTTAAAATCAAGCCGAAGGCTGTAGGCCAAGTCCTCGCCCTCTGAGAATCCATTCCTAAAGCTTCCCCCCATACCCATGCCATCGAAGTTGTTCAGTAATTCGTCAAAGATGCTGCTGAAACCCTGCAATATATGAAATGCCATATGAGCAGAAATTATTAAGCAGGAGATGTGAAAAAAGTCAGAGAGTAGTGTCAGACAGATATGCTTCAGGCAGGGATTGAGTTGCCATAAAATGGTGATTAAAGTTATAACTGTCAACTTCAGATTAGTTTCAGGGTGAAATTTCAAAACTTACTATCTTTCAGTCAGTTTCAGGTTAATCTCTAAGCGATTTCATGTCAAATGTTTGTGTCTAAAACCAACTCAGACAAATTTCGGCGACCCTATTCAAGTCGATTTTAGACAAATCTGAGAGCTGCCTTTTGCCAGCTCTAGCAAGACAGACAATTTACCCGAAAAGATAAAAAAACTTACCCCCATTCCTGGGCCACCTGGTCCACCTTTAAGACCATCTTCTCCATACCTATCATATATGGAACGCTTCTCGTCATCTGATAACACCTGCAGTTTGCATTGCGTTATCGATTGACCACAGCCACCAAATAGATATCCCAAAACTGACATGTATATCAGATAGATCAGCTTAAGCAGGAACTGTACATAAAATGAAAACTTACCTCATAGGCATTGCTAATGTCCTTAAATTTTTGTTCTGCTCCTGGTTCTCTACAACAAGGGGGGAGGGTGGAGAAAACTTATAATTTGTATTATACACAGAAAAGAGATTCCAGAAAGAAGTAAGAACAACACCAGTGTAGATCTCAGTTAAGGTGCAAAAGGATATAGGAAGCAAATGCATAAGATAAAAGTAATTTGAACATTGTAGTCCCAACTAATTGGAATAAGGGGATTTAAGCAAGTGCAACAGATCTTTGTTTATCTTTTATCTTATTTTGATCTATGGAAAACAGTCTACCACAAATAAGACCCATAGGTGGTTTACACGGCAATGGGAATAATAACTTAAACCTAAATAGCCACAATCAGTCCCCGTGTCGCCACGTCTTAAACACAAAAGTTCGGAGACTTCTTAAATGTTATTACTCCCACGGGTCTGGTACAAGTAAATATCCAAGTCAGTTCAAAACTTCGGAAACAAGACCCTGAAATAGAATTGGACATGAGCGCGGAAACACGACATTCATGAACCTGATCCTGATTCTAAGATTTTGCATGTCCTTTCATATCACACAAACAAAATGCAAATATTTTAGATTTTTCCATGTTTTACAACTACTTTTCCTTTATACTCCCCCTGTTTGTTCTTTCTTCATGATGTCTTAGGCATTTGCACGAGGATCAAGCGTTGTTGTTATGGTTGGCTTCTCTCTCCTACTAACACTAAACCTAACCACATACAATTTATTTATTTTCAACCTCTCCTTTTTACTTGCTTCCCCTTAAGTGAGAGGTTGGACTAGTTATGGCTTATTGGCTTTCATAGGGACTCTAATGACAAGGAGTGCCAGATTTATTTTTCTGAAACCTTAAAACATCGTTTATTCAGCAAAACTCTTTGATTAAATATTTTGATTATAACCCCTATTGTCTGAGGTGAACTCCTTTTTTTTTTTTTTTTTTTTTTTTGAGAGGGTAGGTGATTCTGATGAACAATTTCATACTTGTTGATCTGCAAACCCCAGCTTCTGAGCTGAACGAGGAGTAGGGAAAGTTTTCAAGATTACCATCATAACGCAGTTGAGATTTGAGAAAAAAGAAAATTAGTATTGATTGGGTTTAGAACATTGAATCATCACAACATTTGGACTTCAGGAGAGCTAGTGTTACTCACATGATATGAAAAAAGTGACATGAACATCCCGAACTGTGGCCCTTCTTTTTTTTAACATCCCCAATAATTGATCAACTCAGAATAATCCCAACTTTTGGGGGTGCCTTCTCAAAAACAAATTAAAAAGGGAGGTGTTGATAGCCAACAGGGCAGAGAAAGCAGGAAAAAAAAAAAAAAGGCAACCATCCTCAACATAGAAGATTTTTTTCCATGCTCAACAAGTTATTAGTAATAATACCATGACTGTCTTTGGAAGACACTCCTTAAGTCGGGAATATTCCAAGTTGATCAATATTTGGGACTGTTTAACGAAGAGAGGCCATCGGTGAGACTTGAGATTGTTCATGTCATTAATTCCCGCATAATAATGTTGCAATAGAAACAACCATTGTAGCAGAATAAGATTAGCATACTTTTTAAGAACTATGAAAATTTTGACAGGTTCAGTATAAGCCAAACATGTAAATTATATGTCAATATGCCGGATTGGGTACCACAAAACTGAACCAACAATAATTTCAAGAAACAGAATAGAAATTGCTTTACATGAGTTTCTAGTTAGGTCCATTGCTACACCGCCTACTTCTAGGTCGTCTGAAGGCAGCCATTATGGGAATCAAATACTTCTATTAAGTTTTAAGCATGCAGTATTGCAGATCAATTCAGAAATTGGCTTAAATTATTATAGGAGTTACTCAAATAACCTAATGCAGGACTATACGAGAAATAGGGAAGTACATCAGTATGCATCATCGTGCAGGCTGGTTAAAAAACAACTTACTTGTTTACATCAGGATGGTAAGTTCGAGCAAGCTTCTTATAAGCTGCATAAATGAAGGCCATCATTCATATGTGCTTAGTTTAGTTACTACGAGAGAAACAACAAAGTTCAGATATACAAAGTATTTCTCCAACCACTTAAAGCACAACATGCATACTAAGGAAATTCTCAATTCACTGACTCACAGGGCCAATCATAAAGCAGTTTTCTGTCTAGGAGCAGATTAGCAAGAGACGTGACAAACACATGAAGGCACTAAAATTTGAGAATCAAAATGCAAGGTTTGTTAAAGTCATAAGATTGAAATGTTATTGCTGCATCAGAATGCAGGGCAACCAGCATCTCCTACAGAGGTACTCACCAGTTTTTATTTCAGACTTCATAGCATTTTCTTCAACCCCAAGGACAGAATAATAATTCTGCATGTTCAAAATAGTCATTCTCAGTATATGCCTGCTTACTGAAAAACGATTGTGCACTGCCATAAATACTATTGCAAGGGAAAAAAAACAAACAACTACATATAAGAAGAAATTTTACCCTTTCGGCTCTGGCAATGAGATGGGAATGGGATCGCTTGTAACGATATAAGTCTTTACGTTGTCTCGAACATAAAAATGAATGAGAATAGTCTGCAGAAAATATGGTTGAGCATGATGAAGTGAACAGCCCCTTCCTTGTGCAACTGCAATAATTACAATCAATATAGCGAATTTTTCAGCAATGACAACAAATGAGTATGCCAAGCCACTGCCATATAATAATGTCAGAAAATGCATGCCGTCCTTTTACCATGAAAAACTAACAGAATCATAAATACTAAACTTATTCATTTTCCTTTGGAAGCCAAAGCTTCTACCTTTTTTATATTTACAACATTGCTAGGTCTATTTCCTGATAGAAAAGTTTTAACTAAATAACTATTTCTAATTACCTCCCTTCCTTCGATTCCTTTTCCTTATGATTCGTGATTCATCTGCATTCTTGTTTACAAAATTAGCATCTGATTCAAAAATGCTAGTGATACAATCCCATTCAAGTGGAGAGAGGACCTCCAAAGGATCAAGGTAAGTGACCTTTGAGCCTCACACATATCATTGACAATATAAAGAAGGATATCAACAACAATTAGTTATAAAAAGAATTAGAAAATGGTGAACAAAATTTTGTTCTGATTCGATCTGCTTAATCAATCCACAGGTGATTCAAATATTTGCTATGGCAAACTAGTGAATTCATACCTATAATAACTATGGTGGCATACTGTGCAGCCCTTTCCAAGACAAAAATTTAACACATTACACTCAAAATACATCAAGATAGACGATTCAAAATACTCATAACTTGGATTAGGTGTTTTAACAGTGTTTATGTGTTTTTACAATCAAATTTTATCTTCGCGTTAAAGTGTGATCATCTGCATCCATGTCTATCCATCAGGCTCCTTTACAGCAATAGCACCAAAGTCAAGCGTATATTCAGTGTCATCAAATTCAAATTCTACATCGGATCTAATTTCAAGCACTTGTTCCTCCGTATAGGAGCGAAGAAAGGAACATATCCCCCCCCAAGAAAAAAAAAAAGCGAAGTCAAGCGTATATTCAGGTCTTTTGTTCTGAAGACTTTGAAGTCTTTCTACAGCCAAGTTAATTCTATTATTAGAGCTAATTTGCCTTATCCTACATTATTATATATATAGATTTTCGCCATAGCTTTCAACATCTTGGCTCCTCACTTTTCCTCCTTCCGGATTCCTAGCACAATTTCTAGTACTCTAGGTCGATTTCAAACATTTTAGAGCCTTCATACAAAGAGTTCTCTTAAGCTCCGCAAACTCAAAAAAAAAAAATGTGTTCATGTACAAGGCCTCTGCTTCATGATCTTTCCATTTTACATCCTTCTTTTTTTATGAGCCCTTGCTTCCTTTGCCTCTCTTGTTGTGCCATGCCCATCCACAACCTCTAGCATTGAACAGTCTCTATGTAAAGATGTTTTGCTGGTTACATAGTATACCTTCAAACAAATATGAAGCGCGAGGTAAGATCCATATAGGGCCAAATTGTTTGCACAAAATTCAATTTTTATTCAAACTTGAAGCAAGAACAGAACCACTTATTTTGTAGCACTCTTGTCCCTATATTCTACTCTCTGCCAAAGCCTCAATAGCTAGCAAGAAACCAAGACTTAATGCTGTACACATCATATCAACTAATTATAATGACCCATATGCAAAGCTATAGCTTTATTGATAGTGTCAAAAAAATTTACTGCATTAAATTGATGTAACTAGGAAAATATAAAGGTTGAAATATTTTAGTTGATTGATTAAACAAGTCCACTGTCTATGTGATCCATATGGATGTCGAACATAAAACATCTACTACTGAAAGCTTAGTATAGAAATCCTTCAAATTTAGGCTTTATATATATAATCCATGTCCATGTACAAGAGGTATTTATACAAAAATGATCCGAAGTAAGCCGTTGTCACTTTTAAGAAATCAGATCTAAAACAAGCCAGAGAACAGTGATAACAAGATACCAACAAACATATAGCTTCCAGAGAGGTAGCAGGTTCTTACCAATGTGAAGACCACAAATCAGAGCTTGTAGTATATATTCCAGGTGTTTGACTTTGCAAACCACAAGAAGGGACAAACGTTCCACATGGCATGGTCGCCATGTACAAAAACCTATATGTATACAAGCAAAATTATCGTGTTGTGACTTGTGAGTTGTGACTATCAAAGGTTCAAAGTTACACTTCTAATGTAATTTATCATAACGCATAGATGTAAGACAATGTTTAGCAGCCCATCCATGATCCATTTGTCCCTTAATATTCATAATATATTCCTTCTTTGTTGTCCAGGCAAAAGAACTTCGATTTTAAGTAAACTCCACCCCCCCCTCCAAATCACTTCAACCCCTTTGTTATCTTTTCCCCCAACACTCTCTTACTTCTTTCTCTATCTATCTATCTATCTATCTATCTCCACAACCAAATCTTTTCTTCGCATATAACATCTATTCAATATTTCTACTACACCAAGATGTGAAGAATATTAGAGGATGGAGATTGGAGATCATCAGAATAAAAAGATCACAAGGTTATTGATATCAGGCCATATATATATATACAAGTTAACAGTAAAGAAGCAATTGTAAATCATCCAGAGTACAAGTATCTCAAGTGCAATATTGCAATCACTTGTAAGCTTCATGCAACATGCATTTTTTCATAGAAAAATAAAAGGTTATTTATGCAGATCAAGAAAAAGGCATAGCCTTTTACAAATACAGAACATTGAAGGAGTTGTATCATAGAAATTTGTACCAAACGGTTGAAGGGCTCCATTTCTCTATTGCTAAGTGAAAATCAGGTATCTGAAAGGATTGGTAAACAACGTGCAAAATCCAATTCAGGTACCAAACAACTTACAAGTTATCAGCTTGTTAAGTAATGAATACTAACAAAAGATGTCCATCAACTCAGAACAATGACTGCTACCAATACATCCCAACTCCCAAGTAAACAAAAAGATTTACAGTTCAGATGCTTTCTCATTTTGCTTCATTCAGTTTCAAAACTCAAGCATAATAAGACTATATATATATATATATGTTCTATTGACAATGCAGGAGCATCACACATGAAATGTCTATATCTTTCAGTGCCAAAGAATAATCAATGAAGTTCAGGATGAACGTGAAGTTAGCCAAAATCACTACTGAATGCAGAGAAAATCTGATACGTTGCAAACTCATAGCCATATGAAATTCACGATTTTGAGAGGATTCTGCCTTTGATGAGGGTAAAAGTCGCTATCAAAGAGCTTTTGGCATTATTGACCATAGCATAATGCTATGTTTGCTAACCTCTTGAGTCCCATTTATGCAACAACAACTCATTTTAGAGGTGCTTCATTGGGTACACTTGGAGAAAGCAACATACTTAGTGGAAATATAAAGCTAAAACAGGATACAAAGTCGCCAACCAGCTTTTTATTTTTTAACACTTCCAGTAGCCCTTTAATGCTAAAAATCTTCCATTGTCACATAGGTGCATGAACCTACGGATCCATTTTAGCATCATTAGATCAACCTATTACCCTCAACTTCCACAACTTTGCATTTACTAAAATCATGGCACCTTCTAATTCTACTCACTTCCTCGATATCCTCTACACATCCAACTCAAGAATATCAATTACATAATACTTAACTAACCAACATTCTCAAAATACACTTAGTTGACGAGGAAGTTCTACGGCAAACACTTGCATATCTCACCAGAAAGTCAAAGCTCTGTGGCAAGAGCATCAATCTCTACATATGCCTCAAAGATTAAACATATAACAGTTATTTCTGAAAGTTCATATAAATTCGTACCATCGCCGCCAATTATTACCGGCGCATTGTCCACCAAACGAGCCGTTAGTAGTTCTTTGTACTCAACTTTATCACTTTCCCACCCTACCATACATATAACCAAAGATTCATCTCAAGCAACACTAATCTATCCCACAATTTCATAACCTAATCTACTCTCTTTGTCAAATTATACACAAGAAATTCTCATTTACAAGTAAAAATGTCTAAACATAGGCCAAATGACTCGAAAATTGAAGCTTAAATCATCTTCATTCACATTAGCAACTACCCAAATCATATAAATGTACCATTCGCAATTAAAAATCTTAACTTTTATAAAAGGAAAGAAAGGTCGTGCTATATTTCGATAATTCTTGGAAAGCAATGCTAAAATTTGAGTATATAATCAATGAAAAATAATTCTTAGAAAGTTGAGCTATTTAGCAGAAGCAGGGTAGAAGAAAGAAAGATGAACTCACTTGTTGCAGAAATCCACCAAAGGACAGCTCTGAAATCGACTCCTATGCTAATCTTCAACGATACTAGAGAATTAGGGAGATGATTTCCTTAATCAATTAGTTTTCCCACTGAATTTTCTGCACTCAAATCAAATGCCGACGCAAATGTTGGGGAAGATATTTATCATAAAATTTGGCCATATACGGACAAGCCACAAGCGAAAATATGCGAAGTTTCTACCTTATACCTTTATTTTTTAAAAATTTTACACGGTACCCTTAAACTGACCTTTTAAATATACGATGCCCTTAATGCTAATTATACATCACTAGTCTTATATGCACGCTATGCATGCGAAATCATAAATTCTTCATATATAATAGAGATAGAGATATGATTATCTTAGTTTTTTTTTGTTTAATTTTTTTTTGTATCCCCTATGTATTACCTTATATAATAGAGATTAAGGCTTTGTTCTTTTGGACTGAATTAATGAAAATTCAGTTCAGTTCAGACAAATTCAATTCAGTTCAGTTAGTTTCCTCTCACATTTTTCATTCACTTCAGTTCAGTTCAGTTCAGGTTTATTTAGTTCAGACAAATTCAGTTCACTTCAGATCAATTCAGTCCAAAAGAACATAGCCTAATTTATTTTTCCTTTTATAATCTAGTGGAACTAATCTAATTAGTAGATATTCCCTCCAAGGGATACATTATGTATAAGTTAAATTAGTTCCACTAAATTTAAAAAAATTAACGACGTATAAATAGTGGTAAGGACTAAGGACATTGTGTATTAAAAATAAGTTTAATATATAGAATTTTATAAAAGGTTGGAGTATAATGTAGAGCCTGGAAAAATACAAATTAACGTAAAAAAAACCCATAATATATGATAATATTCGTATTGTTAAATTAAAATTAAGGTTCGTCTAATTTGTTAGAAACTTTCCTTTTACCCATACGTAAAAGTCTTATATGGACTTGGTCCACACTAAATTAGTGTGGACTTAATGCTAATTCATGTGATTTATGAAAAAAAAAGGTCACTATATAAAAAAAGATATAAAAAGGGTCCCTTTCAAAAAAAAAAAAGATATAAAAAATGAGTAGATATAGATTCTAAGGTTTGACTATGTGGAAAAAAAAAGGTCACAAACCTGGAAATTTCATCATGATAAACTAATGTAAGAAATAATGACTATATTAAAAAAAACAATCATTATAATAGAAAGAATCGTATAAGTGAAGCTTAAGATTTTTAAAAGATTACTATATGGAAAAAAAAGGTCACTATGTTAAAAGAGTGGTTTTAGTCCACAATAATATTAGTGTGGACCAGGTCCACGCAAGACTAACTCTACCCATACACCCTTAATTTGAAGTAGTAGGGTTTTTCATCATACCTAAGTTTAACTACCTAAGAGAACAAATTCATCTTTTGAAATTAAAAAAAAAAAAAAAACACATTTGCACGCCTTCCTCTCTTTTATTTCCTCTGTCAGCAGTCACACTCCCTTTTTTTTTTTACTCTCTTTCTCTCTGCTTTGTCAACACAACGTAAACTTATTTGCTCTCTTTTCTCTCTGTTAACAATCACAACTCACAAGTTCATAGTATAACAGTCCTTGCTTTCACGTTATCGTCAGGAGCTCGCGCACGGCGAGTCGGAAGGTGGAGCCGTAGAGGTAATGGTGTTTTTTTTTTTTCAAAAATGTATTTATTAATTTATAGACTTTTCAGTTTTCAATTATAGATGTTGTGAAATTAGAAGTTATGAAATTGAAATTAGATGTTGTGAATTGAAATGAGGGTCCGTGGAATTAAATTCTAATAATGTGTTTACTTTATAAATGCTAGATTTGGAAGATGAAAAACAAAAGTTTAGAATTTTTTTGGAAGGAAGGTGGAGGAAAATCACTAAAGACTTCAATTTCATCTTCTCCAAAATCGAAGGAACCTCTAATTGAAGAAAGTAACCGTGAGGAAACTAACCATGAGGTCCCTCCAATCCAAGAAGAAAGCGAGGATGAATTGCCTAGTTCTTCACCTTTCGAAATTACGCCTCAAAGTAGTTTTAGAACTAATACTTCAAGTGTCGTATATGATGTTGATCTTCTACCACATGATCCGGGAACTAGGAGACCAATTTCATCATATCCTTCTAATGATCGAGAGAAGAGGACACATTGCTAAAAAGCCTTGTCAACCACGGACACATGATTTTCTTCAAAGGGAATTAGGAGGTATGCGTCGCTTTAGTGTTTCTTGGTTTGATAAGTACGATTGGCTTGAATATAGCATCGAGAGAGGTGCGGCTTTTTGTTTTGTTTGTTACTTGTTCAAAGATAAAACTAATTGCCTGGGGGTGATAGTTTTGTCAATGGAGGATTTAGGAGTTGGAATAAACCCGAAAGATTTGAGAAACATATTGGGAGTGTTGGTAGCAGCCATAACCAAGCTCAAGAGAGATATAATTATTTCATAAACCCGAAAACATCAATCACTCGATTTTTTCAATAAGGTGAACATGGAGGTGCTCGACTTGTTTTAGTCCTCTCAGTTCTTTGAGAAAAAGTTGGTTAGAGTTGCTGAATTTTATAAAAAGGAGTTCTTGAGGAATGATTTAATTACTCTTCATTTTGTACTTGAACTTTCTATCGATGACATGCGAAATGATGAAATGTTCTGCGAAGTGAAAGATCTTAGTGAACTTTCTATGATGCTTGTTAAGACCGAAAAACATACTACATATGAACTAGTCTACTTGTTTTTTTTTTTTAGGGGAACTAGTCTACTTGCTTGTAAGACTAGTATTGATTCTTCCTGTAGCAACCGCAAGTGTGGAAAGAGTATTTCCTCGATGACTATTGTGAAGAACAAGTTGCGAAATAGTATAGGCGATCAACTTTTGAATGATTGTTTAGTCACTTTAATTGAGAGGGATCTTTTTTTGCAAGTTAATGATGACGATGTAATAAACCACTTATAATTTATGAAAGGTCGTCAGTTGCATTTATAATTTTTTAATTATTTGAAACTTATGTATTTATGTTACTTTGAATCATTGGTAATTTGAATCGTTGGTTGGCTTATTGTATTTTGGGTTGGATTTTGAGTCGTGAATTAAATCTAGCATTGTACTTTATTTCATTCAATTTTATCTTATTCGTACCCCCAATCCCATATCGTGGATATGGAACCTTAAGGGTACACGATGCGATTTTCAGAACTCGGGGTATTTAGTACAGATTGAAAGCTCAAGATTCAAGAATACCTCATAAAAATTCCCTTTATAATTTTTTAGGAAACTAAAAGAAATTCAAACTTATCCATACATATCCTATGATTCTACAAAAACCCCCAAAATGCTCACAACTTTTTGTAAAAGCACTATTTTCATATCACAGTGACAATTTAAGAAGTTCTCGACAAATGACATGTTTGAGGGCCTTTTAACAACCAGTGCCCACTTCAATTGCCTAGCAAATGCTTCCACACTCATTACTCCCAGTAACAACCCTCTTCCACTACCTATATCATTACCATTTACATGCACACAACCTCCTCTTGCTCCTCCATCACCTTCTTGCTAATAGCATGCCAACTCGCTTCCAACATAGCATCTACAAAACCTACGTGTCTTTTGATCTACATGCCCAAATTCCACACATCTTTTCTATTCTCAAATTCCACATTAGTGTTGTGCATAAGTACACTGCCCTGATACCTTGTCAAGCACCCCCAGAGTGATAAGTTTCCCGTTATATATGGTTATTTTAGTGCGAGTAGAATTTTTAATTTATTGCTCTTTGCAATGACATAATACACATTTGGTAGTCAATGGTCGTAACCAGTAGATCTGGGTGAACTAATGATGAGACATGTAATCTCGTGGTTAAACTAGCCATGATTCAAAGAGTACTAACTCCAATCCTCCCATATTCTTGACATGTTCATCAACTATATGACAATAATGCATTTCTCCATAGGGAATTGAAGGAAACTGTATACACGCATCAATCGTTGAGTTTTGTTGCCTATTCTTCTTCATGCTTATTGCCTTGATAAGGTTCTCTACGGGCTCAAAGTTAAAAGTTCCTCTATGGGCTTAAACACTCTCCTCAAGCTTGGTATCAGCTTTTGCCACATATCTCCGTCATATTGGCTTTTTTAGCAGTTTGAGTACTGCTTAGGCATTATTCATATATAAGCAAGAAGTCGCCACTACGTTCCTTTTTATTTATGCGATGACATAGTACCAAACATCGTTCTCTACCAGCTTCCTCCAGCACATTGTCGCACTATTGGATATTGAATTTGTTGTATCTGACTTGGGTCGCTTGAGCGATTTCTTAGAATTATAGGTTCATCGTTGCGTGGTTACCATGCTTCTATTTGAAAAAGTTGCAAAGATCTTTGCCCCTGAAAAATGTGAGCTCTTGCAAGCCTGTTTATACCCCTATTGTCTATTGACACAAAAGGGTTAACTCAACTGGGCAATCAGCTCCTAGCTTACACATGACCTTTGAAATGAAATGTGAGAGTTTAACCACTAATCCACTACAATTTCAATGCTTAATGTTTCAAAGTGAAACATAATAAAGTCTTATAATTATATGTAATTATAAAGACATAGACAAGCTTTTTGATCTCTAACACTTTTATTAAGTAATAATATTCTCTTACTCCAATTCCATTGAAATTGTTATTTTTATCTCCAATTCCTTAGAAGTTTATTTTTATCATATCATAATGTTCATTTTCCAATTTCGCACTACACAAAATATTACGAAATTTAATAAAATCAATTATGAAATTTATAAATAATAATATATTTAATAATTGTAAATTTGTAACTGACCCGGGGCATCGCTCGGGCCAAAATACTAGTTGTTTATTTAATGCATGATTTCACAAGAATGTCTCCTCGGCCTCATAATTGGTATAGTATACTACATTTTTTGGCCTCTTAGGTCTTAAGTAACTAGCCATATGTGCACGAGATGCATGCTTCGTGTGAAGATCGAAATCAATTTTAATTTACTTATTACACGTGTTTGTACAAATTATTTCATATGTTCGGTGGATTTTTTTTAAATTCATAAAAATAATGAATTGAGTTATTTAGAGATTATGGATAATTTGCTTGAAACTATGTGATTTATGAGTTATTTGCTAGAAATTATAATATGAAAAATAGTTGTCTTGTTGTTTGGGTTAAGTTATTATGAGGTAATTAAATGAAATTTCGTCATTCTAATTTCTCTATAAAAAAATCTAATATTTTATTAAGTAATTAACTTCAACCCAATCAAGCACATAAAAGTGTACAATAACAATTATAAAATATTTTCTAATCTTTTCTTGTTCTTAACATTGTAACTTGAGTTGAAAGTATTTGATCGTTGTTTGATGTGTGATTTATGTAGAGATGAGTGTCCTTGGTTAATGACAGAAAATTCCTATGTATGTTCTTTCAATTATGATTGAAATTTAAATATACAAAATGTTGCTAATTTTCCTTTCTTCTCATATGACAAATTTCCTTTTGCAACTCACTTTGACATTAGCATTAATTGACATATTTAGTACTATCATTTTTGGCACGATATGCGTGCGTATCATGTTAAAGTTTTTTTCTCAATTAGAGAAGGAAATATAAAGCAGAAGAAAGCTTGTACTCAAATAAAGTGGAAGAATTTGTGTATCAGGCTTAATCGTTGAATATTAATAAAGTGGAAGAGTTTGATTTATATAATAGAGATTACCAAATAATAATCAATATTTAGGTTTTAAAATATTATCGGTATAATTATTAATATGAAATTCAAGTTTTTATTTTTTCTTCTCATTGTGTCAATCAAGTTATATTGTCAAATTAATTTTTTATCAGAGTTTTTCACTCATATGTAAGAAGAGGAAATCATTCTCCTTAATTTAATATTTAATTGAAATTTCAAATTCAGTTCCATTGTTAACTTGTTCAGTATATATGGCAAGTAGGAAGAAGAAAAGATTATTTAATATATATTGCAATTTAAAATCATAAAGGGTATATCAGACTTTTGTAAGGGGGACGCCATCTTCCTCCCCCCTTCACTTATAATACTAGCCTTATATGCACGCGCGACGCGCATGCGTTAATTTCAAAACTTGTTATTCTGTTATATACCACATACGTACTATAATTATGATTACACTTAAAATGTGAAAGATTATTAGTTAGATGAATTTAGATATATTAATTCACTAATGTAAAAAAACTAACAAATGTTGGGAGTGATTTTTAATATTATTTTTTTGTGAATGAATTTTGAACAAAAGAATAGACATAATGAGTTGGTTTGACTGATTTAAAGAGTATCAAAGGTAGTGAGTGTTTCAGACTTTTCAGGTGGAAGTCATCTATATCTGCCATATTATCTTATAAAAAAAGGTCAAGATATTTTGTCCATTTAATTTTTTGATTGAAATATTTGATGCATATACCCTTTTTAACTTGTTTCGAATGTCAAGTTGAAATGAGAAAGGGTGCTTAAATTATTTTCTTTTGTAATTTTTTTCATTCCATTAGATCATTAAGGGTAATTTAGTATTTTCAGAGGGGGACACCATCTTCCTCCCCCTTCCCTTATATAATAGAGATAGATTAATTGAAATTAATGTGATTTATTCTGAAATAAAGTAATGATGGGGAACTATACTCTTTTTAGGTGGACACCACTCCCTCTCCCCTTCCCTTATATAATAGATATAAGTATACTCTTCATCTTTTCTCCTATCTTTCATCCTCAGTTATTTAATCGATTTCTTCACCATATACTTTCGACAAATTTTTTTACACAATATTACCTCTGCAAGTTTCAGAATTCACCATATACCCCCAATTTTCAAATAATCCACAGGATGCCCTTAATGACTAACGGACGTTAACTCCGTTAGTCATTAAGTACTAATTGACCTCATTAACCCTTTAACCCTTAGTTACCCTATCCTAATCTCTCTACCCTTTCCTTCTCTCTCCCCTAACTTACTTAACTCATTTCCCCTCACTCTCCTCCACCATTAACACCACCAAAAAAGCTCACTTCACTATATACCTTTATACATGGCTTTTTTCCTCATCTTCTCTCTCCTTTTCACCGTCCCCACCATGAAAAAAACCTCTGTAATTATTAATTAGGAAAAATTGTCAGAAAAAACCTTATAAAAGTTACATTTTGTGAAAAACAACCTTATAAAATTTTTTTTGTGAGAAACAACCTTTAAACCTTATTTTTTTGTGAGATGAAACCTCAGGGACCTTTTCCGGTGTTGACCACCGATTTCCGGTGTTGACTTCTTAATTCTTCTAATTGCACTCTCTTTCCCTCTCTTTTCTACCAGAAGCTGTATCATTTCCCTCCATTTCCTCCCTTATATAAACCCTATCACCACCTCCAAATTAGATATAATATCTCTCAAAAAAATCCTGCATCAACAACCTCCAAGAATCACTCAATCAGGATGAAAATGGAGGAGAGAGATTATCGCAGAGTTCGCGAGGTGGGTATTTATTTGAAGGTCATCTAACAGTTGATCAGGAACCTCCTCAACCTAATTGGCTGGTCCAGCAGAGCCTACTTACTGCCCTCGCTTCGCAATCTCGAGAATGGAAGGGGGAGGGAATCGGGCTGCACCACCTGCGAGTAAAGAGGTGGTAGAGAAATTGCCGGTGTTTAAGCTCGAAAGCGAGGAAATGCTGAGGAATATAGTTGGGGAGGATGGTGGTGAGTGTTGTATATGTAAGGAGAAGTTGGGGTTGGGTGATAATATGCAAGAAGAGTGTGTTTAGGAAAAAAAAAGAGTGCAATTAGAAGAATTAAGAAGTCAACACCGGAAATCGGTGGTCAACACCGGAAAAGGTCCCTGAGGTTTCATCTCACAAAAAAATAAGGTTTAAAGGTTGTTTCTCACAAAAAAAATTTTATAAGGTTGTTTTTCACAAAATGTAACTTTTATAAGGTTTTTTCTGACAATTTTTCCTATTAATTATTACACCACCTCCACCACCCCCACTCTATCTCCTCTCTCTCCACCCAACCCTCTTCACCTCAGACCACCATCACCAGCCACCCCTCTCCCTCTTTGACCGCGTCATCGACGACCCACCACTTTTCACCTGCACCCCCTTCTCACACTCTCTCTCCTGATCATGCTGCCTCCATCGTGGGCAACTCCATCCCACCAGCCACCATCCAGTCCCCCCTTCCCCTCCTACAACCACCATCAGCCACCCTTTCTCCTCCCCGTGCACTTGCACCAACCACCACCTATTTTCATCACAACCCCACCTCTGCATTTTCCCTGAACCTGCAGCAACCATTTTTTCTTTGACCCACGAGCACCATGTTTCTAAACCGCGACTCACTTAACCCAGATTCGCGACCCGTCGTACACCAATACCCATGACCCCCTGAAATCGAACATTCTATCTCCTTAATTTTGATCCAGTTTCCCTCTCTCCTCAATTTTGAATCATTAAGTGGTGGTGGTGGTGGTGGTGCTGAGCGGGTGTCGATGTTGGCACAGAGGTGTCAGTAGTCGGTGGTGTGTGGTGGTGTTGTGCAGTTGGGGATATGATCGTGGTTGGTGTGACGAGAGCTGGATGGTGGTGGTGTGCTGGCCTTGGGGAGAAGGAAAGGAAGGACACGTTGGGTGGGTTGTTGGGATCAGGTGTGGGAGGTGGTGGTGCGTTGGATGTTGGTGTCCGGTAGTTAATGTCCAGCGGAATGCGAGGATCAGGATTCTGCTTGTTTTTTTTTTAATTTGGGTTTAAATTTTGGGGTTTTAGACGGTGGTGATGGTGGTGGTGGAGTGTAGGTGAAGGGGGTTGGGTGGATAGAGAAAGAAAAGGAGGACATTTATGGAGGAAGATAGAGAAGGGAAGGAGA
Organism: Beta corolliflora; assembly: GCA_947648045.1. NCBI lineage: Eukaryota > Viridiplantae > Streptophyta > Magnoliopsida > Caryophyllales > Amaranthaceae > Beta > Beta corolliflora. The sequence goes on from CANSZD010000851.1 coordinate 393,663, forward strand.
CAGATTAAGGTAGGATAATTAAGTTAGTTTGTTAATTAGGTTAATTAGGGGTTAGAGGAGGGATAAACAAAGGTCAGAGGGTTAATGAAGTTAATTAGGGATAAATGACTAACGGAGTTAACGATCATTAGTCATTAAGGGCATTCTGTGGATTTTTTGAAAATTGGGTGATATATAGTAAATTCTGAAACTTGCAGGGGTATTTGGTGCAAAAAAAATTTATCGAGTATATATATGGTGAAAAAACAATTGTTTAATCCTAATAGCATACTCCAATTCAAATAGTGATGTATGTCCTCACACCCACTTTTTCAATATTATGGATATTACTTATCTATACGGAATATTATATATTATTTTTTAGGTTGGTAAGATGAAAAGCCACTTACCGAACCGACACTCGCATGCGCACAACCAGTCGGGTTTGCGGGTCGACTCGCTGGAGGGGGGATGGAAGGAAACCTCACCCCCAAAGAGCCCCTAGTGGGGTTTGATCCCATGACTATGAAGTCATAAAGTCAAACCTTTACCACTAGGCCAAGCTTTGCTCAATTCGACTTGTGTGGACCTGGTTCACAGTAAAATTAGTGTGCACCAAGCTCACGCACGTGAATTGGGACATAAACTACTATAATACACAGAAACCCACTATATGTCTATATCACAAACAAATACACTATATACGACAAAAATACACTATATCACAAACAAATACACTATAACACAAAAAAACACTATCACAAATAGGAAAATTTATCAGGAATAAGCTAACCTTTGGGCGGTCTGCTTAAAATAAGTCATACTTTTGATTAACTTAGAATAAGCAAATCTTTTTGGATATCCGCTTTTAATAGGTTTAGGTGACTAGTAACCTGAACAATAGGTAATTTTTTTAATTTTTAATTTTTTTTCCTTTTGTCTAATCTCTCTCCTCTAAACCCCACCACCACAAGACCACCTCATCCAACCTCTCTTTCTCCCTCCTCCCCATGACAACCGAACACTCAGCGACACCCTCACCCAACAACCCCCCCCAAACCACCTCGCCTAACCCCAGCCGCACCCTCGCCCAAACTACCCATAAAACCCCCACCCACCACCGACCCAAACCCTAGCTTACCGTCGCCTGCCCCCCACCCGCTCCCAAACCCGAACCCAGAGCAACAAGCACAAGAGGCCATCAAATATTTCAACAATTCTTATGTGGATTGCTCCATAATTACTGGCCAAGTTTGGTTCATGTTTCTTCGACAATTCATAAGAGAACAATACAGTTGCAGAGCAGAGTATGAGAAAATCAAAACGTTAGTGGGAGTTTAGACACTCACATCTTCTAGTAGACTACCATGAATTTAATTTGAAGAAATTGACTTGAATTTCTGCATTTAGGAGTTTTTAATAATTATATTTGTTACTTCTACTAATGCTTTGATTGAAAATAAAGTACTGCCACTACAAAGACTCTTCACCTGTACTAATGCTTTGATCTACTTTTGTGGGTGGCTGTTTTTGGGTGTGGGGACTGATTTCAGGGGGTGGCGGACTGATTGTTGGGGAAGGGGGAGGGGGTGGTAGCGTGGCAGGGGAGGGGGTAGAGGAGGGGCATGGAGGTGAAGGAGAGGAAACAGAAGAAGGGAATTGAGTTTTTTTTTTTTTAAAATTAATATTTAGAAATAAATTAAACTAAAAATTTAAACCAATAAAATGAAGACAGGTGGATGGTTACCTACAATAATAAGTTGTTTACCTGTTGAACTCATTAAAAGCTTATACTCCAAAAAGTTTTGCTTATTCGAAGTTAAGCAAAAGTATAACTTATTATAAGCAGACCATCCAAATGTTAGCTTATTCTTGACAATTTTTCCTCACAAATAAACATTATAGCTCTTGCCAAAAAAAAAAACACTATAGCACAGAGAAACACATTATACCACATACAAACACACTATATCCGAACTGACAATATTATCCTAATCTTCTATAAGAGGTTCAATTGTACAATCAACTATAATACACAGAAACACACTATATCACAAACAGATACACTATATCAGAAAGAAATGCACTATATCATAAACACACTATAGCACAAAGAAACACTATCGCAAATAAACATACTATAGCACAGAGAAACACACTATACTACACACAAACACACTATATCGAAACTGACAATATAATCCTAATTTTCTATAACAGGTTCAATTCTACAATCAACTATATCACAAAAACTGAAAAATAGAGAGAGAAAATGCAGAGAGAGAAAATGAGGCAGTTATGAGAGAGAAACTAAAGAGGCAAGGATATATGAGGAGAGAGAAAGACAAAATAGTAGAAGTTGTAATCATATTACAACCTATATAACATCTATAAAATTAGTGTGCAACCGGGTTCATACGAGTTTTTTTAAGCTTTGCTTGGTGAAACTACCAAAATATAATACCTATACAAATCTATATAGTAAAGCTAAGTGGGTAAAACTATGTCATTTTCGAGTTAAAAATTTTAACATTAACCCAACCATTATTGAATAATTGAATCTGAATTAACTCAATCAAAGAAATGCATCAAAAAGACTTAATAGTAATATCGGTCCACTTGTTTATTTATCCGGTTCGTATCGTGTTATCGTATCAGGTTTAGCTTTTGCCAAGTTACTAACTCTTTAAGAGCACTATTAGGCGAAACAACACCCAAAGGGGGAAAAAAAATCTAAACAAACTTGGAAACAAGACGAACCCTAGTTTAAACTTCGAAAGTCGAAAACATTCAACAAAACATAACCTCTCCTATGAATCATCATCTACTTTCACAACTCTAATACTTTGAACATGAACCCCACCACGACCAACAACAACACCCCCGCCACCACCACTCTCTCTCCACCTCCTCCCACAACCGCAGATACCAGCACCTTATCCAACACCACACCCACCACCTTAACCGGCACCACACCACCCACCACCAACACCAACACCAATAACAACAACAATGCAACCTCAGACGACGTCTCCACTCCATCAAACCCACTCTCACCTCCCCCACCCGACGACGACACCACCACAACAACAACCACCACCTCCGAAATACCCATCATCCCAAAACGCCGTCGCAAGCGTAAACACTACCAAGGCACAATTTCCATGGTCCTCCGCCCTCACTCCGCCACTCGCTCTTCTTCCTCTCTCCTCGAAACCCTCTCTCTCTCTCTACCTCGTCGCCGCCGCCGCATCTCCGACCTCTCCAAAGAATCCCCTCCCCTCGATATCGACGCCCTCATCGCTATTTCCGTCGGTTTTCCCGTTGACTCTCTTACCGAGGAAGAAATCGACGCTTCCGTTGTTCCCACTCTCGGTAGCACCGACCAGTCTCACTACATAAGTGTCAGAAACCTTATACTGTCGAAGTGGCGGTCTAATGTTTCCTCTCTCATCACGCGGGATCACGTGATGGAGTCGGTCTCCATTGAGAGGCGTCCCTTTGTTGATGCCGCATTTGGGTTTCTTGATGATCATGGGTATGTCAATTTTGGACTTGCCCCCGAGATCAAGACGAAGAAGATTTGCGGTAACAATTATAGTTTTGGGGCCAATGTTGTTGTTGTTGGGGCGGGGTTGGCGGGACTTTGTTGCGCCCGCCAGCTTCGGTCCATGGGGTTTAAGGTTGTGGTAATTGAAGGCCGGGGGCGGCCTGGTGGGCGGGTTCGCACTCGAAAGATGAGTGGGGATAAGGAGGGAGTTGTGGGTGCTGCTGATTTGGGTGGGAGTGTTTTGACAGGGATTAATGGGAATCCACTTGGTGTATTGGCTAGACAGTTGGAGTTTCCACTACATAAGGTGAGGGATTTATGTCCTCTTTATTTGCCTAATGGAAAAGCGGTTGATTCTGAGGTTGATTCTAAAGTTGAGACTGCTTTTAATAAGTTATTAGATAGGGTTTGTAAGCTTAGGCAGGTTATGATGGAGGAAATGAAATGTGTAGATGTGTCATTAGGAACTGCATTAGAAGCTTTTAGGCAGGTTTTTAATGTTGGTGAGGGTGATGATCCTCAGGAGAAAATGTTGTTGAATTGGCATTTGGCTAATTTAGAGTATGCTAATGCTTCGTTGATGTCGAATTTGTCCATGGCGTTTTGGGATCAGGATGACCCTTATGAGATGGGTGGGGATCATTGTTTTATTCCGGGTGGGAATGAGAGGTTTATTCGCGCCTTGGCAGAGGATTTGCCTATCTTTTACAATCGCACGGTGGAGAGCATTAGGTATGGGGACGATGGGGTGTTGGTTTATGCAGGTGGGCAGGAGTTTCGGGCGGATATGGTGCTTTGTACTGTGCCGTTAGGAGTTTTGAAGAGGGGAGATATTGAGTTTGTGCCTCCCCTACCTCAGAAGAAGAGGGATGCAATTGATAGATTAGGGTTTGGGCTGTTGAATAAGGTTGCAATGTTGTTCCCATATAATTTTTTGGGGAGGGGAGATTGATACCTTTGGGCATTTGTCGGAGGATCCTTCGAGGAGGGGTGAATTTTTCTTGTTCTATAGCTACTCATCGGTGTCTGGTGGTCCGCTTCTTGTAGCTCTTGTTGCTGGGGAGGCAGCAATTGAGTTCGAGAAGGTATCTCCTGTGGAATCATTGGAGAGGGTAATGGATATCTTGAGAGGGATATTTCACCCAAAAGGAGTGGATGTTCCTGACCCTGTTCAGGCAGTTTGCACTCGGTGGGGTCAAGACCGCTTCACTTATGGATCATACTCATATGTTGCAATTGGGGCATCGGGTGATGATTATGATATTCTTGCAGAAAGTATCGGAAATGGGCGGGTTTTCTTTGCTGGAGAGGCAACAAACAGGCAATATCCTGCTACTATGCACGGTGCTTTCCTTAGTGGGATGAGAGAGGCGGCCAATATATTGAAGGCTGCCAAAAGGAGGTCATTGATTCCAGCCAATAAGGCAGATGATGTTAGTTCAGAGGATATTGAGGATTTGAGTCGATTATTCTTGAAACCGGACTTACAATTTGGGAGCTTTTCTGTTTTATTTAATCCGATATCAGATGATCCTGAATCTCATTCACTGTTGAGGGTCGAGTTTGGTGGCGAGAAACTTGAAACTGGTGCTCTGTATTTGTATGGTCTGCTTTCAAGGTGTCAAGCCTTTGAGCTGAGCAAGTTGGACACCGATGTCGATAGGTTAAGTATATTGAATCAGAAGTTCCATGTGCGATTAGTAGGCGAAAGAGGATTATGCTCTGCTGCACAATCACTTATTGCAGCTGTTAGAGCAAAGGCATACTCTAAGGAAGGATCAGATGGTAAGAACTGTAAGTTATGAACAACTGACATAGAAAGTTTATTGTTGTACATTAGTGTTTCTAGGATGAGTTGCATATGACTTCTATTAGATTAAGCAAATTCTTATGTTAGGATAGAAAATTTATGGGCATTAGCTGACCAATTTGTATGTTGTGACTAACCTATTGGTTGCTGAGGGGTATCGAATCCGACCTCGTGAAATTCACTGATCAATGGCCTTTCCTACTTATTACTCTCTCCGTTCTTTTCTATCGCAACAATTGAGTTTTCACGCTTGCTACGCACAACTTTAACTATTATTATCTTTAATTACCTCTTAGTGAAAAATTATGAATGTATGGTCTTTTATTCCATCTAGGCCTCCACTACGCCTCAGGTGTTTATAAACCAAGCTGTTTTCTTTGTTTCAAGAATGCTATTTTCCACTATGCAAATTGCTTTATGATTATGACATCCTTGGATAAAGTATTGGAAAAGCTTGATGTTGAGTTTGACAATAATTCCAGAAAGTATCCAAGGACTGATCATGATCGCTTGGAGTATGATTGGCATATGTTTAGACGTGTTTAGCGATCAAAGCGGTAGGATCTGTTTGTGCCTGTGATTATTATCTGTTCAAGTCTTCAATTGTGACACCTAATTATCATAACTTATGGCAATCCTGATTACAAGTCACAAATTTACTCTTTTTTTCTACGTTGAGGTGACTCACATTTACAGTGTGAATGCAAAATCTGAAATCGAATCTATTTGAATATAAGCTGGTTTAATTAATGAGATTTACAAAGCTAACTAGTTGTCCCGGCGATGCCCTCAGATTATGTACTCGTGTGTATTTGAAGCCTTAAATCAAAACTTGGAGAAGTGGAAAAAAAGAGTTGTAGGTAATTGATTGTGCTCAGGAAATGATCTTCCAATTCTTTTTAAATTTTCTACATAGTAAATTATAATATGGATTATTCATCAATATAACCCTCGACTTCAAGAGAGTATATATATATATATATATATATGATTGCTTATAAAGAATATAATACAATCTTATATTTGAATTTTAGGTTAATGTATCAGAATATAACCGATGCAATTCAATGGTGTAATAGTGTTAACTACGGAGGTGATAAAGATTTGAAGAACTTTTTTTTTAATATAAGATTACTTTAAGGTAGGACACGCTATTATTAACATTAGCTTAATCAGTATTAATATACTTCCTCCGTATCTTTTTACTTAGGGAAACATCACAATACTTGCAACCAAGTCCAAAATGGAAACTATTTAATCACAAAATGCCACATCTATCCTTACTTAGTTAACTAATCCTAAAATTTAATTACCCAAACCCACACAACCCCCTCGTTAGTTATCACTCTCTCTCCTCAGTCCTCACCCTCTTAAACCCCCTGCCATTGCTGCGAACTCCCTACCCCATCAACAACCTCCACCACCACCACGGTTTTCCCAAGCAACATTCCCTGTTCATTTTTCTAGCGCTTTCTTTTCCGATAACCTCCATCTCCGCTTGCTCAAATCTCCCACACTTACTTTTATGGTCGAATTTGACCATTAAAGCTCCAGATCTTGAACTTTCATGGTTGAATTCGGCCATCAAAGCTCCATAAAATGGTTCGAATTTGTTGTTTTTGGTAATTTCTCTCCTCCCTTCTCTCCCACCATGGCCAACGAAATTGAAGTTTTTAATAGCGTCTGTTCGAAATGGATTGGTTGGAGTACAAGACGTGGTTAATGTGGGGAGAGAGAGATTGCGTTAGTGAAGTGTTTAATAGCGTTGGTTTAGTTGTCTGGATGAAAATGCGGCGTTTCCTTTGGCTTTTGCTTCGTCTGCCATTGAAGAGAGAGAGAGGGGGGGGGAGATGGGACGACGAGAAAGTTCTGGTTTATGGGGGAAGGTGAAGGAGTTTTGATTGTGGTCGTGGTCGAGTGGTAGTGTAGGCTGAGTGCGGTGGTGGTGGTACCTGGGTATAGGAGGGCACAACGAGCCAAAATAATGTAATTGGTGGCGCTGGCGCTGGCGCTGGCACTGGTACTGGTGAGTGCTCATTTTATGGTGAGGGTGGTGGTGATTTGTTTAATTGTATGGCTGAGATTAGAGTTTGAGATATGTAATTAATTTGGGTTAAGTGATGGGATTACATATCTCTTTCACCTTCTCTCTTAAAAAGTATGCAACTAGCTATGTTGCAAATAAAAAAAAACAGAGATGAAGTATACATTTGTATTTAATTGTTTTAAAAATAGAAATATTATCTTTGTCTTTTAAACCATTATTTTTCCTACAAAGACCAACATAAAATCGTGGAGTAGTTGGTTAATGCATTTGTATTTTGAAAAAAGGTTATGGGTTCTAATCTAAAAACATGTATTTTTCTTGTTTAATATGTCTCCTTTGATTGTGTGGGAAGAGGGGAGTACATGTAGCAACATAGTTATATATATATATATATTTCTATTATATAAGGGAAGGGAGGAGCTATGATGTCCTCATTTGAAGAGACTGTTTTACCCCTCTTCCCTTTCTAAATTACAAAACCAATTTCAACCAAAACGAGACTTCAAAAAAACTGCCGGAACTACAATTATAACAATCAATCACAAGTCAACTGAAATCAATATAATTCACGTTATACAAATCACTCAAATGAGGAAACCTTACAAAAACAAGAAAATTCAATTGCAAACTATAACCCATTAGCAATTACATACTCCGTTCCCAATAACCATTTACAATTACATACTCAAAAAAATTACCAATACACTACAACGTCAATACAAATTACAAACTAAGACAAACATACAATTTCTGTAATATCCCGTATTTAAGTATTACTAATCTTTTTAAATTTTCAGATTTAGTATAATAGAATTTATATTTTCCTAAACTAACAAAACAAGAGTTAGAGATAATAGAAGCTGTAATAACTTATATCAAGTTCTTGTATTAATTATTAAACCTTGACTACAGACAATAGGGACAACAACTAAAAATTTAAGCAAAAAGAGAAAATAAGTAATATCAAGATTTACAAAGAATACCCCTATGTTCTATAACTCTAGCTTATTTTCTTTCTCTCTCCGTGTTTCCTCTTAGCAAGAGTGAGTAAACTCTTCATCCATGAATTAGTTGAAGAAAACACTACAAGTTCTACAACTCTACAATTTTTTCAAAGCTCATGTCAGTAGCCACCCATTTCAAGCACAAAGTCATCAAAGACAACTCCTCGAGCCAACAAAAAAATCTGATGTGAAGATCACCATATCTCTTCCATTAATGTATACCTTGACTAAACAGATTTCTCATGATTCATGAACAATGGTGAAGCTTTCAACCACTTTTGGTTCCTATAAATAGCCATGAAAATCTCTCACCAAGAACACCATCACCAACAAACTTTCATCTTTCCATCTCACCTCACCACCACCTACGAACCATCACATTCAACCACCTCAATCATCATTCACATTCTCAGTCACCAAACTCGCCGGAAAACGCTACCCAAAGAAACCCAAAAAGAAAACCCAATTTTCTCTCTCTCTCCTCTGTTTCGGACCTCAACACCACCACCACCGGTTGCCGCCGGCTCGCGCCCACTTGCGCCGCACTCAGTCACACCCCAGCCCCTGCTCCGCTCGACCCTCGCCGGAGCTCCGCCACGCCACCCGCACCCTCCTCGCAGCTCCTCTTCTCCCTCCTCTGTCTCGCTGCTCTGCCGCCTGGGCTGTTGTCCCCGCCACCCACCTGTACAGCCTCGCCGCCGTCGTTGTTGTCCGACCACCGGAGCTCCGTCCTCCCTCTCGCCTGAGTCGTGCAGTCGTCCCTGCTCTAAGAAGCAGAGGTAACGACATTCCTCTGATCTTATTTAATAGAAATTCTGATTTTTATGTTTTAACCCAAGCCCAGCTTAGTTCCTTTTCTATTTAGGATAGTTTTGGCTACTAGAGAACTCAAGCCAACTAAACTTAAGTATTTATAATCCGAATTTTATATGTAGGGCTAAAAAGAGGTTTGAACTTATTTTATGGA